>OX578139.1:9679099-10186599 GCA_951213105.1 Amaurobius ferox
TATATATATAATATATATATATATATTATATATATATATATATATATATATATATATATATATATATATATATATATATATATATATATATATATATATATATATAATATATATATATATATATAATATATATATATATATATATATATATATATATATATATAATATATATATATATATATAATATATATATATATATATATATATATATATATATATATAATATATATATATATATATATAATATATATATATAATATATATATATATATATATATATATATATATATAATATATATATATATATATATATATATATAATATATATATATATATATATATATATATATAATATATATATATATATATATATATAATATATATATATATATATATATATAATATATATATATATATATATATATCTATATGTATATATATATATACGAAAATAGTGCTTTATCAGACGATAATTAGCTGAATATTTCATGAACGCCTGTAATCGCGACTTTCCTGTTAATTTGCCGAAACTATCAACATAGGAGCTGAAAAAAATGAGCAAAGATTGCAGAATGTTTTACAGTGTATCCTGGCGTTTAAATGATTTGTACGTTTCTGCCATTTATGAATATGATATAAAAGTTTTTTTGAATAATGTCTGTATGTAGGTCTATAGACCAAGCAAATTGGGCGATTCAGATGAAATTCGATACGATTTTTCTAAGTGATAAAAGTAAGAGCCCCGCAAATTTACCTCATGTTTGGACCAGGACATTCTCCAGTTTTTGAACATTTATTTTTGAAAAGTAAAAGAAAATTATGAAAAACTGACAAATTATGCAAATTTCATGGTCATTTTTATCTGTTATATCTGTTATATCATTTTTATCTTTCTTCGCGCTGATTAAGAAGAAAGTACGGTAATAGTAATTATGATTTATAAGATTTTTCTTGACAGATATACTCTTAACAGTAAATTAAGTAACCTTTTTACTTTAACCGCTGTAGTCTAAAAAAAATATAGTTATCGTGATTTAATCACACATTGAGCTTCTTGCACAACAGTGGAGCATGGAAAATAAAAAAAATAAATTAGAATCAAACACGAAGTTGAAGGAGAGTGTAGGCAAATTCAATTCAAAATAATAACTATATAAACCTTATAACCAAAACTGATATTATGCAAAATTTTTAAAGGGAAATGAAGATGTAAGTAGATGAAATAGTTTCGACAATTTTGCATAATAATAATAACATTTTAATAACTGTGTGCGATTAAGACTTACTTTTTACTTTTTCTGAAGCCACTATTAAGAGAGAATATTGATAAAGAATTTTTTTTTTGTATTTTTTCTTTTCTAACGGCCTGATACACAGATATATATAATAACGCTGTAACCGAAGCATACGTTGACATGATTTAGATTTAATGACTGTCCGTCCGCTCCCGGCGTGAACAGAATAATAATGAGCGAAATGTGGGAGTTTAGTACGCATACGTCTGTTGCGTGCAGACCCAGGAGGTAGAAAATATAACTTTTATTCCAGTTGATGGCGAAACATAAAACAGGTAGCAATAAAACTGCAGTAGCTGTTCTCATTTTTTTTTTCTTCTGACATCGACCATGGAGTTGGATCACGAATCGTGAAACATCGAGCTTTCGTTGGTGGACGTCAATTTGCCCGTACATTCGTTGTGTTTCTTGTGGACGTGTTCGCGTGATGGTAAAAAAGACTGTTGCTCAAAAAGAGGGGGACTTTCTGTTTAGGTTTTTTCTTTTGATGACGCAAAGAGAATGGAAATGTAATAAGATATTTTTGGTTAGCTATTAAATCGTTTCTGTCTGTGTGTGTGTTGTTATAAAAAGTTCACTCAAACTCTGTCTCCCAGTATTCTGAAATTTAAGATGCTTCGTTAGTAAGAACATAAATAGTTGATATAAGCTTTAACCTTTTGCTTACGGGTGGAACAGCGTTCATCCCAAACGAAGAACCTCTAAAAAAGACAGGTATTTGACATACCCTATCCCAAACAGTTCGATCCCTCTTTGTAGGCATTGGCGTCCATGGACGCCATGATATATTTTACGCTTTTTGATATAATAAACACAAATACGCCATTTCCTTATGACCTGCTTTTCACATTTTGACTAAATAAAATATGTCGACGCCCCACACAATGGAATAAGTTGAAATAACAACACCAATTTCTTAAAAACTGAATTTCATTTTTTTACTTTTTCACCTTTATAACTGACATTACCTAAAGCTTTAAAAGACAACTATTATCAAAGCAAAAAAAAATGCTAGCAATTTTAAATGTAAAATTCACAAAAAATATATGCTATTACATACAGGTGTTTGGGCATTAAGTGACTTTCAAAACAGTTTATCGAAATATTTAGTGATAGTACATAATTGTAACGTCCAGTTGCTTCGCACTTCGACAACTAACTGCAACGGTTCTTCACTTACTTCAGAACAAAAAAAAGATGAAACTAATTTTTTACTTATCCTGCAATGCACGGCAATTCATAGGGAAAGTATTGGAATCGTGTCGAAAATCGAAACTCGGGTTTTAGATCGATGTATATACATTTTGAGCAATCTGGAACACGAAAAAAATTATTTTTAACGTGACGTCTGTATGTGTGTGTACCTGCGTGTCTGTCTGTCTGTCTATCTCTGTGTGTCTGTGAAATATATGCATCTACTCTAACTCAACTAGTGAACTCAATTTCATAAAATTTTGTAGGTAAGTAAGTCACTTGTGGATTTTAGTACGATTCGTAAAAGGAAACATGCTCTTAATTTGCGAAATAGCCCGCAAAAATTATCAAAACCTGAACTAAAGAACTAAATATACTTAAATGTATCCATTAAATGTTTTTTATGCGTAATTTTTGACAAAAAAATTATAATAAGATCAAACCCTTTACTCTAAAACTATTCGCTGTCGAGATATTTTAGTTTCTTCATATTTTTGTAACGCCGCCAAATGAAAATGAAGTCGCCAAAGTCCAGCCGCCAAATGAAAACGAAAATTTAAGTAAAACTGCAAATTCAGTATAATTTTAAATAAATATCAGTGTTTTATTTGTGTACGTGTGTGTCATTAAACTCAGTTATAAGAATTGTGTAGGAAAAAATAAATCCATCAACATTGGCGTCCTTGGACGCCAATGTCTGCAAAGAGGGATCGAACTGTTTGGGATAGGGTATGTCAAATACCTGTCTTTTTGGGGGGTTCTTCGTTTGGGATAGACCCATGCCCACTCGTAAGCAAAAAGTTAATGCATTTGAGTCAGTAGGGAAAGTAATATTTTAATTAATTATGAATGTATAAAACTGTAAAATATGAGCAGCACCTAACGAAATTAAAATTTCGGAAGATAATATAGCCACCTTCATCGCAAAAGGAAATGATAGAGAATATACAAATAAAAAAACAGTCAGTTAGAAACCTAACGGATTACCGTCATTAAACTGACAACTAACACATCAAGAATAACTCTGGTTTCGAAAAAAAATTAAGTCAACTGATTAGAAAAAGAACAACAACAATTATATAAGGAGAAATATCAGGTAGGATAACATGTTCATCCTGACAAAGAATACCCTTTTTTTGTGTGTCTTTAACCTTTTGCTTACGGATGGGACAGAGTCCATCCCAAACGAAGAACCTCTCAAAAAGACAAATATATAAAGTTGAAGTATAATGTCATCGGAGATGGTTGAATTTTTTAGAAGAAAAACAATATACTGAAAAATTACTTAGATGGAATTTAGAGTTGACGTTATTAAGTTAGAGTTGACGCAACGGAGTTGACGTTTTTGGGAAAAAAATGGACAAATGTGGGTTTCCTTCAGATACAGTGCAAAGTTCTTGAAAAACAAGTTTATACTCAAGACACTAGTGACATCAACCAAAAAGATTTGTTTAGAAAACTGTTCACTTTATTAGATTAGTTAGATTTTTGTTAACAAAGCTGGATTAAAGTTTCGTGAAAATCCATTAATATTTGTGGCAGCTATAGTATACAGAAGAAATCGACTACAGACAGAAGATAGGCAGAATACAGACAGATAGACAGACAAGATATCACTCTAAAAATAGTCAAAACGTGCTGAGGCGATTCTAAAACCCTCAAATTCAAAAATTTTCGTAAAAACAAGCGCCCCTTTCTCGTTAAGCTCTCTAGAGCGATCGCTTCGTTCCGATTCATAACGCCCTTCACTGCTCATCCAACCCCTCCCGGCCTTGATCCTCAAGGAAGCGTCAGAACCATGTAGCTACATCAATGGATGATGAAAAATCTCTCTCTTAAGCTCTTTCATCAGCCCTAAGACCGTAGCCAGAAGGGGGCTAACTCCCCCCTCCTAGAGGTATTCTCAGCCCCCCTGATAAAAAATATTACATTTTTAGTAGTGATATGAAATTTCATATAAAATGTCATTCAAATTTTGCATAAAAATTTTCTTTAAAAATTACTTTGTTTTAAATATTTTTTTAATTTAGCTGCATTTGTGATTATACTCATGCTCCATTTATTTACATATTTAATTTAAAAATATTTAAAAAACTATAACAAGAGTATTTAGGATACATATGTATTATTATGGGGGGGTCCACTGTTATACATTAGAGTCAAAATCAACTGATATGTAGGTAAAAGTTAATAGTAACCATTAATTTGCATTAACTTTTAGGATGTTTCTACAAATTATTAACATCTTTATTACTAGTTAATTATAATATATTAATATTGATGTATAGTAGATATATGGATATTAATAATCAGCTCATAGGTTGCAACTATATACAATTATTTGTTAATAATTTATATGGATTGAGATATATAATAGTAACTATTATGGTTTATAAATGTGAATGGTTAATTGTGTTTTGGGTCAGTCCCTCCTTTAAAACTGTTGAGCCATCCTCCGTCCCCTCTTCAATTTCGTCTCTGGCTACGGTCCTGATCAGCCCTGAATATGGAGTTGACAAAAATGTTGGTTTCATCACTTCAAAAGTCTATATACCATTTTCATTTTTTATATTCATTCATATATTTCTATCATTATATGTTAGATATTTTATATGTTTCGTTAAAAAAAACCTTTGGATGCCTTATTTTCAATGTTATCCACAAGATTTTCTGCATTGTGATAGACAACAGAGATGATTATATACCACGGAGTTGATAAATTTTGATGCAAAATATTTTTTTTCCAATTTTATTAATTTTTAAAAGTTTTACGGATCAGCATTGTATGAATGCATATACCCTAGAAGTTTAATTTAGAAAATATCGAGAAATAAGATATATTTGCTATGACTAACAATACTGTTTACAGGAATTGTCCTAATTTCGAAGAATGACCGTACTACTCTAAATCTTGATTATATTTATAACTCATAGGAACGATTTGATAATTTTAAAATGTGTTGTTTTTCCTAACGCCATTCTCACTAACACTCTCTTTTTTTAATAAATAGTATAAAACTTTCTAAACATTTTTTTTTATTTTCACTTTTTGCGAAGATTGCAACTATTCTTTAAAATACACTCTTTCATGAAAATAATTATCCAAAATCATTTCCTTCATTCAACAATTAAGTGTCATATAAAACATAATTCCTATAATCTATATTTCGCATGACTCCAGATCACCTTCTATGTACACAGAAACATATATATCTGAGGATCCATTTATTCCCGTGAGAACACATTCGTGCGATGACGTCATTCGATCGATAGAACACACACCAGGGCTGAGCGCGTGTTGGGCGTGTGCGGCATTGTTCGTGAGATCCCCCACCCCCCTTAAAGTCCTCCTTTCACAAGGCCTCTTTGAATATTCCGAAGGACTTTTATAGAGTGCTGAAAAAATGGAGATAAAAGAACCCGCAGACGATCCTGACGTCATGAAGATTTTTAAATGAGCCAATCAGAGATGCAGAAGATTTTAAAAATGATTTATGGCGCTTGGATCGGCATGTGGTTATCCTGCATGGGTGCCTGTCAAAAATCGTAGCTAAAGGATAAAAAGAAACCCAAACGGATAAAAATCTCGCGTGCTAAATGTTTGATTGCGGAATAAAATAGTAAGAGAATCTGTATAAATAATTTACTTTCTTTTTTTTTTAATGATTTACTCTCTTAAATAGTAAGAGAATCTGTATAAATGATGTACTCTCTTTTACAGATTAAAATGATAACGCATATGACATATTATTCTAGATTAGGATTTGCCAACTAAAGTCTTGCTGGCCACATGCAGCCCACCCCATATTCTATTATTGCTCAGCAGCGGAAAATTCTTACACCTCCTCGCACTGTAAATACGAATTTTCCACATATAACGGGTTAAGGTTACTATCGTGCAGACGACTCCACATTGTAGTCTACATATTTATTACAAAATTTTTATGGATAAAATTGAGATGAATAACTCCCTAGAAACTTTCATTTCAAACACTCATTTATTTTCAAAATATTATAAATATTGCGTTTAAAAATTAATTTTATTAAATTTTAATCGCACGCGTGTCATATATAATGGGCACGAGCCTGAGATGATTATTTGAATAAGGGAAAATCAATCCATTTATACGTAATCTGATGAGCTCAATTTGAAAATGGCACGAGCATGGTTTTCTCCCTTTTTCTTTCTCTCTCTGTGTGTGCTTGTTTTGTTGAATTTTTCTTTTTTGAAAGCTCTTTTTCATAATGTTTAAGCGTTTAACTCCAACATTGACTCTTGTAGTAAAGTGCAAATATTACATTTTTCATACATTAGATACAGGGTTATGAAAGTGTCGAAGTATTGGAGTCAATAAATTATTTTTATTTTTATAAATATGAAAACGCTCGGTGAATCCTATAGAAAACGCCATTTCTTGATTTCGCTTTGCTACCAACGTGACGTTGCAAATTTACGCCTCGTGATGGGTTGCTAGTGAAATGGCGTAGCCTTAATCTTCTATACAGAATACAAAACATTAGATGGATTTTTTGTAATTTGCAATATTAGAACAGGAGTTATTTGAAATTTTGATAACAGTTACTCTTATAAAGCAACACTATTCTCATACCAGTGAGGCAGTGGGAAATTATACGTGTAAATGATTGTTTGACATTCAAAAATATTACAAATGGTTTAAAATAAGTCTTCTGCAAAAATAGCTTAGAAACACATCATAAAACAAGAAAAGTAACTAACAAAAGTAAGCGCAGCAACCAACAAAGGTAAATAAGTCAATCAACAAAATAACCAGGCCTCAGTATAGAAAAAAAAGTGATTTTTAATTGAAATTTAAAAATTTATTACTTGCTAACGAAAGCATATATGCTGTTTTTGCTGTAAAAAAAAGTTGAGAGTGTTTTGTAAACAATGGCAATTTTGTCTATTAAGTAGAGCTGGTTTAAATTAAATTTAAACGTAATTAAAAGCCATAATAAATTGTAAAAGTAATATAAGAACTTTCCAACAAAACTCCATGAACACTTTTCAATGATTGATGCTTTTATTAAATGCGTTATGATTCATTTTAATATTAGTAAATGTGAGAAATAAGTAATATTTACGTATGAAAAAATTGGGTGGCGTTTAACATTTCATGTATTTCATTAAGGATTATTTTAAGTGTCGCATGCATTTACCACTCCAGTCATCATGTTCTCTTATAAGCTTCCGACATTTTGTCTCTTCCATGACTGCGACTCTTCGCCTAATGGAACCAAGCCCAACTTCAAGAATAGCCAGACATTTTGCCAGCAGGAGAGTGGGTTGTCGTAATCCTTATTGATTTCCAGAGCACTTTTGACCCACGGCCACTATTATTAGCATAATACCAGGAACGAACATGCGGCCATCGCCCAAACACAAAAAAGAACAGCTCGTTCCTTTCATTTATTTAATGCATCCAACATGGCTCCTTTCTTAATTATCTATTGACGATCGATTACGATGACGGCTTGTTTTTCATCGATGGGAAAATTTCGATTATCAGTAGTTAGTTCTATGTATGACAGTAGAAGTTTCCAATTGTTCTGTCAAAGTTGTTTTCTCACTAACAGTGTTTTATGGTGTGTGTGGAATGATTTTTATTTTCTCGTACTAGGTATTCATATGGCATAATAAGAAGCGAGGGTTATGTTCATTTTATATATATATATATTGTAGGCAAATTTTAAGATAGTGTATTATGAGTTACTACTTACTTTCTACCATTGGATTTACAATTTTATATATATATATATATTATAAAGAATACTTTTCATGGAATTAAAAAATTTATAATTGAAAAAACTGCGATAGAAATGCCAAAGTATTGTTTTACCTAAAAATTTTGGAATTCGAAATTTTTCTGAAATAGATGTTTTGATATTTCCGCTGCATTTTTCGAACACTTTTGTAACCAAATCCTTCTGTACGTTTGAATGTTTTTATGGGTATATGTCCATCAGATGTGGTTATATGGAACATATTTCACAACTTTATAAATATCCACTATACATTTCACGAACAAGTCGCAAAAGGAACCTGTAAGGTCACCGAGCGTTGTTGCCATATCTAACAAATTATATTTGCACAATCGTTGCATCCATTTTGACTCCCTCTTCTTACCACAGGCACTGTTAAGCAACATAAGTTGATCATAAAAATTGTAAACTCTTAAAAGTTGATGTAAAACACTTGAGAGGTATTATTTTGTTACCTGCGCATCATCAGAACGGTTGTTATTAAATATTGAAGATTTTTATAAAATTATCCTCTATAGATAAATATAGTTCTCAGAAAACTGATTGCACTTGTAATCTATTAACAATTTAAACGTAATTAATACTTCCTCAATTAAAATGTAATTGAATATTAAAATAGCATTTCTTTACAGAAATCTGTTTATTAAATGATAGTACTCAGAAAATTGATTGCACTAGTAATATATTATCATTTTGAATTTTACTAGTTAATACTGCAATAATTAAAATTTCATTTGAATATTAAGAGAGTATTTCTTTACAAGAACTTAACTGAATCAATTCGTTAAGTTATTTATTCTAATTTTTTATGGTAAATTTTTATGGTCTAATTTTTATTAAGTTATTTATTCTAATAATTGCGATAAGTGAACCCGAACAATATGGAATACCAGCGTATTAGAAACTCGAAAAGAGCTTCGCAATTCAGAAATTTATTTGGTAAAATACTAGTTAATGTATTATATTTCAAATGGGCTGTTAAAAAGTAGAACATATTTTTTATCATATATTGCTTATATTGGCAATTATCTAAATTTTTATAATAGATACCAGTATTTTTCTTTAATATTTTTTTATATGTTATGAAAATTTAATGTTCTCTTTAGTTTTCCCAGCTGTAAAAATAACTTATATTGGCTGCTAGAATAGTTTGCAATCATTGGTTTAATAATAGAGGATAATTGAAACTTCTACTCTATACTACTGCTATCATTTTGACACATTTACACCTGAACAATATGGAATCTGAATGTTTTAAGCAAGCCAAGTGAGAACTATCATTTCAGATATTTTGTAATTATTTAAGTAATTATTTTTCGGCAACAATTCTGCTTCAACGACTTAACAAACGATTTAGTTAAAATGATAAAAAGAAAGGAGGTGAACTTCAACTTGAAAGATTTTTCTAATAAAGAAAATTGCTCTTGTAGTAATTCTTTATCCCTTTGGCCTAACTCGTTAAGTTAATTACTTTTTTTTATTCAATTTGGCAAAGCGGCTGTTTTCTCACATCACGATAAAAATAATTATTCTGTCAACCTGCTGAATAGGTGCTTCATCAACTAAACTGCTTAATATTGAGGGCATAAATAATTACACCGAATTTACGATGAAAACCCTTTATTGAACGAAGACTCAAATATCTATTAAGAGTTTTCTTATACAAAATTAAAACTTTTTTAACATTGTAATTCAAGTATCAACTTTGTATATATTCTTGATTTCAGATCAGATTAATACTTCCTAACAAGAAGTGCCGGTTCCATAAACAGTGAAACTCTCTATATTTTAAATCAAGAATATTAAGTTAATAACTACCATAAAGCGACGGGGGCTATCAAAAGTTGAATTCAATTCTAAGATTTGCATTATCTACAAAATGATGACACTTCTCAAAACTCGCAAATTTAATAATGTTTCACCCAAGCACCACAGACTGGTTGTCGCCAAGCACCATAGACTGGTTTTTTTTTCTTATTTCTAATACTCTTTAATATCTACGTGCGGACTTAAGAAAACACATTTCCGTTAGTGAGAACTCGGATGAATAAATTTAGAAATAATTTGTAATTTTGGAAGTTTTTGAATTAGACCGAGTTTTGGCTGTGGTTTAAAAACGTCTTACCTTTTCATGCCGAACGAGATCATAGTAATGATTAATAAGAAAGATCAATCATGCATAAAGTATTGATTATGAAACACTTTCCAACTGAAATGCAATTTAATTTAAACTTCTCTAAAATCCGATACATTCAGCGGTGATATTTTTTTAATTATCACAATACTATAATAATTTATTTTACTAGGAAGCTTAAAACTTTATAAAAAAAAATGAACTGTATTCAAATGACGTCATCGACATAAATCGTCTGGCTCTCTATATAAAATCAGTGAATATTTCATTCATACACTTTTATTCTTAACTCCAGAGTTAAATAATTTTGCGTGAAAAAAATGCAGCAATTTTCGTACAACTTATCTTACAATCACTTGTTTACATTCTGCATCCATTAAAATGAGGTTTCGCTGTAGAAATAATCAAAGTTTGATGATCGTTTAAACTCAAAAATATTGTAATTGCATTGGCGCAGAATATAGTAGATGCACAGAAAATACGCAAAAATAAAGCGGTTTTAGGACAGATGCAACACTCAATATAAATTTAAAAGAATTTGTAAAATCACGATTTTGACACTAGGAGAAAAAGATGGATGCCCTATTTTATTTTGAAGTAGGTCCCGTGATCTCTCCATATAATATGGGTGTAATGATTACTTAAATTTTTATTTAAAAAACTGCCGAACCTGTTTTGTTGAAATTGTCTTTTATATATTTTATGGGATAATTTGAATATTTCTTAAAATTTTTTGAAGCGATTTGTGTGTTTTAACTTCTCTTAAAAAATGCTTGAAAAATTAGGTTCTATACGATTCAATGTATCTCCCTTTTCTAACTCGGGTTCAATCCAAAACTCATTTATTCATTTACATTCCCATATGTCCCACAGACCGCCTCAAAAATATACTGAAATTTAATTTGATAAAATCATTTTTATGGCAGTTATCGTGGACAGACAGACAGAATGAGCAAAGTCATAAGCACTTTTCAACTATGTTGTAAAGTGTTAAAAATATTAAGTTGTAAAATACATGAGTATGTAGTATCTCTATGCATGGAAGAGTGTTGTAAATTTCAGTAGTGTGTAGATAAAAGTGCATAACATACGACTGTTCACTCAATTTTTCGCTCTATATAGTTTTTGCCATATCTGGGAAATACAACGGTTTGAAGAATCGAACTGAGATTCTCCATGTCCAGATTTAGTGATGTCAGGCTCCGATTCTTCTAAATGTTTTTAGACCAGAGTCGGGCACCATTCTAAATGTTTTTAGACCAGAGTCGGGCACCATTCTAAATGTTTTTAGACCAGAGTCGGGCACCATTCTAAATGTTTTTAGACCAGAGTCGGGCACCATTCTAAATGTTTTTAGACCAGAGTCGGGCACCATTCTAAATGTTTTTAGACCAGAGTCGGGCACCATTCTAAATGTTTTTAGACCAGAGTCGGGCACCATTCTAAATGTTTTTAGACCAGAGTCGGGCACCATTCTAAATGTTTTTAGACCAGAGTCGGGCACCATTCTAAATGTTTTTAGACCAGAGTCGGGCACCATTCTAAATGTTTTTAGACCAGAGTCGGGCACCATTCTAAATGTTTTTAGACCAGAGTCGGGCACCATTCTAAATGTTTTTAGACCAAAGTCGGGCACCATTCTAAATGTTTTTAGACCAGAGTCGGGCACCATTCTAAATGTTTTTAGACCAGAGTCGGGCACCATTCTAAATGTTTTTAGACCAGAGTCGGGCACCATTCTAAATGTTTTTAGACCAGAGTCGGGCACCATTCTAAATGTTTTTAGACCAGAGTCGGGCACCATTCTAAATGTTTTTAGACCAGAGTCGGGCACCATTCTAAATGTTTTTAGACCAGAGTCGGGCACCATTCTAAATGTTTTTAGACCAGAGTCGGGCACCATTCTAAATGTTTTTAGACCAGAGTCGGGCACCATTCTAAATGTTTTTAGACCAGAGTCGGGCACCATTCTAAATGTTTTTAGACCAGAGTCGGGCACCATTCTAAATGTTTTTAGACCAGAGTCGGGCACCATTCTAAATGTTTTTAGACCAGAGTCGGGCACCATTCTAAATGTTTTTAGACCAGAGTCGGGCACCATTCTAAATGTTTTTAGACCAGAGTCGGGCACCATTCTAAATGTTTTTAGACCAGAGTCGGGCACCATTCTAAATGTTTTTAGACCAGAGTCGGGCACCATTCTAAATGTTTTTAGACCAGAGTCGGGCACCATTCTAAATGTTTTTAGACCAGAGTCGGGCACCATTCTAAATGTTTTTAGACCAGAGTCGGGCACCATTCTAAATGTTTTTAGACCAGAGTCGGGCACCATTCTAAATGTTTTTAGACCAGAGTCGGGCACCATTCTAAATGTTTTTAGACCAGAGTCGGGCACCATTCGTACCAATATCAAAAGCAGTTCAGTTTGAGCGAATCATTGCTCAAACAGAACTGCTTTTGATATTGGTAATTTTGAAAGCGTTTTGATGAAATTAAAGCCTCCTCTTTGCCGTTATACGTCTATAGAGATAAAATCACCCAACCTCGGGGTAATCTGTATACTATGATGTGCAAAATACACAAAGTACCGTGCCTTGTGGTGTGTATAATGGCGAATTGTGTACACAGTGGTCGGGAAGAGAGGGGGGTTCAATGTCCTCCAGGCGTCAGCTGTACTTTTCTCGTACCGTTCATTTCCGCCCTAGGATGCGCCCTGAGTGCATGATGACAGCCAATCAATCATCGATGTTTGAAGGGCCATTACCTGTGAGGCAACTGGAGAGGTAGTTCACAACATATGAGTCAACGGGATCACGGGTTGTTGGCTCGCATCGACGAATTTATTAAATAATTTTGTTGGGTTGCCATTCACATGGAAACGGGGTAAACCTAAAAAAGAATATCTTAAGAAATTTTGAGAATTGTCAGTAAAATCTTTAAAACTTTTCAAAGCCTGCACTGTCAAAATATGTACCTAAGTTTTCTTTTGAGTGGGGATATATACTGGCTTGTAAGCTGAAAAAATATTTTCTTATTAAATATATAATTTATGATCGTTGACTTGATAGCTTGGAATTATTTTGACATTCTTTTCGTAGCGCATAAAATCTGGTTTAACCACAACCTATATTTTAGAGTGCATTTACAACTAGGACAAGATTATATGCACCTCCTGTTTTCCATATCCTTTCCCGAGATTAGAATTCATTACTATGAAATTAAAGGCCCTAAAGCGAACCCTTCGACCCCAGTTGTAGCTCGTAGAAAGTCTCCTGCAGGTAGAATGCCCTTGTTTGCTGCTTTAAGAAATATTTCTTATTCAGCTAGAAATCTCAAAAAGTATAATCTTTGTAGAATGTTTATGGGTAGAATGTTCATTGGTGATATAGAATGTTTATGCGTAGAATGTCCATGGATCATGTGGAATGTCCATGGGCAGATGTAGAATGTCTGTGGGTAGAATGTCCATGGGTAAATGTAGAATGTCTGTGGGTAGAATGTCCATGGGTAAATGTAGAATGTCTGTGGGTAGAATGTCCATGGGTAAATGTAGAATGTCCATGGGTAGATGTAGAATGTCTGTGGGTAGAATGTCCATGGGTAAATATAGAATGTCTGTGGGTAGAATGTCCATGGGTAAATGTAGAATGTCTGTGGGTAGAATGTCCATAGGTAGAATGCCTATGTAGAATGTTTATGAATAAAATGTCAATAGGTAGAATGTCCATAGATAAAATATTTATATATAATGTCTATTTTTAATTAAAAGTACTGTTTAATTAAAAACTTTCAGTCATTTGATAATAAAGAAAATAATTTTCTTTAATTTTCTACATTTTAACTTAAAACGTACGCTATCTCAAGAACATCACAAGTTATTAATTTTAGATTATATCACTCGGTTCTAACTAAAACAAAATTACAGATCAAATGTCTAATTTTATAAAAAAAATTTCCCTAATTTTTTTTATTTAGTTCAGACAAGAAATACAAATAATACTAATAATAATAATAATAATAAATAAATAAATATATTTGCTTGTTTTAAAATTTTAGATAATAATCATCAGCCACTTGTTGATTAAAATCCTACAAATTCAATATGCCAAATTTGTTCGAGAGATGTAGTGCCCCATTGGGAATAAAATAAAGTCTCCAATATCTTGAGAATGTTTTGTGGGAACACCTAAACAATAATGTTCATTCATTTTAGAATACATTTTTTAGGAGGAATTCACTTATTTAATATTAGTGAGTTTATTTAATTTTTCATGACAAGCTCAAATCTATAATGCTCACTACAACGCTTTGGTTAGGCGCTTGGTACCTTAGTACTGTCAAAGTGGTGGTTTTACGTTCTCTCTATACACCTGCATTGCAGTAAAAATGTCCTTTTTGCGGGTATTTCTGGGCTTTCACACGGTGACTTGTTTGCAACTTCACAATATGATGTTCCTTTAGTGTCACGTTGCAGCAACGTCAGAGCATGGACACGTCTTATAATAATACTGTAAAATTCTGATGAACTTATAGGTCACCACTTATAGGGATTTTATATCGAACAGCACAATTGAGGTTGCTCTAGAAAGAAATCTCAAAATTGCCTTATGTAGAATGATTGTCAGTTGACATAAAAATTACTGTTTGAAATTTTCGTTCTTGCACTCTCTTTCTCTGTCTCTGTGTGTGTGTATATATATATATATATATATATATAATACTATAAAATTCTGATGATTTATATATATATATATATATATATATATTCAACCGAATATTATTGATTAATTCTTTCAGATATGTAGAAAAAAATTCTAAGATTTGACACTCATCCAAGTTCTTAATCCATTCATCTTCTTAATCCAAGTCCAAGCACGGGTGTTGCTTACATTTTAAGATGATTTAACTGATTGATAAAGTGCATAATGAAATTTATGAATGACTCGAAAGTAATAATCGGTTTTCATTAATTTATATTTTTGTTGCAGATTTTTGATGCAAAAATATAAAAGTGGAATCTCTTGGAAGGAGAAGGAAATCGGAGACTGAGCAAGTAAGTAGTTTATAAAATTATTAACATTTATTGATCTGAAACATCTTAATGTGCTGGATACGGAGTAAATCATAAAAATAATGTGAAAGGGAGGAAACGGCAGCATATGTAACGGAAGTGCTACGATATCATTAGGAATACATAACAGGACACTATTGTCATAATTTGAATGTCTGGGTCACTAAACATCGGCGACACATTAATCGTGCCACCTTAGCGATTTTGGGCGACTACCGGAAATTTCTCGATATTTGTAGATTGGCTAACAACTTCAAGAGCTACGTGCCTTTTCCAGAACTATCCATGAGGGTCTATAAGATCGTCATCATTTGAGTTATTTATGTAATACGAGTAAAACTGAATTGTGAATTCTTCAGTGGCTGAATAAAAGTGACGGAAATTAAGGGAAATAAGATTGCGGAAGTGCCACTGTACTTGCACTGCCAAATTCAATTCAGAACCCAATATCTAATTTTTCTTTTCATTATATATATCCCTTATGCTATGTTATAAAATAATTCTAGAAGAAATGTGTAAAAAATTAAAATTTAAATCTGCGACATTTGTGCATCGACATCGGCACTATACATCAGCAATCGCTTAGGCCGACTGTTCGATGGTCCAGCGGAGTGACTGCAAACGTTACATCCAAACGTTTCATCGTCGATAACTTCCGTCGTTTGAGGTCCGATTGGACCAAATAAACTGCATGCTATTAATCTATCAAAACTGGATCCAAAATAAATAAATAAATCTCTCTAAATCAAACAAGAAAGATCAATCATGCACAAAACATTGATAATGAAACACTTTCCAACTTCAATGCAATTTTATTTAAACATCTCTAAAATGCGAAACATTCCTCGGTCATATTTTTAAAATTATCATAACTGCATTCATTTATTATATTTGAAAACTTGAAAACTTCATCGAAAAAAATGAACTTCATTCAAATGACGGTATTGAAATATAAATTGCTGGTTTAACCATCTCCAAAATGCGATACATTCCTCGGTAATATTTAAAAAAATTATCATAATACTACAATAATTTATTATATTTGAAAACTTCATCGAAAACAAATGAAGTTTATTCAAATGACGTCATCGAAATATAACACGCCAGGCTGGCTCTCTCTATAAAAGCAGCATTTCATTCATAAAAATTTTTTCATTCATTTCATTCATCACAATATTATAATAATTTATTTTATTTAAAAACTTAAGCCCATGGAGGTACAAGTAATTAAACTCTATGCTTAAAACTTCATCGAAAAAATTGTCTGCTTCTCTGTGTAGAATCAATGAATATTTCATTCATATCAGCTATATTGCGGACTCCATGAGCTAAATAATTTTGCGTTAAAGAAAGGCAGCAATTCTTATACAACTCACTCTACATCTTTTGGTATTTACATTCTCCATAAGTGAAAATTAGGCTTCGTTGTAGAAATAATCAAAGTTGGACGATCATTTAAACTCAAATATATTGTAATTACGTTGTTTCAGTATGTAGATGCACAGAATTTAAGCAAAAATAAAGCGGTTTTAGGACGGATACAACACTCAATATGAATTAAAAAGAACTTTAAAAATCACGATTTTGACACAAGATGGATGCCCTATTTTATTTTGAAGTGAGTCACGTGATCTCTTTTTACAAAAGGAGTAATTATTATTTTAATTTTTATTTAAAAAAACTACTGAATATATTTTGCTGATTTTTTTTATATATTTTATGGGATAATTTGAATATTTCCTAAAACTTTCGAAGCAATTTGTGAATTTTAAATTCGCTTAAAAAATGTTTGAAAAAGTAGGTCCCATAGGATCCAATGTAATTCATTGTTTCAACCCGGATTTAATCCAAAACTAGTTGGGTGATATTATTCCTTTATATTCCCATAGGTTCCACAGACCGTCTGAACAACATACTCGAATTTCATTTTGATAAGGGCATTTGCTAACGGACAGACAGAATGAACAAAGTCACAACTTTGTTGTAAAGTGTTAACAAAGTTATAAACACTTTTCAACTTTTTTGTAAAGTATTAAAAATGGTAGGTGACGCCGCTGTTTGACACATTTCAAGTCCCTGAAGTTTCTCATTCTCGGACCGCAAAAGCTATAGCATACAAGAATGTGAAATTTACTATCATTGTGGAGAAGTATTAGGAAAACATATTGAAATTAATCATTTTTCGAATGAACTTTAGTTTATGAGATATTTAATATCAAATTCAAGGAAATAATATTTGAGTTTCGAATTCACGTCCTGAACAGACCAGCAATAGCAATACCACGAATTTTTACCAGGTTGGTAACTGTATAGTTCAATTTTTGCAAGATAGAGCCTTTTTTTCTTAAATTTTGATTCAGTTTATGAATTATCATATTTTTATGCACTTCTGAAGGGATTTTTCTTTCAATACGGGCAAATACTATTTAATGAGTGGAGCCGATTTTCAACTTCTATGTGATTGTTTGTTGACAGAAACATCACAAAGATGATCGAGGACGCATGGCATTCCTCTCCACAGGCGTAGCTTGTATCTCGAAAAGAAGCAGAGACATATGATCGAATAGGAAGGTTACGACACTTCATAGGCGTAGTCCGTATTTCGAAAAGAAGCGGGGAATGGGATCGTATCGGGAAGTGACCTCTGGATTTTAATGTTAAATATCAATCCTATGGAGACTAATGCAATTTACCTCCAAAAGTTACCTGTTGAAGACCCAGACCGTCCGACTCGTCCAGAGGACTTAGAGTAACTAGTTGGACGGCCGGCAAAAGTTACCTGTGAATTTTGTCAGGTACTTATACTTTAAACAATATCTTAATTAATTATTTAATCTGAAGTATATCACATACGTTTTTTCCCGGCCACACAACTTGATACCATAAACCCCCTGGGTTGGTCGTGTGGTCTGGGCCTTCAACATACGTTTTCATATCGATATTACAAAACTCAATTTTAGTAATTTATGATAGTTCAATTTGTTTAATAAAAGTCGCCCGATATGTTTCTTAAATGCTGTACTTTCAATTCTATTTTCAGATGTTTGCTGTTATTTTATATATAATGTTATTCTCTTAAAATTGAAAGTAATATCGCCCAATGGGGTCATTTATGAGATTTATAACGACGCTATTTGCATATCTAAGCTATCATTAGTGAATTATTGTTCACGTTTTAAATCACTAAATTAATATTATTTTCAGAATGGCGGAACACATACATTTCTGATCACAAAATCTACTGAGAATCATATAATTATTGCTAAGTTGTATTTTAAGTTCCTGCTATTCTAACTTTAAATTTGAAAACGATGTTTTGGTTTCCGATTGAATTTCCAAATACCGCCCATTCTTCCAATATTAACACAGTTTTTCACTATAAAAGCGACGATTTTGTAAATATTATTAAAGTGGGTGCCATTTGCTTTGTTAAATAAGATCAGGAAATCCAGTTCAGGATTACCAGTTCTTTTTCGTGATTTGCACTTGAATGTGTTGTTGTTGCTGATATCAAAATATCAGCCCAATGGCCAAAATAAAGAATTTGCAACTTTTGTTGGCCCAGGCACACACACCATTCTGGAAGTCTGACTTGGCCTGATGCCACCTAAATTTGACCGGATTCCATTGGAGGACATCTAAATGTACATAATGACTAGCAAGGCAACATAAGGGACTAAAGTGCCTAATCACATAAAAATCATATTAATAGTTATATTGAGCTACATTTTATTAATACAGGATCTAAAAATATACTATAAATACAGTTGTATAAGAATGACTAACAATTACGAAAGAATTGGGTCCTGAAGCTTCTCCTCCCAGTTCAGCTTAAAGTAAATAAATCGCTTTCGAGTTATATGCGTATCTGACAGTAAGAAGCTTTTTTGAGTAACGCTGTTTCATGAGTAAAGTGATGAAAGGTAAATTAAACATTTTTCTGAACTCGTCCTTATTAAAACAGGTATATAAATCAATGAACCGTTTTAGAGTCATAAAGGGTTCACCGTACAATACAATAAAAACGTTTTTTATTGACACTTTACAACATAGTTGAAAAGTGTTTATGACTTTGTTCATTCTGTCTCTGTCTGTCTGTCCGTTCTCAGGATAACTGCCGTAATAATGACTTTATCGAAATAAAATTTTGGTATGTTGTTGAGACGGGCTGTGGGGCATACGGGAATGTAAATGAATAATATCACCCAATTAGTTTCGGATTGAACCCGGGTTGAAAAAGTGAAATGCATTGAACCCTATGGGACCTCATTTTTCAAACATTTTTTAGGCGAAGTTAAAATTCGAAAATTGCTTCAAAAATTTTAGGTAATTTTCAAATTATCCCTGCTGTTTAGAGGGCTCGGCTTCGAATCCCGAATAAGGCATGGAGGCTTGTGTGGCTACTATAACTGGATTTTGATCTGTTGCTGCCACGTTAATTGAATTAAAAAAAATATCCCATTAAATATATAAGAAAAAAATTTCAGCAAAATAGGTTCGGTAGATTTTTAAATAAAAATTAAATAATAATGACACCCATATAATACAAACAGATCACGTGACAAGCTTCAAAATAAATTAGGGCATCCATATTTTTTTCACAATGTAAAAATTATGATTTTTAAAGTTCTTTTAAATTTATATTGAGTGTTGCATACGTCCTAAAATCGCTTTATTTTTGCGTACGTTTTGTGCATCTACATATATTCTGCGCCAACGCAATTACAATATTTTTGAGTTTAAATGATCATTAAATTTTGATTATTTCTACAACGAAGCCTAATTTTAATGGATGCAGAATGAAAACAAGAAACATCAGTCATGCACAAAGCATTGATTATGAATTACTTTCCAACTTTAATGCAATTTTATTTAAACATATCTAAAATGCGATACATTCCTCGATAATATTTTTAAAATTATCATAGTACTACATTAATTTATTATATTTGAAAACTTAACATTTCATCCAAAAAACACGAACTTCATTCAAATGATGGATTGAAATATAAATTGATTGGTTTAAACATTTCTAAAATGCGATACATTCCTTGGTAATATTTTTAAAATTATCATAATACTACGATAATTTATTATATTTGAAAACTTCATCGAAAACAAATGAAACTTATTCAAATAACGTCATCGAAATATAACACGCCTGGCTCTCTCTATTAAAAGCAGCATTTCACTTATAAATTTTTTTCCATTCATTTCATTCATCACAATACTATAATAATTTATTTTATTTAAAAACTTAAGACCATGGAGATACAAGTAATTAAACTCTATGCTTATAACTTCATCGAATAAATCGTCCTTCTCTGTGAAAAATCAATGAATATTTCATTCATATCAGCTGTATTGCAGACTCCGTGAGCTGAATAATTTTGCGTTAAAGAAATGCAGCAATTCTTATACAACTCATTCTATATCTTTTGGTATTTACATTCTCCATAAGTGAAAATTAGGCTTTGCTGTAGAAATAATCTAAATTGGACGATCATTTAAACTCAAATATATTGTTATTGCGTTGTTTCAGTATGTAGATGCACAGAATTTAAGCAAAAATAAAGTGGCTTTAGGACGAATACAGCACTAAATATGAATTAAAAATAATTTTAAAAATCACAATTTTGACACAAGATGGATGCCATATTTTATTTTGAAAAAATGTTTGAAAAATTAAGTCCTATAGGATTCAATGTATTACATTTTTTCAATCTGGGTTCAATCCAAAACTGATTGGGTGATATTATTAATTTATATTCCCGTAGGTCCCACAGACAGTCTGAACAACATACTAAAATTTCATTTTGATAAAGTAATTTTTACGGCAGTTATCGTGCTAACGGACAGACAGACAGAATGAACAAAATCATAAATACTTTTCAACTATGTTGTAAAGTGTTAACAAATGATTGTAAGCTGAGTTGTTAAGAATTGCTGAATTTTTTTCACGCAAAATGATTTAACTCTGGACTCTGGAATAAAAGTGTATGAATGAAATACTCTCTGCTTTTACATAGAGAGTCAGGCGATTTATGTCGATTAATAAAGGTCTTTTTTTTTTTTATAAAGTTTGAAGTTTCCAAGTAAAATAAATTATTGTAGTATTGTGATAATTTAAAATATATCAGCGCTGAATGTATCGTTTTTTAGAGATGTTTAAATAAAATTATATTTCAGTTGGAAAGTGTTTCATACTCAATGCATGATCGATCTTTCTTGTGTATTATTACCTACTTTTCTTTAACTGCATATACTAGTATATCTTGTTTTAAATTTTTGAGGTACGAACTTGCGAAGTTCCAGTAACCGTTATGACGTGAAAATGGTGTGCTTTAACTGTTTGGGTTTTGAATCTTACTGGTCGAGCCCGTCTTTGGCAGAAATTGAAAAGAACACGCTTTTGGGAAATTTTGGGGAATAAGTCGAGAGTTGGAACAGCTAAAGGAAATCAAATTTGAGCCATACCGTTGTCTTTCATAGCATATTCTAATTCTTTGAATATTAAACATCACTCGTTAAGCGCCCGTTCTAGGAAAACACGTGTTTCGAGGGATGCTCATGCAAACAAAAAAGGAATTTTAATACATTAAATTTATAGGAATTTTAATACATTTAGAAATTTTAATACATTTTTAATGCATTAAAAACTAGAAAACAAGAAAGCAAAAATAAGTTTTAGGATCCACAATTGCATTTTAAAATGCACTCAATTGCAAAACCGTTTCTCACATTTTCATTTCATACAATGGCTAGACATTCATAAACTATTAGTTCATTATACGTATATTCCAATATATCCCCATTATGTGTGTGACATGATTAATTTCATGCATTTAAGGGTGGTCATTAATTTATGCATTTAATCAATAATGCCATTCTTTTAATGCTTATTAGATTGAAGTACACTTCTTTATAATGTTTATTAGTTTTACAAAATGTCTCAATCACCTGGTTTTTGCTTGCTTGTTAATGGCCGTTACTGGGGGGCAAAATTGTATCGGAATATTTATTTCCTTAACTCAATGTCGTTACACGTTTTCAAAATGATCTGCGTAGTACAAGAGATTTCGCTTAGAAATATTCTTAGAATTTTTTTTTTTTACATAAATTACAATTTTTAGACCTTTAAAATACTTATAGGATAATGTAACGAACGTATACTCTAGAATCGGGGTGTATACGCAGGATGCAAGAACGAGTCCAAGCTCTTAGATAACTAACATTTATTCACAAGCACAAAGCAAACAGGAGCAGTACACAGAAAAGCAACACATCACACAGCATCCATTCCACAGAATAAGCGATATTATTCTCAGAATGCTAACGAAAGTCATTTCACAAAGCAGTCGCTACTATGCTCAAAACATTGACAAAAATCACAGTACATTGTAGTTCGTGTCACGTCGAATCATCAGCTCCACTGCAATGGAGAGATGAGTCTTTTTATAGTCTCTCTTTAGAATGGAAACTACTTATGGAAATCTCTCCATATCTCCTAGATTAATCATTATTTCATGAAGTTTCTGGAACATTCCGGAAATCGCCAAATTGGCGATAAATCGCAAATCTGGAAACCATTCTTCTAACTGGGAAATCTTGGAAACCCTAGGCTCACATTATCCTCACATCATGGACTGTGTTTTCTTCGACTGGTTTTTGAGACAGACGAAAGAGGAGGCGGCAAAGGGAATACTGCGCGTTCGCAACACTAATATATCATAGAGATATATATATTTTTTATGAAATATATTTAACATCTACGATGGCTTTAATTTTATGCGATAAAATTTTTATTTTTAAGTCATTGTATTATTCCTTATAAATAGGCTTATGTTATGAAAAATATTATTTTATCTTCCCATTTGTTATATTCATCGCAATATAAAATTAAGTATGCGACAAAACACAAATGTGCACCGTAGTGCAATACTTGTGGTTTGCTAATATTAATAAAATGAAACGGGTTTTTGTCATTTTAAAATATATCACTGTCAGTAGACGAAATTGAAGAAATACTTTCAAAATATTTTCGTTTCCAGTCAGAAACTTAGTAACCAAAGTTTAACAAAGCATAAAATAATTCGATTAAACTGCATTATAAACCAACTAAAAATAATACTCATACCCCCATTCTCATACTATTGAATAGGGTATAAAATATTGTTTTCATGAAAATTTTGCGATTAGGATGCCAATATATGTTTTAGAACCTCCTGAACATGTTTTGACTGTTTTTATAAAATTATATCCAACTATAGTCAATTTCTTGTGTACAAAATAGTTTCCACACATCTAAAGCTGGCACAACCAGGATTTTGCAATATCGAGAAAAGAAAATGTTGATGCTTTCAGGAGAACATTTTTTTATTATTTATTTATTTTTATGTTTTCAGAATACAAATTTAATATTTATAGAGGGAGTTTGTTATGCATTTATGACCTAAATAAATAATAACTTTTCTTAATTTATAATTTTTACCCCACTGCTATCCGTACAAAATGTAATAAGTGTTTAAAGTTTTTCTTTTTAAATATCTTAGAAGCCTAACTGACTTATGTGTTTTTCCCACAACAAAGATCATAAATTTCTTAAATAAAATATGTTACAAAAAAAAAATCTGATGTGGGCAGCACATGACTTTCCTTATATAATGCAATGAATTTACTACTTTTACAGTAAAAAAAATAGATTATTTTTATAGTAGTTATTTATATTCTTTCCAACATATTGAATTTTCGTCAATGAGTCGTCACTTTCCATGTCGTCATTATCAATGAGTCGTCATTGATTTAGCGTTATTTTTATCCATTTGGCGAGTTTTTCGTTAATTTAGCAACATTTAAAAAAGTCGCCAAGTTGGCGACATTCCACCCAATTCATCGCTAAAATCTCACCAAGCGTCATAGACGAAGAAATAAGTTATTCTTACAGCAGATAAATGACTATTGGCGTTCAAATACAAAAGTATTACTCAAAGTATCTTTCCATGAATGGAACGAGCTAAATCCACGATAATGATGTCACCCAATTTATCGCATGGTATTACATATGAAAAGTGAACATGGTTCTCAATAGGAAATATTTTTTTTTTATTTTATACGACTTTTTGATAATTTTTTTTTAAAATGTGCAATATCTCGAGAACGATTCATGTTAGCGTTCTAAAATTTATGTCAATCGTTTTCTAATGAAAAATTATATAAGAAATGTCTATTTTCGTAACTTTATTAGCGATTTTGATTTTTTTGACGATTTTTTCAAAATTTCACTCGAAAATTTAGGGGGGTTCTGAACATTCGATTGCATATAAAAACAATAGGCTTCCAGTGTTTACGGATTGTGATTTTTGCACCAAATTTCGTTCGAATCGGTCCATTCGTTCGTCAGTTATCGTCTCCACAGACTCATTGACACACACATACTTTCACACACATACACACACACATATACTTATATACTTTCACACACACACACACACATCACTTCAAAAATGTTTGATTCGTGATCAGGGATGCTTGAAACGTGCTCTGCTGTCGAAAACTCGAATTCGAATTTTCGACCCCGTCACAATACTTTCCTTATACATTATGTATATAAGGAAAGTAAAAAAAATGGAATTTTTGACTTATGTGCTTTTTCCCGCTACCTCTAGACATATTAACGAATTTTCAGGAAAGAATATATTCGGCTTTAGTTATCGAAAAATCTAGAACTAGTTTATAATTTTTTGAAATGCCAGCGAAAACTTCGAAATGTTATATATTAACATGGCAGCCTACGAAGCAATTTGACGTCATCTTGCATAAAAAGGTTTATTGTTGGCTCGAGGATGACGAAACTTGAGAGTTGAAATCACTGGAGTGAAAAATAGCAGTGATCCATTTTTGGTGTTCGTAACGTTATTAGCCCCTCTCAAGGTTCCACGCCTTGGTGGTATATTATCAAACGTGGGACCAATCAAAAGACAGTTTTCAATTCCTTTAAAATGAAGAGTAGCATGCTATAATTGGGATCATTTGAACCCATGATACATATTTTTTTGCAAAAATGTTCTTATTATTTATTTATTTTTGAAAATTTTATATTTAAATAAAAAATCACAAGCTACTTAAAAATAGATTATGGTATGAGAAAGTCGAGTAGAGCTAATTATATACAGAATTCAGACGTTATTCTCTATATTTAGCATTTTCAGCTATTATTAAATTAATTTTCACTTCTAAGACATTGTTATTCTTGCTCAAATGGATAACAAAAATGGATAACATCAAAATGGATAACGTCAAATGGATAACGTCAATGGATAACGTCAAAAATGGATAACGTCAAATGGATAACATTTTGTATAATATTGCCAAATGGATAACATTTTGTATAATTTTGCCAAATGGATAACATTTTGTATAATTTTGCGGAATAGATAACATTTTGCATAATTTTGCTAAACGGATAACATTTTGCACTATTTGTGACTATTTTTAAATACCTCCGTCTGCTGCCTGCTCAAAATATCACACTTATGAAATCTTAAATCCGGAAAAGAGTTTTATATTTTCTCTTCCCTGTTTCCACTACCTATTTAGTTATTTTAATTATTTATTTTTTTTTAGAAAAAAAGGGGTTTTTTGCCATAAAATGAATGGAAAAGAGGAAACTACGCTACTTAAATCGGAAATAGCTACCTAAAGCCAAGCACCCTCCTTGTCAACGAACAATCCCCTCGCGTCCTATCCTGTCTATCAAAATACAGTATATTATGAAAAAAATGTTCTTGAACGTAACGTTCGATTTCTCCCTTAAAAATTAGCAAAAAAATAAGGAACATCGATGCATGGTTGCACAAAGAACATCCATTCGCACGCGCTATGACCACGTGTCTGCCTTCCCCCTTTCCCCTCCTCCATGAGAGGGGGGCAAAAGGGCAAGGGGGACCAGCTGGCTTGTGCCCTTCGCGTGCCATATGACGCGCACCCATTTCATGGGGGGAGAGATTCAGGTACAAAAAGTTTTGCAACGGGTATACTTTTTTTTTATATTTTCCGGCTAACTATTATTCTAAGTTCGTGTATTGTTGGGACGCAGACTATTTTCCTGCCACCACCTGCCCCCGTTGAGTTCTGTGGGTTTATCATAGAATTTGGGGAGATTTCTCTCCTTTTCCGTCCCTCCCATGTGACGTGTGGTACCGTCTGTTCGGAAATGAAGAACCGAAACCGCTTACTCAAACGAAACCGACCAGGTTTAGATTTCAGTGCTGCTGGTGGTACTTGTCGGATGCGGTGGTTCTGCTGAGACAGTGTTGTGGTCCTATATCTCAGATGGATTATTACAGGTATTTATTATGCTTAGAAGATTGATTTCATAAGAATATATGAGTGTAATATTATGTGCTGCGAAGGGCATTGAATTAAATACTTCTTCGAATTAAAATCTTTGTAATTTGGTAGCAGAAATTTAAAAATAAAATGTATTAACCGACATTGAAAATTCTAATTCTCGTTTCTTAGCCTGATGTTTCAAGTTTGCCTTGCATCTATAAACAGATGATGTGTCTTAGAATTAAAATATTTTGTATTTGGTAGTAAAAAAAATATAAATAAAACTTATTAACCGAACAGAAAGGTCTTAATTCTAGTTTCTTGTCCTGATGTCAAAAGGATTTATTCCAGAAACTCAGTCTTTGATTGAATATTTTGTTGTCGCAGAGTTCATTTGAATTTTTTTATTGTAATAATTAATGCAATTATTTACATTTTTATAATTTGTTTAATGTTTATATCAGAATCACTTTAATTTAATGTGTTTCATTTTAATATATAAAAGGTAATTTAGCTGTAATTTAAAAAAAAAAATGCAAAGTAGTACAGTTTTTACATTTCCTTTAATACATGTTAATATATAAGGAAAGTATTTGATTGAGATCGAAAATTAGATTGGAATGATTCAAAACGTTTTAGGTACTTTAGAACACCAATAAACGTTCGTACGTATATATTTAGTATAACGTAATACGTATAGTTAGTACGTATTCTTTACGTGTGTATGCATGTGAGTCTGTGTGACTGTCCGTGTAATGTATCAATTCTACTTAGCTAACCATTTATCCTACGAAATTTCACGATATTTGCTTCTTAAGTTAAGTATGCATTATTGTGCTGTGATGTTGATTAAATTCTAGAACAATTGAGAAAAATAGTTCGAAAAAGCTTGAAAAAATAGACAAAATCTGAAATGAAAGGCTAAATTAAATTATGATAATTAAATGATTAATAATAAAAAAATTACGATCATTAAATAATTAATGATAAAATTATGATGATTAATGATAACATTATAATAATCAAGTGATTAATGATAAAATTATGATAATTAAAATTGTTTAATTGTCTTGAAATATTGAATTTTTTTTAACTTTTTGTCGCGCCGTTTTTTTTTTTTTTTTTTTTTTTTTTTAAATGTGTCAGGTCAACAAATGATAACGAAAATTTAATAAACACACACATTCGATGTAATTCAAAATAAGTATCTACTATAAGTATCTTTTCCGTTCAATTAAATCCAATGCAATGCATTCTGTAATAAATAACAATAATAATAAAATTTAATTTCAGTATGTAGGGAAAATCATGTGCTGCCCATATCAAATTTTCAGTGCAATACAAATGCGTAATTTACTTTGCTAATGTATATGTTTAAATAGTGAAATTAAAAATTACACACGAATACGCTTCCGGTCGTCCAAATAGTTGCTCTAAGTCCTCTGGATGAGTCGGACGGCCTGGGGTTTCCACACGAATACGCTTAAATAATAATCCATTTTATTCAAATGAAAATTATTTAATTTTATAATTGTTTTCCTTTAACATGAGTTATCAGTTAACTACTTATATTTGTTTAATCTGCATGCAAATCTAATCAAGTTTTTCATATCCAATTTCGAAAATATTAATTTCGTGCCAATTCAATGACAAATATGTGTTTTAATCAGTGTCGCTATTCTATCAATATTCTTTTTAAAGATCAAAATTGCATTGATGTTAATATGTAATGCATAAAATTCAGAATTTCAATTAAAATATATTCCAGAAACGTATTATTTTGGAAAACTTAATTGAAGTAAAGAAACGGGTGTTCTTGCAAGTGTTTTCAATCGTCAATTAATGTTAATTTGTTTGATTGTTTACTGTGCCTATGCTAGTATTATTATTGTAGAATTAAAACTGGCGCTACTTAATAAGCATATTTTATATAAATTTTATTGATTCAATGAAACACATGCTGTGTTTTATTCGAAATATTTTTATAGATTTAAAAGAAAATAAAGGGCAGAAATAACCTAGTGGTTAAAGTGATTGGATCACGTACTGTAGACCCGGGTTCGATCATCGACACGACCTAAAACTATCTCCCTGTGTATATGAAGTATAGGTATGTGAAATCTGTTGGTCTGAAAGTCCATTCGAAAGCTGATGGGTTAGGAGAAAGATGATATGGTCCTAGTGGTCACCATCCCATTGATTTTTTGGTTTAAATTGGGTAACACTGTTACTGGTGACGCAATCGACTCAGTACCTTATACTTTCGGGTGGGTTGGACGGTCTGGTTAGAGAATATAATTATAATAATAATATATTATTATTATTATTATTCTTTTTTTGTAAAACAAGAATACGGTTCAAACACTTAATTTTGCTAAAATGTTTCATTAAAGTTATTTTTTTTAAATAATATTTCTGAAACAGATATATCGGTAAATTAGTGAATAACCAATTTTAAACAATAGACATTCCAAAGCCCATTTGAGGCCCATCAGCAGAACTTAATCAGATGTATACATTTTTTCATTTTTCTTTCATTTTATTATAATTTTTAAATAAAATGCAGAATACAGAAAAACGCTTTTATAAAAAGATAATTTTAAATGATATAAAGAACATCATTTATCAGGTACTACATCTTACGTCCCCCTAAGGTAGGTTCCCGTTACAATGGTTAGAACTGGTTTTCTGTACTTATAAGAATTCATTATCTGTACATTTTTAGCTAATATTTTTTTATATAGAGGAACTATTGTTACCCTTAAAATATGCTTAAATTCGAGACTTTGAAGTATAAATCACGTTTAGGAGCTTGTTGAACCTATTTCGAACAATTTTCAAAACATGCTCGCTTGAAATCATGGAGTTAGAAAGAAGTTTGAAAATGCCATAATGCTTTGAGAATTATATCTAGGTGCCGCTCGTGTTAGTAAAGTAGCTGCTATTGTTAGTTGACACGACACTAATTTAGTAATCGTATTTTTGATAATTTTTAAATTAAGTGTTGTCTAATTATGAATATAATTAACCAGTATGTTTTCATAGTTATAAGATAGAGTATAGAATATATAGGGAGATAAAAATAAATTAAAATTTAAAATAAATTTGAATACGTAGGAATATTTTTATTGTTTCAGTTCTACTTTACATTGCGTTGCGTTAATAATTTATTTTCACAAAATGGACTGTTTAAATAAATATTTTAAGCCTGTTGCCATAGAAATGCATATAATGCAGAACTATTTATCTTATCCCAGCGCCGCTTGAATGATTGTCTCAAACGATAATGGCGTTTTCCTAATGAAGATTTAACTCCTTACTTTTACCTCCATGCTTGGAATGTATCCAATAGTTTTTCAAATTAGCAATGTCAACTTGAAAAAAAAAATATTTTTTTTAAAGAATTCTTACGAAAAAAAAAAAGGTATGAATCTGGAAAAAAAAAATAAATCTTTTAATTGTTCCGATAAAGATTGTGATACAAGTAGAACTATAAACAATATTGAATATAAATGTATGAGAAAATCGCGCTCCCAGATAGTGCAGTCTGAATGACTGTTTGTTCTATTTTCCTGAATGGTATTCCACCATGCACTTTCAACGTCTTCTCATTGGAAAATCGATTTTGAAATTATCCTGCGCGGTTACAGTTAAAAGATATACCGTCTCTTCGCCGGAAGATCGCGTGATAAGGATGGGAGTTGCCCGAAGGGAGACATTTTGTGAGATAAATCAAAAAAAGAGTCCCAACGTATCCATCTAGCCTCTCCCATGGCTACATGTTGGTTCGGCAAAAACAAACTCAATGTCAGAAATGACAGTGGAAAAAGTGTTTGCATGTCAACACAGTTTTAAGAATGGATGATTCATAAATTTCACGAAGAATATTCTGTTGTTATTGCCCTATCAGATTTGTTTTTCATGACTCTCGGGTTGGAGGACTTTTTTGTGCAACTTACCGAAAGTTATTAAGTGGGATAGCACTTTCATCTCAGATGGCAACATCCACGGATCGGTTTTGCACCTATTTCATATTTTTAAGCATGATTTGTAGCATTCCTCGTTCTTTTAGCAGTCAATGTTAAAGCAAAAGTTCAAATTTTATAAAATCGTCTGCTCTGATAGCTGCTATTTTTGGTATTGCCACATTCTAAATACTTAACTACTGGCCCTCGTAATAAAGTAATGGAATCTGAGTCATCCCTTTTTCATTCATCCATTTTCTAGGCCTCTTAGCTCTACTCATGGAGTTAGAAAAAGAGAGATAAAATTCTTATGGATGAAACTCTTGAAAATGCCGTAATGCTTTGAGAATTATATCTAGGTGTCGCTCGTGTTAGTAAAGTAGTCGCTAGTGTTAGTTGAGACAACAGAAAGGCGTATTATTTAGTATATGCAGTTTTTATTATTTTTAAATAAAGGTTTCTTAATTATGAGTATAATTAACCAATATTTTTTCACAGTTGTAAGATAGAGTACAGAACATAGAGAGATAAAAATAAATTGAATGGTAAAATAATTTTGAATACGTAAGAATATTCTGTATTGTTTTAGTTATTGTTTCAGCGCTAATAATTTATGTTTACAAAATGGGCAATTAAAATAAATATGTTGGATCTTTCGTCAAAGAAATACGTACAATGTAGGACTACTTATCGTACTCAATCGCTATCAAAACCATTATCTCAACCGGTATTGGCGTTTTCTTAAGATGAAGTTTTAACTCCTTACTTTTACATCTATAGTTCATACTATACGAACTCTGAAACATTCACAAAATGAAGTAGAAAATGTATTATAAGTTTTCTATCGCGCACTTCAGAATCTTTTTAAAAATTATTTTCTTTTCATAAATTATTAATATATTTTTTAACTGGGACTCGGTGAAAGAAAAACTGAACAGATTCCAGTTATTAGAAAAGAAAATGTTAGGCAATTTGCATCCACTTTCTCTCAAAGAAGTGTACAGAGATAACGATAAATTTAGTTGGAAAGATTGCAAATTTCTATTCAGCAGGAATCTATCTCATTCTGTTTTAAATGGTGTATATAAATGCATTTAAATACCTCTTAGCTATTTTAAAAATCTGATGTGGGCAACACATGACTTTTCTTATATAATGCAATGAATTTACTACTTTTACAGTTTAAAAAAATGTTATTCTTATAGTAGATATTTATATTCTTTCCAAGATATTGAATTTTCTTCAATTAGTCGTCATTTTCATTGATTTAGCGTCATTTTTATTCATTTGGCGAGATTTTTGTTAATTTGGCAACATTTAGAAAAAGTCGCCAAGTTGGCGACATTCCGCCAAATTGGTCGCCCAAATCTCGCCAAGTGTTATGGACGGAGAAATAAGTTATTCTTACAGCAGATAAATGACTATTGGCGTTCAAATACAAAAGTATTACTCAAAGTATCTTTTCTCATGAATGGAACGAGCAAGATCCACGAGAATGATGTCACCCAATTTATCGCATGGTATTACATATGAAAAGTGAACATGTTTCTCAATTGGAAATATTTTTTTTTATTTTATATGACTTTTTGATAATTTTTTTGAAAAATATGCAATATCTCGAGAACGGTTCATGTTAGCGTTCTAAAATTTATGTCAATCGTTTTCTAATGAAAAATTACATAAGATATGTCTATTTGCGTAACTTTATTAGCGATTTTGATTTTTTGACGATTTTTTCAAAATTTCACTCGAAAATTTAGGGGAGTTCTGAACATTCGATTGCGCATAAAAACAATAAGCTTCCAGTGTTTACGGATTGTGATTTTTGTACCAAATTTCGTTCGAATCGGTCTATTCGTTCCACAGACTCACCGACACACACACACACACACACACACACACAGACATCACTTCAAAAATGTTTGATTCGTGATCAGGGATGCTTGAAACGTGCTTTCCCGTCGAAAACTCGAATTCGAATTTTCGACTCCGTCACAATACTTTCCTTACACATTATGCATATAAGGAAAGTAAAAATATATTTATAGACAAATCCTATTTATAACAGAGAAAAATGTTCTATATACACAATAAAGCAGACCTAAATTTAAGAATAAGTCTTTGCTTTTGCTTTTATTTTATTCTACAGTGGAAGTCCTTCATTTATTACCTACACTATACAATTATTTTCTACTTTGCCATACGACATTGTTGTGCAGGGGATTTCCTAAAAACACTTGTTTTTCTCGTAATATATTTTTTACTTAACTGTCAACAATGTATATCTGGATAAGGAACGCCCCGTTATGGTGGGTTCTGTAACCATGTGTATCTGAAATTGATATTTTATAAAATTATTATTGTTAAAGACAAGCGTTTTTGTTTTTACTTTAGATATGAATTCATATGTGTTTAGTTTATTATTTGTGTTAAAAGCGCCAAGTTCGCAGAGCATGTCATATATTTAAAATAGTTGTATGATCTGCGAAGAATACACAAATATTTCCCAAGTTGAACTTTTCGAATATGTTTTAAAAGTTAATATGAAGTGCTATATAGGCATAGGAATTGCTTAATTGACGTCCCATTAAATAAATAAATATTCGTCATTAATATTCATATACTGAATTATATAATGAGTATGAATGAATATAATAATGAGTAGTAATAAATATTATAAGGAGTATTTTAAAGAATATATTTAATCATAGGAATTCTGCTAGTTCTTATTAAATAAGTATTATTGATTCTAACTAATTAAGTATAAAGTGTTGATTATACAATAAAGTGTTAACCATATCGCTGTTTAATTAATTTATAATTTTTCCACATTCACATAATGTTACCTATGAGAATGTTTTTTTAATTTTTGTTCAGCATGTATAGTTATTAATAATACACGCCTAAATTCCTATTGCACGTAAAATGTTCTAGGACTACGAAAATGATGCATAAACTTTTAAATAGTAATTAATATTTTAATTTGCCTGTTCGAAACAATCTTTGAATGAGAATATGGTCCAGATAAAAATTAGATTCTATTATAGGCAGATGAACGTCTATTAGCCTCTGCTTAGCTGTGTTGCTTTATCGGTTACTTTGATTTTAAACCATCTAGAAACTATTTCATATTTAGGATATTATTTCTTATTAACGCATTAATGGTATCCAAAACCTTAAATCTTAAAAAAAATATTTAATGAGCTATTTTAATATAATAATTTTAAATAAATGTAAATTAGTATTGGATTCATACGTCCATTCCTGAGTAACCACGGTTAGAAAACACACAGGCAATGGACATTATTCCAAAGTGTTGCCAAAAATGCTTTCTACATGTCTTAATATCTATTTCTGTTAAAATATCGAATTTGAAAATTTTACCGGAAATAATATTTCTACAATATCATAAAACTATAAAAGCACTTCGCTATACCTGACTGGGAATATTAAAATTTATATATAATAAATAATCATGTTATTATAAATTTTTAACTTTACCACCAGTCTCGATCAACAGTTCTCAACAGGGACCGTGGTTGACACCGTGTGGCTAAACTAGGTCACACCGAGGAAACCTTTCAAATATCTTGTTTTCCTATTTTCCTGTGCATACTAGCTCGGTTATAGAAACCCTCCATGAACACTCCCTTTTCTTCCCCTTCAACATATGTTATCATTTTCAAACACAAGGGTCTTGTAGAAAGAAAAAAAATCTGATGTGGGCAGCACATGACTTTCGCTGCAGACTCATATTCACGTTCCCTTTAAGTCATTATAGAGTTTAACTGCACGAAATAACACCCATAATTATTTAAAATGACACTGAATTGGCACTTTTCATTCAATTTTCGTTCTCATTGGGTAACAGGACTCACTTTCAAAGGTGGCGTAGCGAAAATGCGAAAAAACTAATATATTTCGAGAACGGCTAGTCCTAGTGTAATGGGAATGGTCTTATTCTTTTTATCGTTCAATATTACGTATAGCACAAGCATTTAATGGATACATTTGAGCATATGTAGATTTTCATTTTAGATTTTGATGCTTTTTGAGGGGAATTTCGTAGAAAATTGCAAGATATTTTATCCGAATCGTACCAACATCTAATCAGCAACAGGGTAACCTACACGTGATTTATCTACCCAATTTTGTAACATTTGATCTATTAGTTTTTTAGCTAGAGTGGATGCAAGCAATTTTTGAGGGGCTATTTCGCAAAAAAGATGAATTCAGTTATCCCGAATGGTACCAAAACCTCATCAGCACCAGGATAACCTACAAGTGACTTATCAAATTTTGTAAAATTTGATCTGTTAGTTTTTCAGCTACAGTAGATGCAAACATTTTTTGCGGGCCATTTGCGACCGCAAAAAAGGCGGGTTCTTTTATCCCGCACATTTATTAATTGCACAAAATAACACCCAACATTATTGTATATTACATTGAATTTGCACTTTTACTTCCATTTTCGTTTCCATTGGGCAACTGAACCTATTTTCAAAAGTGGCTGACGAACATTAAAAAAAAATAAAATTTATTGAGAACGGCCAGTCCCTAGAGTAATGGGGTTGGTCTTATGTCTTATTCTTTCATCTTCAAAAATTACGTATAAAACAAGCATTTAATTGATATATTTGAGTATACGTACTCTTTTATTTTACATGTTGACGATTTTTGCGGGCCATTTCGCAAAAAATAGCAAGTTCCTTTTTTCTGAATTGTACCAAAATCTAATCAGCACCAGGTTTACCCACAAGTGACTTGTCCATTAAATTTTGCGAAATTTGATAGATTAGTTTTATAACTAGGTAGATACAGACATTTTTGCGGGCTATTTCGCAAAAAAGGCAGGTTCTTTCCTTCCGAATTGTACAAAAATCTAATCAGCACCAGAGTATCCCACAATTGACATATCTACCAAATTTTGTAAAATTGGATGCGTTAGTTTTTTAGCTAGAGTAGATACAAGCAATTTTTGCAGGCCATTTCGCAGAAAAAGGCATGTTCTTTTATTCCGAATCGTACGAAAATCTAATCAGCACTAGGGTTACACACAAGTGACTTACCTACCAAAGTTTTTGAAATTTGGTCTATTAGTTTTCGAGTTGGATTGGATACATACATTGCACAGACAGATACACACACACACACACAAACGTCACGCTAAAAATAGTTTTTTCGTATTCTAGAGGTGTCAAAACGTGTAGATCCGTCGAAAATTCGAGTTGTGATTTACGACATGATTCCAATACTTTCCCCATACATTACCATGTACTGTAGGGAAAGTAAAAGCTGCTTTTGTATTCTAAAGTTAACTAAATGAACAACAAGCTATCTAAGAACTGTCACCGAAATACGTAATACGTAAAGTAATACTAGCGCTTCGTAAGTATTACAGTGTCTTGTATATCGAAATATAGATATGGTGTAAATTATAGCATGCAAATGATAAGCTTGATATGTTGAATCACATGCAAATCGGCAACAATGAGATCCGATGGCAGTCTCTTTTTATATGAATAATGGAATATATCCCTGACGCCCGTTTTAAAAGAAATAAGTTATTAACTCTTTAAAACATAGTTGAAAAGTGTAAGACTTTGGTCATTATGTCTGTCTGCCCGTTCGCACGATCACTGCCGTCAAAATGACTTTATTAAAATGAAATTTGAGTATGTTGTTGAGACGGCCTGTGGGACATATAGGAATGTAAATGCATAACATAACCCAATTAGTTTTGGATTGAACCCGTGTTGAAAAAATGAAATATACTGAACCGTATGGGACCTCATTTTTCACACATTTTTTAAGCGACGTTAAAATTCACACATGGCTTGGAAAATTTTAGAAAATATTCAAATTATCCCATAAAACGTATAAAAAAAGTTTCAGCAAAATATGTTTTATAAATAAAATAAACATAATAACACAGGTTCTTTATAAATAAAATATATATTTCGATGACATCATTTGAATAAAGTTCTTTTTTTTTCCGATGAAGTTTTAAGTAAAATAAATTACAGTTCTATGATAATTAAAAAGAGTATCACTGCTGAATGTATTGCATTTTAGAGATGTTTAAAAATTGCATTTCAGTTGGAAAGTGTTCCATAATCAATGTTTTATGATAATTGATCTTTCTTAATTTTAATGTTATCTAAGCCTTTGAAAGAAAAAGTAACTGCGAACTTAAGATTACTAAGACAGAAAAGATGAAAATAATTTGAACATGTATTGTGTTCGACAATGCGATCCCTCTGATGTGAACAGAACAATCATTTACATTGGAAATATTTCTTTGAAGAAAAGAAAAAGAAAAAAGGAACTGCGTTCAAGTAAAAATGTAATTAGCTAAGAAGAACACTCCGGTTTTTAATAGGAACACTGAATTCAAGCAGCAGTGAATGTAGACAGTCAGTGGGTGATCCGAAAAATGGAGTGTTGACGTGGAGGGTTGCGAAAGTGCTGATGGTCTGGGTTAGGATCTAAATTGAAATCTTTTTCTGTGGTTGAAACATGTTTGGCAACATTTTGTGGCAACGTTACCCAGAGATAGATAGATAGACAGAGAGGAAAAATCAAGGTGCTTATATTAATTATTTAATTTTGTATCTGCATCTAATTATAGTTTGAATTGATTTATAATAAGTCCAAAAATACATATATGCACAATGACATTTTATTGCACTTTTGTACGGAAAGAAAAATAGTGTTATTATTGGCAACGACACTATTTTTATATTATCTGTAAGTCTATTAAGTTTTATATTATCTGTAATTTGTTTTACCCATTTCTGTAACTGGACTCGAGCTTATTGCACTACAAATAAACAAATAAATAGATAAATAAATAAATAATTTGCCTAAAATTGACTCATAACTCGCAGCAAGTTCTCTTGCTGTCATTGTGGGTAGTAGCGACTATCTGATGCTGAAGAGATGCATAAAATTAGCAAATCCGTTTATGTATGCTATTATCTGCAATGCAAGCACGATCACAATAATATCCAGCTTTGTTATGCGGGTTGATTTAAAACGATTGCTAAATATCTCTTGAACGATTAATCTAGGCTCATAGTTCCAGTATAAGAAATGATTTAATTAAGAAAAATCTATCATCTTACACAAATCTGGATCGCAAGACAAATTTTGGTAACATAAAATTATTTTCCATGGCACAATTTATAAAAATCCATTATCATACGATCAAAATGACCCGAGTTATCATTGATTAAAGTTTTCAACGAATAATTAACGATTATATCTAATTAACATATTATATGTGTACCTAAAGATAGCTAAGTTTTCAAATGGAAATTTTATCTAACACAATTTAGTTTTTGTACGGTATCTGAAATCTATGTTTTCGCCGTTTCTTTTGATTGAGTCAAAATGATTTAAGTCCTATAACTTTCACACTATTTTCACGTTCAATTTTGCATATTAAAGAACCGGATTATTCATCAAAATATCTTCAATTGAATAAGAAACAATTTTGCTAATGAGACCTTCCTTTATAGATCGCCCGTATAAAAAGTTAAAATATTGTACATTTTACTAACCGTGTCACGTGACCCAAACTGTCTCAGTCTGAAAGTCTATCTCATTTGAAGCGCTTCGTAAACTTAGACCATGGATTTGCGACCGTTTGTTTGTTTAAGAGACATTTAGTTGCGCAACACCCATGGAGGTAAAAGGAGTTAAAACGTCATATTAAGAAAACGTTAATATCATTCAGATGGCGCTGGGATAAGATAAGCAAGCCTATATTGTACGTATTTCTATGATGAAATGCTTAAAATATTTATATAAACTGTCCATTTTGTAAAAATAAATTATGAGCGCAATGTAAAGTAGATCTGAAACAATAAAAAGTATTGCTACATATTAAAATTATTTTACTTTTCAATTTATTTTTATCTCCCTATATTCTGTACTCTGCCCTATGACTATGAAAAAATACTGGTTGATTATATTCATAATTAGGGAATCCTTCATATAAAATAATAAAAAAATACATATACTAAATACTACGTCTTTCTGCCGTATCAACTAACAACAGCGACTACTTTACTAACACGAGCGACACCTTGACATAATTCTCAAAGCATTATGGCATTTTAAAGGGTTTTATATATAGGAGTTTTATCTCTTTCTTTCTATCTCTATGGTAACACCCATTTGATCAAAGTATAATTTTGTTTCCAAATCCAACAAAAAATGTTCTGAGAAACGTTAATTTCTTCGAACATGACCTTCTGTGAAAATTAGTTCCGTCTGTGAAAATTATGCCCTTCTGTGAAAATTAGTTCCAAATGAACCTGGGTCCCCTTTTATAAAATAACAAAAGAAACATTTGAAGTAATATTAAGCAATTCAAACTGTAAATTTCACATTCAATCTTCTTATAAATGTCCATAATAATAATAACATAAAAAGCTTTAAAAATCAATGTTTAAATAAATTATCAAAGTATCAATAAGTGAATCTACTGAACAAAGGGATATATAATTGCATAAAAACAAAATAATTTCAGAATGAGATAATTGAATACAGAAAAAAAAACATTTAACGAGAATTCTCGCTCAACATTGTTTCTGTCGCAAAATGTTCGGCATCAACGCTAATGATCCAGAATTCAAGCGCCAATAGTTAAGAGGGTGCCAACTGTTGATTTAAACACGCAACCGACCTTTATGCAGACTGTGTTATGCAATACGCTTGTTTTACATTTCCCGGTTTACGAAAGTCTGTTTGGGGTCTAGACATGGCATCGTGACCTCACGCAATAGACATATATCATTTTATAAATGGCGCCTAAAATATTCAGGAAAAAATTGGGAGAATCATTAATTCAGGAAAACAAAATCTCTGCACTGGAGTTAAATGCTGCTTTGTATTATTTACTTTCTCTATATACATAGTATAATATATAAGTAAAATATTGTGAAGGAATCGAACATTCGAATTCCAGTTTTCAACGGTAGCGCACGCTTTAAGTATCCTTGAACTCGAATCAAACGTTTTTAAGGTGATATATGTGTGTGTGTGTGTATCCGTGAATCTGTGGATGCGATATCTCACGAACGAATGAAGTGTTTATAACAAAATTTGGTACATACATTAAAATCAGTGAAAAGTGGAACCTTATTGATTTTAAACATGGTTAAATGTTCAGAAACCTCCAAATTTTTGAATGAAATTTTGAAAAACAAAATCATTAAAATATCAAAACCTTCAATAATGTTACGTACAGGATCATGTCATATGTAATTTTTTTATTAGAAAACGATTGCCATAAACTTTAGAACGCTAACATGAACAGTTCTCGAGATATTACACGTTTTTCTAATGAATTTATAAAACATATTACACAAAATTACAAAAAATGTATTAATTACACAAAATTACAAAAAATGTATTAATTACACAAAATTACAAAAAATGTATTAATTATCGTAAAATATGTTCACTCTTTATACGAATATTATGCGACACATTTGTTAACATCAGCTTGTGAATCTGGTTCCTTCCCTTCAGGAGAGAAGATATGTAATAGTTTTGTGCTTTTACACCCAACACAATTCACCAATAGTAATTTATATTGTTACGAACCTATCCTCTAGAATCGTGGGTATACACACAGGATACAAAAACGAGTCCAATTTTCTGGATAACTAACGTTTATTCACAAGCAAAAAATAAACAGGAACACTATACAATCCAGCAACACTTAAATGCTTCACTCATTTTACAGAATAAGTGATAATATTCTCAAAATACTGGCGAAAATAAGTTCACAAAACAACCGATACTATTCTCAAAACACTGACAAAAGTCACAGTTCACTATAACTGGTATATTGCCAACTCGTCAACTGAACTCCAACGGAGTGATAAGTTTTATAGTCTCTCTATAGAAACTTTTGAAAATCTCTTTGTAGAAATTTCCAGAATTATCTAATATCGCCTAGACTAATCACTAGTTCGTGAAATTTCTAGAACATTCCGGAAGTAGCCAAATGTCACTAAATTGGCGACAAAGCGTCAAATCTGGCAACCCTTCTTTTGACTCGAAATTCTGGAAACCATAGAGTGACATCAGGGAAAGAATATTCGCACCGCTGCCTTCTGGAGAAAACATTCCGATGGCACCGTTTGATCCGCGATAGAGACGAAAGACAAGACGGTGGACGCCAGTGAGAGAATATTACACATTTGCAACAATATATACGAAAAGCTTTACTGCTCATTGTTGGTGCTATCAATATTGATAATTGCCAATTTAGAGGTGTAAGAGATTTGACTTAGGTATTTCGATATACTTTTACATCTTGTACTCCTGTAAAGCACCTAATGAACAATTCAACGCTAAAAAATTGTATACCCTTATTTTTTCACCTCGGAAAAGTAAATTCATTGCATTATATAGTTAAAATCATATGCTGCCCACATCAGATTTTTTGTAAACTCTAGAATATGAATAATTTCCCTGGATATTAAAATAATTTCAATAAATATTTGAAGCATTTTATTATTGTCCAACAACATGAGTGGCTTTAACTGGGCTTATAAATAATTTTACCATAATTATAAAACTTCCGATAAACGAATTGGTCGAAATCAACAAGTTGTGCTAGTTTTGCGATGGCTGCCTTTTTCGATAAAGGATAGCGTTCATTAAAATGCATCCAGATATCATGAATTAATATATTTTGCAAAACAGCTATTAAGAAGTACTACTGGGTTCGTCAGTTAGTTACACATGGAATACTGCAGCAATCGTTTTGCAATTATACGTTTGTGAATATTTATACCAGTAAAAGCCCTTATGATCAGACATTTTCTCAGGGTGAAAAATCCATGTAGTTTTCCTTTTATTATTAAAGATTAATGTTTGAACTTTTATTTATTTATTCATTTATTTGTTCAATTTACGTGGAAATTACAGAAGAAATCCGGTTACAGTAACCACACAAGCATAAAAAGAACAGAGCATAAAATACAACAATACTAAGTAGTATATATATGTCAAGCGCATTAAAACAGGCTTTTTTTAAGTGGGCAGGAGTCCAATTAAAAATATCGATATCAGTACAATAGGTATTATGGAGATCAACACATTTATAGATAAAATAGCTCTTAATGTAAATGTTTTTAACAGTTGTATTGAGAAATAATGTTTTTTTTTCTGTTGTTATTAACAGGTATATGGAATTCCAGGCAAGAAAGCAAAATGGGGCAATCAATAGCATTATTTAAAACTTTATAGTAAAACAAGAGACAATCTGGAATTTAAAATTTCGAATTCTGCAAAGGGTCCTATAAATATGAATTTTCCCAGATAGTGAAAGCGTTATTGAATTTTTAAATTTTGTGACGTGTTAAGAATTCTGATGTGAACAGAACATGACTTTCTCTGCATAGAATTCAATGAATTTGCTTCTTTTTCACAGTGAAAAAATAGTGTTTAAGGCAAAATGTTTTTAATGTCAAATTGCACATTTGACCCTTTTCCGGATGACAACGTGGTTCCCAAGATTGTGTTAAATTATTGCTGAACTCCAGATCTGAAGTTAACTGTAACTGCATATATTTTTCTTCGTAACTAAACAAATGAACATTGGACAATACACAATAACATTGGATGTGCATACAGATTTTTCATATCGATCTTTTATAGGCGGGTGCAGTGCTTAAAGACTGCACAACTTCGGGCAGCTTGATGAAATGTTAAGTTAGCTGTGTGCAGCCAGAGATGAAATTGAATGAAGGAAATTGCTGGAAATTCAAGGGGGGCTCAAGAGTCTTAAAGGAGGGTCACGCCGATAGCAGAATTAATCATTAGCATTTATAAACCATAATAGTTACTATTATATATTTCAATTCATATAAATTATTAACAAATAATTGCAGATTTATATTTGCAAGCTAGGAGTTGATTATTAATATCCATATATAGCTATTATACATCAATATTAATATATAATAATTACAATTAATTTTAATGTAAGCATTAACTAGTCATAAAGATGTTAATAATTGTAGAAACATTCTGAAAGTTAACACAAGTTAATGCTTAATGTTAACTCTTACCTACTTATCAGTTAATTTTGACTCTATAATGCATAACAGTGAACCCCTCAATAATACAAAAGTATCCTAAACACTATTGTCATCATTTTTAAATATTTTTAAATTAAATATATAAATAATTGGATCATTAGTATAATCACACATTCAGCTAAATTAAAAAAATCTTTAAAACGAAGCAATTTATAAAAAAAAAAAATTCAAAGAAAATTTTTTATGCAAAATTTCAATGACATTTTATATGAAATTTCACATTACTGCTAAAAATGTAATAAAATTTTAATATTTTTATCGGAGGGTGCTCAGTATACCTCTTGGGGGAGCTTAGCCCCTTCTGGCCCCTACCTGGCTACGTCTGAAGTGAGTTAAAACCGAAACTAATCTAGGGATGCTGTTATTGGCAAAGACATCACTTTTCTAGTTCATGACTCACTAGTGCTGTCTCTGAAATGTACGGTATCAATAAATAGTAAAACTTTAAAAAATGAAATAATGCCCATCAAAATATATTTGGTAGCAAACAGGTCATGGTAATTTGCTCTCATTTATTGTTGCATTGTCTACGGGAAATTCTACGGAGACAAACATTTTTCACGTGCCCCTTCCATGTTTGATTTTTTCTCTCCTTGTAAACCTTTCGTGCTTTCCCCTCCTTAAAAACATAAAATAACCGACGCCCCTCTGACGCTCTCCCCACTCTAGTGAAGTTCGGCCCTCTCTCTCTCTATATATATATATAGAGAGAGAGAGGGCTCTCTCTCTCTCTTTATATATATATATATATATATATATATATATATATATATATATATATATATATATATATATATATATATATATAGAGAGAGAGAGAGAGAGAGAGAGAGAGAGAGAGGGCCCTGTGCTTGTAACAGTTACTGAGATAATAATAATTAAGAAAAATATTAAATTGATAATTAAAGATGAGATTAATTGGATAAAGTTCTCTAATTTTAAGAGATCTCAACCGTTTTATCACACATTTAAATGTGTTTTCTTTACGTGAAAGGAATCGGCAAACAAATGTTTATTAAAATTATCTAATAAGAAAAAAATATATTTTGTTAAAGATAATGGTCAATATATGAAGCAATAGTGCAATTCAAACAGAAAATATATCAGTCTTTATGACAACCTCATTTGAATCACAAAGGACAGTAAATATGTATATATCAATGTGCGTTTTTCTGTGCTTTAAATCAAGTTTTCACCCCAACTCATCGTCCATTGAGCTTTAGATGTTGTTCCGACACGCAAACAGAGTCACATCACCCTTATATAAACTTCTATTCTGTTTGGCATGTTTTGCATGTCACGACTGTTTGGTCTGTCCATCTATCGTGACGTCACGCAAATGGCCGCTCTGTCCTGCCGAAGCTATTTTTATTTACCCATACATAGGCTGGATTGGCAGCTTAGCAGAGGTGTGGCTGAAATGGTATTTATGCTGGGTGTTGGCTCGTGTGGTAATTGCTGCTGGCTCGGTTTGATTGGGTCGTTATTGGGGCGGATGTGACTAGAAAGCCGTATGAGAAGTGGATGAGGGGCTTTTTTGCCAAGTTTGCTCATCTCGGTTGCCAAATTGAATTAACGAAATAGTTTTCGTGAGTTCAGGAGTGAATTTTGAGTGCGATACATTCGGAATTTTGTAAATAGCTTTCCTGTTTCAATTAGGAGTCTACTATGACGGATGGATTTTGGCAATGTTTAGAACATTTTCATTTTCATTAATGTACAACTATCATTATAAATGATATTTAGATTCAATACGTGTTAAAAGAATTCAAATTATTTACATTTTCAAATACAGTCAACTACGAAAAATGGAACATCTTAAAAATCTCGCTATCCGATTGCTAAAAAATATTCAAGTCGCCATATTTTAGTTTAAATATATCTACTTCGCGGGCAATAGTTTATTTATCTAACTCACTAATGCCCCAACAAACACCGACGAAACATGATGTTTATTGTGCGCCAATCTGTTTTACTAATTGAAAAATATTTAGAAACAAATAGGACGTTTTACAACACACTCTTTAAAAAATTGCAACAGAAGTTATGATTACTAACGCTACTTTGTTCCAAGTTATATAATCCAAGTCTTTGTTCCAAGTCATTATAGCTGAACAGTATCAATATAAAAACTTTGCTCATTGAAATCGTTTTTATTTTAAAATTTTTAAGTTTGATGAGCTAAAGATAAGTACAATTTTTCAAATTATTCTAAAAGCGAGTAATAATCTTAGCCAATTTCTTTTTGTACGCAGAAACAGCATACAATATGTATGAATTTATTTTCAAAGGGATCAGACAGTGGGGATACAAGTAAGGAGTTAAAACTTCATATTAAGAAAACGCGATTATCGTTTGAGACAGTCATTCAGGTGGCCCTGGGGTAAGATAAGTTGTCCCGCATTGTATGTATTTCTATGGCGAAAGGCTTAAAATATTTATTGAAATTGTCAGTTTTGTGAAAATAAGTTATTAGCGCAATGCACATTAGAAATGAAACAATGAAATATATCCCTACGCAATCAAAATTATTTTACCTTTCAATTTATTTTATCTCCCTATCTTCTGTACTCTACCCTACACTTATAAAAAAAATACTGGTTCATTTTACTCGTAATTAGGGAATCCTTCATTTAAAAATAAACAAAAATGCATATACTTAATACTACGCCTTTCTGTTGTGTCAACTAACAATAGTGACACCTAGATATAATTCTCGAAACATTATGGCATTTTCAAGAGTTTCATCCATCGAGTTTTATCTCCTTCTTTCTATCTCCATGGACCAAACTAATATATTCTTCTGATTGAATATTTTTAACACTTTACAACAAAGTTGAAAAGTGTTTATGACTTTGTTCATTCTGTCTGTCTGTCTGTCTGTCCGTTAGCACGATAACTGCCGTAAAAATGACTTAATCAAAATGAAATTTCAGCATGTTGTTCAGACGGTCTGTAGAACCTATGGGAATATAAATGAATACTATCACCCAATTAGTTTTGGATTGAACCCGGGTTGAAAAAATGAAATACATTGAACCCTATGGGACCTAATTTTTCAAACATTTTTTAAGTGGATTGAAAATTCACAAATTGCTTCGAAAATTTTAGGTAATATTCAAATTATTCTATAAAATATATAAAAAAAATTTCAGCAAAATATATTCAGTAGTTTTTAAACAAAAATTAAAATAATAATTACATCCCTTATATGAAGTGATCACCTGATCATGATATGAAAAGATCACGTGACCCACTTCAAAATAAAATATGGCATCCATCTTGTCTCAAAATTGTGATTTTTAAAGTTCTTTTTAATTCATATTGAGTGTTGTATCCGTCCTAAAACCGCTTTATTTTTGCTCAAATTTTGTGCATCTACATACTGAAACAACGCAATGACAATATATTTGAGTTTAAATTAACATCCAAATTTGATTATTTCTACAACGAAGTCCATTTTTCACTTATGTAAAATGTAAACAGCAAAATATGTAGGATGAGTTGTATAAGAATTGCTGTATTTTTTAACGCAAATGTATTTAGCTCATGGAGTCTGCATAGCTGATATGAGTGAAATATTCATTGATTTTACACAGAGAAGGACGATTTTTTTCGATGAAGTTTTAAGCATAGAGTTTAATTACGTGTAGCTCCATGGTCTTAAATTTTTAAATAAAATAAATTATTTTAGTACTGTGATGAATGAAATGATTGGGAAAATGTTATGAATGAAATGCTGCTTTTATAGAGAGAGCCAGACGTGTTATTTTTTCTATGACGTCATTTGAATGAATGTCAGTTGTTTTCGATGAAGTTTTCAAATATAATAAATTATTGTAGTATTATGATGATTTTAAAAATATTACCGAGGAATGTATCGCATTTTAGAGATGTTGCAACCAGGCAATTTATATTTCAATGCCGTCAGTTGAATGAAGTTCATTTTTTTCGATGAAGTTTTAAGTTTTCAAATTTAATAAATTAATGTAGTATTGCGATAAGTTTTAAAATATTACTTAGGAATGTATTGCATTTTAGAGATGTTTAAACAAAATTGCATTGAAGTTGGAAAGTGTTTCATAATCAATGCTTTAAGCATGATTGATCTTTCTTGTTTTAACTTAATTTGAATCTTATTCCGAAGAGATAAAATGCTATTATAAATAAAACCATGGGGGTAAAGGAAAGGTGATAAAACTTCCTGCTAGAAAAAGGCTAAAACCGTCTGAGACAATCATTCAGGTGGTGCTGGCGAAATATAAGACCCACAGAATTGCATGTTTTTCTATGGCGAAAGGGTGGTATTGCATTAAAAATATTGTTTCAAAATGTTACTTTGTAGAAAAATTTTGTCAATGCATTGCAAATTAGAACTCAAACAAGATTATTATTGCGTATTCAAATTTATTTTACCTTTAATTTATTATCTGTATACATTCTATACCCTGCCCTATAACTAGGAAAAGATGCGTATTGCTTCTACTCATAATTAGAAAACTTTAATTAAAGAATAAGAAAAAATACACATACTAAACACTACACTGTCTTCTTGTGTTAAATGAGAATAGATTGGACTATTGTTAGTGATATGCAGGTATCACTAATACTAGGGATACCCACTGAAAGCACTATGGAATTTTTAAGTTTTTCATTCATAGGAGTTTTATCACTCTAACTCCATGATTAAAGCTATTATGACGCAAAATAATAGTGGTAGTTTGTTAAATGAATATACATATATTTGCGTCTGAGAAAAATTTGGTGTATATAATATATTTTGCCATAACGTAAGAAATCTTACGATCAACGAGGAAAACATCTTTTTGAGAAATTGGAAATTAAATATTACGCAGTGTAAGAAATTTAACAGAATACAGTTGACTCTTCTGGTTATGCTCTATTGTGAATTATTGCATGGGGCTTATTTTAAAATGCTGCTGAAATATTCATTTGTAATATTAAATATTAAAATATAAAAATTAAATTCAGATACCCCTTAAAAAATAAGTACTCGTCAATATTTATGAGCAATTACATATAGAAATCCATAACTTGTGAGAGTATGATAAAGTTCGTGAAAAACATAGCATACTTAAATAGTTTTAATGCCTCTTTATATACAAGTGAAGTACTTTTTAATTATTTGATAAGTCACGTATTCTTTGACCTTTTGTTTTAGTTCCCCCTTAAAATACAAGTACTTTTTAACTCTTTGACAAGTGAAGTACTCTTCAACCTTTTGGCATTAAAGAGCACAATTACATTCAGAAATTCATAACTCGGAAGAGTATAATGAAGTTCGTAGACAACAGGTAGCAGCTGTAACTAGTTTTAGCACCCCCTTTTATATAGTGCCAATTAAAATACAAGTAAAGTACTTTTCAACACTTCTCTTTGACATGTGAAGTACTCTTCAACTTCTTTGACATTAAAAAACAATTTCTCACGAAGACGAGTGTAATCAAACTCGCGGGCAACGGATTGCAGTTCTTGTATTAGTGGATTAAGCCATCCATTTCAAGAAAGGTTTTTTTATTACTAAATACTTTGGATAAGTATCTCCCTTTTCCGGAATCTTCATTATAATAATCTAAAATCAACTACGTTTTCTTTTAAAATAAAATAAAATTAATCCATTAATTTACATAGTAGTGAAATCTAGAGTGAATGTAAGAAATGTCACGAATGGAATTTATATTTCAATTGGAGTCAATTTTTCCATGAATACATAACTGCGATGATATGCTTACATGTATTATATACTTGCTGACTGAGCAAAATATTTTCCGAACTTGAATTTTTTTGGGGGCAATTTTTATTTTTAGTGCCGCGGTTCAGCAATTCAGTGCTAATTTTATTTTCCATGAATTATAAGAGTAAAAATAATCATTTTTTTTTAATTGAAAAAATTCTTCAAAATATTGTCATGAGTGTTGTTATTCAACTCGTTCTAAATCGTAATACAGCTTTTATAATGAAACAGTATATTGTATATATTCTATTTTGTGTGTTTTATATGATTATGATAGTTTTTCAAATTTTGTCCCAGTTATGAATTTACAAATTACACCATTACTAAACTCGAACTTTTTTTTCTAGTTTATCCATCTGATTCCTTCACTGTGAAAGAAAATAGATGCTGAATGCTAGAAGTGAGTTAATGCAATTTATTTAATTTTTGCTTTATTCTTAAAATGGTGTAACCTTACGATCCCATAAATACCATTCATAAGTAAGCTTTTTATATGTAATCTGCGGACGAATTTTGTAAGCTTCATAAATACCTAGCGTTTAGAAACGGACGCTTCAAAAAATCACAAATAAAATTACTTAAAAAAATTGCAAAAATTGCTGAAAATTACTCCTAATAAATTAGTTTCTAAATTTAGAATTGTCACAGACATCGGATTTAAAACACCTGAACCTGAAATAAATCAAAAGCTAAATTAGAAGACCGATATAAAAACAATCTAAAATCTTACGAGAACCACTTAGTTCATTCCATAGAATTTTTCTGCCGTATCTATTTTATTTTTCTCAAACTTGGAATTTTTCACTACTCAAAACGGAATCTGAAAAAATATCCTATACAAATGACCGTCTGTTAGTTTTATGTAATGTTGTTTAAAATTATAATTGTTTATGTTATAGCTACTGTAGTTGTTATATGTTATAGTTGTTACGTTGTGTTATAGTTGTTATGTTATGTTATAGCTGTTATGTTATAGTTGTTAGGTTATAGTTGTTATGTTATATCATAGTTGTTATATTATAGTTATGTTATAGTTGTTTATGTTATTCGAAATTCACTTGGATGGTTTTGTTTTGGTGGTGCATCGGATGCCTTGGTGTATCTTGTAAAGTATCGGCCTTCTTGTGTATTTGAATATTGAACCCAAAGAGACATGAATAAAATTTTATCCCGAAAAACAAGCATTGTCCTAACGGCCGAGGAGAAGCCCATAGGGACGGACTAAGTTTTATAATCCAAACTGCTTATTTAACTGAACAAAACATGTGTAGCTTCTTGCTGTGAGACATAAAACTTATTTACAATTAAAATACATCTATTGCACCGAAAGTAGCAATACTCGTAATTATAGAGCGTGGTAATATATTCCAAAACTCGCGCTCTATCGTTTTCCATTTAAACTATTTCAAAGATTACCTTAAAACGTCCAGAATTTGGCGGATTCACATTCTGTTAAGGCTATTTTCAACCTCATTCCCAAGAAGAATCCTTCGATGCAAGATATCACTATCGCAAGATATCACCTGGACTGTCCAGCAGTCCTAAATCCAAAAAAGTTTGTTATTGTCAAAGAACTTCACAACTTTAACATTCAATACATTTAGAATTTATAAATAATTACGTCGTATAAAATATTCATTTGGGATCTCTCTTCGTCATTTCAATATAAACTTTTAATCCGTAAATCCTAAATCTAAAAACAATTTATTTCACCGCATTTCTCTATTAGTTAGCTACAAATGTACCAAATTTCATATTTTTGTATGCAATAGTTTTTGCGATACATGCCACAGAAACTCGAGGGATTCGCTGATCTTCGCCTCCTATTTGATGGCACTCGCTGAGCTCGCTTCGCGTACTGTTTCAATCCAAACAGAAGTTTAAATCGAAAAACGATTTATTGCAGTGTATTCCTTTATTATTTTTTTACAAATGCACTAAATTCCATATTTTTGTATGCTATAGTTTTGAGGTACGAGGTAGGAAACTCAATGGACGTGCCGATACGGAAGAACATTTTTCAGTTCAGAAGTGAACTTCAGAACAGTAGAATAACTTCTTTTCACTTCAGAACACTAGAATAACTTCTTTTCACTTCAGAACACTAGAATAACTCGTAAACTACATGACATTAAAAAAAAGCTCCGTCCTATGAAAATTCATTTATGTAGGTACATGTTTGCAAAAATTCGTGGTCTTGCTATTGTTAGTTTGTGTAGGACACAAACTCTCAGCTCATATATTTTGTCTTTGACATTAAATATTTCTTAAACTGAAGTTTAAATTTAAGAACAATTTATTTCAGCGTGTTTCCCAAGCAAACGTACTAAATTTTATATTTTTGTACGCTATAGATTTTGTGGTATGAAGCAGAGAAACTCCAGGAATGAGAAATTTGTCAAACAGCAACAGCGGCTTCAGATACTTTTTTTAATATAGAGAGATAATTCTTATCTATTGTTTTCAAACGATATATATTATCTTAAATAACACTCAGAATATTCTATATTATGCCCACATATTAATTATTAAATATTTTCCTACCCACTTCATTTATTAAATATTTTCCTATCATTTTCACCATTGTTTTGATTAGATAAATTTTCTTATTATCATATGCCTTATCAACACATTTGAGTAATAAGCATCAGCAATTTGATATAGTTTTTGTCAAATAAAGTCAGCTCAATGTTTTTTCTATGGAAGCATTAATTTTGTGTTTTTCATTAATATATCAACAATACCTTTCAGGACCATCCTTAGCGGGGACCAGGACAGAAACTCTTTTTGGGACCCGAATTAAATAAGGAAACAAAAATATGAAAATTATAATTTATTGTCATCAAAAGATTATACTTTACTAATAATATTTGGTCATGGAATTTTATATAATAATATAACTTAAATAAAATTAATTTTCCTGGCTTTCAATTCATGAAAATCATTTGTAACGTATTAAAATCTAAGTTTTCACAAATTTCGTGTTCAACGGATAGCAAGGTAAAAAATTATTTCATTTTTCTTGGATCAATCCCGTTAGATGTTTTTGTTATTAATTTCAGCTTTGAAAAGCTTCTTTCGGCTTCGGCTGTGGTCACAGATATCGTTAACAAAGTTCTCAATGCAATTATAATATTCGCAAATGAATCACATATTGCATATAATTTCTTTTTAACATTCCAAGGGTGTAAAGCTTTTAAATTTCCTCAAAATACGTCCAATTTTCTTTTAACGCTCCAAGGATGTAAAGCTCTTAAATTTCCACAACAGACGTCGATTTTATTTTATTTCTTTATACAACTCACTTCCATTAATATCACGTTAAAAATATTAGTCAAAATCCATGTTCAGGCATTTTATTAAATCGTTGTATGTTATTTATTTCAATTAATATAAGTTGAACAGAAAAAAAAAAGAATTTGTATTTTTTCCAATTGCTGGAATCGTTTTTTTATGGACCCATGAGGCACCTCTGGTAAGAATATGTTAAACCCATTTTTTTCCCGGTAGTCATGCCCCGCTCTCGCCGCTTTTAGACAAGACCGCGTTCGCCCTGCCTAAGAACATAGATATCTTATATAACTGATGGCTAACACAGGCCTCAGAAACGGCCCAAAGTTGATTCTCAAGTGGGTGAGGCTTGTTTTTCGGATCACCCACTTCCGCGAAGTCATTAAAAAAGGGTATCGACTCATGATCCGCACGGTTGGTCGACGTTCAAATTCCCGTATTAGAGTGCGAAAAGAAGGCGTGGATATAACGTGATGAAAAGTAGCCAATCATAGAAGATCTTTGACACTTTCTCCTCAAAACCACAAGGCCAAAGTGAGAGTTCAGAGTGAGATGTCCCGCCCCCACCCCCGGATTTCTAGTATTAGGAAAGATAGGAACACTCCATCCACTCTTTAGGATATTGTTCCGAACGTATCCTCCAGAATCGGGGGTATATACGCAGGATACAAGAACGAGTCCTAGTTTCTGGATAACTTACGTTTATTCACAAGCACAAAGTAAACAGGAACAATTATACAATCAAAGCACTTAAATGCTCCAATAATTTCACAGAATAACCGCTATTACTCTCAAAATGCTGACGAAAGTAATTTCACAAAACAGCGGCTACTATTCTCAAAACATTGACAAAAATCACAGTCCAATGCAGCTCGTCCATTCGTCAACTCCCCTGCAACAGAGGGGTGAGTCCCTTTTTATAGTATCTCCATAGAAACTTCTGAAAAATCCTTGTATCTCAAAGAATAATCGTTCTACCGAGAAATTTCTGGAACATTCCGGAAGTCGTTATATTGGCGATAACTCGCCAAATCCGGAAACCCTTCTTCTAACTGGGAAACCCTGGGCTCACGTCATGTTGACGTCATGCACTATACTTTCTTCGCCTGGCCTTCGAGACAGACGAAAGAGGAGGCGCCAAACGGAACATTGCGCGTTCGCAACAATATCAACACATCTCTTTAGGATGAAAACGACCCTGACCCCAGTACCCAAGAACTTTAAAGATGGATGCGGATATACACAATAAAAAAAATAAGCGCATTAAATTCGAAATTCTGTCAGCCATTCTGGATTTTTATACGGAACAGACAGACTTTCAATTTTACCCATGCAGATAAAAGAAATGAATTCACGACCGTGCTCCCATCTCATTGCGAAAACAACTCATGTATCTTGGTGAACAGTGGCCACCCGGAGCTCGGCTAGCAGCATGGCATCCAATCAATTATTTCTGTTCTCGGCGTGGTTGAAGCTCCGCACCAGATGTCTCGATCAGCTGTTACAGCGTCACGCCATATCCCCCACTTTTTATGGACCGCTGACTATGCATAATGGGGGTTCAGCGATCGCAATGGTAACAGTGTTTACTACTACCTTACCTGTACCGCCTATCGATGCAATTTGATTATGTGTCGGGTAGGTAGGATGGAAAATTATAAAGTCGATCCGATTTAGATGCAAACTTATAGTCAGAGTTGTGAAAGAAAATTGTACGCCATTTTCTCTCTAATGAGTTATTTTTCTTTATATATATATATCCCTTTAAAGATCCTGCTGAGAATTTCAAATAATGAGATATTTTTCAATAATTTGTCAATATAGACTACCATATATATGTCAAACCAAACGTGCTTTAAAGCATTTTTTGAGAGACCATCAAAATTATGGTTAAAATTAACTAATAAATCTTCTGTTACAAATTGCGACTGGATTAACAGATATCGATTTGATTTTTTCTTCCTTTTATTCATGACTGTTCGTCAGTTTTGGACTGGGCTTCTTTCAAGTTTTTTACATCCATAAAAATTCAAATAATCTGGTCAATAACTTGTCTATGACACTAAATTTCTCCCAGTTATGGTTTGGCCACGTTTAACTAGTTTCTCACTGTCTTATCTCACTTCTTATCTCGCGACCAATTTTAAGGGTTTAGTATCCATTTATCCATTTTTACTTGTTTTATTAAATTCCTTCTCCTTCCTCTCAGTAGATGACACTACCACTGCTATATTTAAGTAGTCGCTAGACCGTGGAAAGTTCATTTGGTATGTAGCTCTTGGCTTGCTTCGAAGTTCTAGTTTTTGGCTTAATGTCAGAGAATTTCAGAGAATGCAGATAGAATTTCAGAGATATACGTGTATTTGTTATCCAGTTGTAGTATGAAGGCCCTATAGGTCTCCTACTCTTAACTCCCTGAACGGGTTTCAGGGAAAGTCACTTCAAATTGTCCCCCCTCCCCCGGTCTACCTTGTCCTCCTTCTCCCGGATGCATCTCAACTTTTTTCATGCAGTTACAACTACTCACATTTAATACACGCGCAAGCTGAGTTCCTGTCTCATGGATCATGGTAATTCTTGAATTCCTAATAATTTTTCAAAATTTCCTCTTTTAATGCTTGTAGTCTGCGCTTTGGCATTTATAGTAACTTATTATTGCCAAATCTGAAACAAGCATGTGTTTGGGTTAATTAGAATTAGATACTCAGACCTGAAGATGAATCCAAGTCTGGTTCATCTCCAAATTTAGGCCAATGCTGTTCATTTCTTTTATCGGTTTTGTAGTCGTGGTTTAACTGCTTTGGTGATTTTAATATTTCATAATTACTTGGAATTGGTTATTATATACATATATATATATATATATATATATATATATATATATATATATATATATATATATATATATATATATATATATCACAGACACAAAATATTTTACACATAACATAAAGTATGTTTTAATTTACACCTAAATTTACAAATATAATACTTTATAAATAAAGTTATCTTTATACCTTTAATAATTTAAAATAACTACCAAAATGTAACAAGCATTTTTTCTATAAAAATGCTGTTTATATTCTGCATTTAAATAGGCATTGTATACCTACCAGGATTCCATCTCCATTACTTATTAAACTAGAGTGTTCGCGAGGTATAAAAAACTGTAGTTTTGAAAAAAAAAGATCAAAGTCTAAAATTTTCAATAATGTCAATATATCTTAGACTTAAAATTGAAAATTTTAAGTCTAAGTATATATAGCACTTAGACTTAAAATTCAAAATTATAAGTCTAAGTGCTATATATATTGTTTCACCCTTTTGATTCCAAAATCCGTACTAATCAGAATTTTTTATTAATTTTTTCGTTAAACGATTCAAAATGTTTCGTTGTTAACAATGAAGGCAACACCAATTTTTCGAATTTTTTTCAGGATTTAAAGGTGACCTTCGCCCCTTAGACACCCAGTGCCATTTTCATCATATTTCCGAATTGAAGAGTTTTAAGGAAAACTGTATTTCATACAGAAGCACGAGAGAATGAAAATTCAAAGTTAAATAGCATAACAAAAAGTAAACATTCCAATTCTTTGAGAAAATTAAAATATTCGTTCAAAACTGCTGCTAAAATATATAGAAAAGCCATTATATATAGAAAGAACAGTTTTATAAAAAGGCTTCTGGTTCAGATGCCGAATTTTCAGGGGTCGCACTTCTTGCTTGTCTTGAAGAAGAATGCCGTTTTCTGCCTTCGAAAGCGGTTGTGACACTTATTTTTACTTTCATTATATACATAATGTATAAGGAAAGTATTGTGACGGGGTCGAAAATTCGAATTCGAATTTTCGACGGAAGAGCACGTTTCCTGATCACGAATCAAACATTTTTAAGGTGATGTCTGTGTGTGTGTTTGTGAATGTATGTGTGTGTGTGTGTGAAAGAAGTGTGTGTGTGTGTGTGTGTGTGAAAGTGTGTGTGTGTGTGAAAGTGTGTGTGTGTGAAAGTGAATCTGTGGAGACGATATCTCAGGAACGAATGGAGCGATTCGGATGAAATTTGGTATAAAAATCACAATCCATGAATACTGGAAGTCTATTGTTTTTAAACGTAATCGAATGTTCAGAACTCCCCTAAATTTTCGAGTGAAATTTTGAAAAAATCATCAAAAAATCAAAACCTTTAATAAAGTTACGCAAATAGACATTTATGCAATTTTTCCTTAAAAAACGATTGACATAAACTTTAGAACGCTAGCATAAACCGTTCTTGAGATATTGCACATTTTTCAAATAAATTTATCAAAAAATCCCATAAATTAAAAAAAATATTAAATGTCGAGAAACATGTTTTCTTTTCATATGTAATATCATGCGATAAATTGGGTGACATTATTCTCGTGGATCTAGCTCGTTCCATTCATGAGAAAAGATACTTTGAGTAATACTTTTGTATTTGAACGCCACTAGTCATTTATCTGCTATAAGAATAACTTAATTCTCCGTTCATAGCGTTCGGCGAGATTTGGCGACGAATTTGGCGGAATGTCGCAAACTTGGGGACTTTTTGAAATGTTGCCAAATTAAAGAAAATCTGGCCATCTGGATAAAAATGATGCTAAATCTATGAAAATGACGACTCATTGTCGAAAATTTAATATCTTGGAAAGAACATAAGTATTTAGTATTAGAAAAATCCATTTTTTTTACTGTAAAAGTAGTAAATTCATTGCATTATATAAGGAAAGTCATGTGTTGCCAACATCAGATTTTTTACTTTATGTTGTAGTTGCACAAAGACTTCCTATAAAACTCTTATTCCTAAAAACTAATGCTGACAGAAGAATTATGGTAACTTTAAAGCAATACAGCTGACGCTAGTTCAGATTTTTTGTTATTTACGGATAATGCATTTCATATTTTCACTGTTTCTACTTTTTCTTATCTTAAATTCGCAAAAAAAAACATTTATTTAATATGAACATTTTACTTTAACGTAACTGGGAAGCCGTAGCTTACCTGCATTTCAATATTTTAACACTTTGAACTAATTTTTCGAAAAGAGGATGTGTGTGTGTGTGTGTGTGTAGAGTAGGGGTGGGGTGGGGGGTTGTCCAGTTATCAGAGCGATATTTTGCTGCACTTTATTTACATTTGCTCGAAATATTTTCTATAAAATATAGATATAAAAAATAAACGGCAAAAATGCTAAGCAAAAAAATCTGATTTTTAAATAAATGACTTGATTTTACAAACTTTTATGGTTTTCGAGCAATTGTTTGTCATATTGAAGATTGAAAAGTTTACGGTTTATAAAGTTTGTAGGGGCTATATCTCGAAAACTAAAAGAGCTAGCTACAAAGGGATTAATTTGTAGTCCTTTCTTAGCCCTATAAGAATATATAATTGCAATTAGTTTTGGGTTTGCAATTTTAGAAATGTAAGGTTTATAACAGCGAAGAATTTCAGTGATTCATCTATATAGTGGGTGATTTTAATATAGGCATCAAGAAAGTAGAAAATGTGAAGTTATTAATTTTGATGCCGATAATGTTCATATTAAAACTTTCATCAAATCTTGTAAAATCTATAAAGCGTGGTCAAAACTTGTAAGAACTTGTTATTCACTAGTAAGTTAGAAGTATCCAGTTGTTCCAATTGTGTCTTACTTTAGTTACCATAGGATCCTATTATCTGCTGCAATAGAGACAAATGAGACTGGAAACAAAAATCAAACTAATTGAAATTAATGGAGTTTCATTTTACAAGACGCTAGTTGGGAAAAACTATTTCAACTCCACCGGACTGGATAAACCACAGATGTTTTTCAATTAAATGTATTCGTGTATAACTTCCAGTCTAAAAAAAAAATGCTCAATACTGAGAGGTTCGCGCAAATAATCAATTTTTAAGTGTCAGAAATTCCATTCGAAATTCCTTTTTGAAGGAATATTTGCTAAAGCATAAGCTTCCTTATACATAAGTTCGCTACAGTCTGAGTCCTATTATACGTGTATAATATAAAGTAGGTTGAAGGGCTAATAACTTAACCGTGGGCTTCGATCCGGCTCCACTTCAATGGCTTTACGCCAAATCGGGCCAGATTCAGCCTTAATTTTGAACAAAAAAATCGAGTTGAGCAGAACCAGACATAGTATTCACTGTTTGAGAGATTTATAAATCAAATGTAATAGAGTACAGAAAGTTATTTTGTGGATTTCAGCTACACAAATGTAAATACTCGTAGTAAACAAACACCGCTTTTAATTTTGAATAAAGAACTTGAATAAATTATTACTGGGCCTGTTCTTGCAAGTTGCTTTGCTCGGGTCGAAAATTTCCTTAGACTCGGATCGGGTTTGAGCACTGATACTTTTGGGATGGGCCGAGGTGATAAGTCTGCAATTTCGAATCGTATAGATTTTAGTATAGAACGTCCGCTTGGACTGTGGGTTTTAGTAAGTTAAAAACGAAATTTCGCTGTATTCGGGTTCTACTGTATAAAGAAAAACATTCTATTTCATTTGTTCTTTTATCGATAAAGTATGATTTGTTAACCCAAATCCCGCAATTCTACAAACTGTAAATTTCAGAAAATATTCGTTACAATCATCTCATATACTGCCGGTTGGTGAAAAATGAGACAGAACTTGCAAGACTTTTAAGCACGGCACAACATTTTGCTTTCACTTCTTGGTCTGTTTGGAACATGCATATTTATGTCCTAACTTTTACTGCATCAATACATTTTCTACAAGCTGTAAATTGAAGAAAATATACTTTACAGTCATCTTGTACTGTAGGTTGGTGAAAAATGAGACAGAACTTGCAAGACTTTTAAGCACCGCACAACATTTTGCTTTCACTTCTTGATCTGTTTGGAACATGCATATTTATGTCCCAACTTTTACTGCATCAATAAATTTTCTACAAACTGTAAATTCCAGAAAATATACTTTACAGTCATCTTGCACTGTAGGTTGGTAAAAAATGGGACAGAACTTGCAAGACTTTAAAAAGCACACCACAACTTTTTGCTTTCACTTTTTGTTCTGTTGTTTGGAACATGCATATTTATGTCCCCTCTTTTACTGTATCAATAAATTTTAAAAGCATTAAATTAAACGTACGACTCAACCACACTCTTTCCCAGGGCTATAAAATTCAACGGTAAGTCTTGTTCTATTCATTCCAGGACCCGGCATCTGAAAATAACGGTCCCTGTTTTATAATTTTTTATCGTCAACAGAGGGACCCGGAGCGTGCCTTTAGAAATTTATGCTAAATCTTTTCTTTTCTTTTGGCAGCATCTGGAGCCATTTTCTAAAAATTCCCTGGAGGGAAAAACTCCAGAGCTTTGTTACGCCGTTTTAAAATAGGAAAGAGAATTGGCGTAAAAAAAAAGTTTCAATGGCAGCTTTTGAAGGGGGGAAATGCTACCGAGCCGCTCTTAACTGTGCCCATAACCGTTTCAGATGACAGCTGTTAGAAGTTCCAATAACGGTGCGTGGTTATAATGTATTGTGCTACCATATGTTCTCTCTCCACCCCCTTTGAATTAGGCCATTCTATACATCGAGTTTGTGGGCATTTTTAGAAAATAGAAATGATACCGATCTCTCTTTCTCATTCGTTTTTTAATGAATTACTACATTTTTTTTCAAAGAGGAATTAAAAAAGTCTGCTCAAATAAAAACATATTTCATCAATATCTTTTTAAAGCTCGGAGATGAATACCTAATAGTATAATTTATCAATAGGCTAACAATTTTCGGTATTTTGTTAACAAAAAATATATTTTATTCCGGTTATATCAGGTTAATCGAAAATATTTTTTAATCAGTCAAGGGAAAATACTTTATTCCGGTTAACCGGTGAACGAAAATATTTTATTCTAGCTAAACGTCAGAGTAATCTATATATTCGTCACCGCTATAAAGGTGTGTCCCCCAAACACAGGAATTCTTTCTCTATAAACAATTATATTTCTATCAAGATCTTTAACTTCGAATAAAGGGAGTTTTAATTATGTAAACTACAAAAAACTATATATGTACTTCCAGGTATTTATATAACCCTTGCGATAAAACATGATTTAGTGTCTATATGCGTTCTTCAAGCGCACCACTCACAAAAATATATACGTGTGCATACACGGAGGGATTCAAAATATATGGGCCAAACTTTGTGAGGTGGTAGTACACACCAAATCAAGCATTTTTTGTCATAGTTATACCGGATCAGAAATGAAAAGTAAAGGCGCCATTGGGCGTTTAATGGTGAAACCGAGATGAGGTGAGGCGAAAACACAAGAATGACTTACAAATTATAAAATGCCATTTAATAAACAATTATTACAGAAATGGTTCAAAAGAGCGATCGCCAACCTGAATGCACGTCTCACAGCGGCGATGGAGGGATTGGCGAACTCTCTCGAACAGACCAGGCATGTCGCGCACTTCGGCAACAGCGGCCGAAATTCTGGAGACGAGTTCCTCTTCAGATTCAAGGGGAGGATCATAGAGGAGACTCTTGAGGTATCCCCACAAAAAGAAGTCAAGACTGGACAGATCGGGTGATCGGCCTTTCAAAAGTTGGAGCTGCGAATAACTGTTGCAAACTGATAAGGCCGTACATTCGGTGTTACGAAAATTTGCATAATGGTTCTTCTTCTATCCTAGATGAAATGTTCATACGTGATTTTCTTCTTTAACCAGAGAATAACAACCAGAATGACGCCTTTAAGTTTGCGGAGCGGTCGCTTCCCAACGAGTAAGCGCCCTGTAACGCCTTTATGCTTCATTTCCGACCCGGTAAACTATGACGAAAAATGCTTGGTCTGGTGTGTACCACCACCTCGTAAAGTTTGGGCCATACTTTTTAAATCAACCTGTATGTATATGTGTGTATATGCAGACACATATGCACACATTGTGATCATTTTGAAATAATGCCAATGTGTTAAAGAGGCCGAAAAATGTATATTTCATCACAGTATTAAATTCAAGAGTTTTTGGTAAATCAATATTTTCCCTCATAAGTTACATGAGAGGTTCATTTTTGTTTCCCGTCATAGCTCCCATACAAGGAAGTCCTCAACATTTGTATAAAAATGGCCACAAAAATAAAAATGGCCAATGGGAGTTCTCGACTATTATTCTAGACAGGGCAGTAACCAGACATGTAATCCAAGAGGGGTTGGAGTGAAATTCAAGGGGGCTCAACAGCCTTTAAAGAAGGGCTCCCTAGAAAAATACATTTTGGGGGGACGGAGAGAAATGCACTAAAATATTACATTTTAGTTTTTAGTAATAAATTGCTGCATTAAAAATATTTTAATAATTAAATATATTATATCACATAATATTAAATTGACTGTAATTACTTATCAGTTGATAATGTATAACGTGATAATGTAATACTCTATATAACTAGTGACTCATCTGTATAACTGCTCACCAGTTGGCAATGCATAGCGGTGAAACTCGCAAAATAATACAATAGTACCCTAAATATTATATTCTTAATTTAATTTTTTAAACTTTATGAAATATCTTTAAATTAAATATATAAATAAATGGATGATCATTCATATAACCACAATGTCAGCAACGAAAAATATCTTAATTCTGTGCTTTTCAAAAAATTCTGAAAAAGCAGTCTTTTGCCAAATTTGGATGATATGTTGTATGAAATTTCATACCACTACAAAAGATTAAATATTACCATCAGAGGGGACTGAGTATACCTCTTGGGGGGGGGGGCTCAGACCCCTGGCCCCTGCCTGGCTACGCCCTGATTCTAGATGATAGTGCGTAATGAAAAGCTAAATAGACTATATTATTACTAAACATATAATAAAATCCGAAATTCTTAGAAAATATAATTTATACATTATCATTCGACGAAAAATAAAATTTCCAATATCTCGAGAATAACTACAAAGAACTGCTACAAACAGTTTGAACGGATTTCTGGTTATAAGCATTTAGAAAACACCAACTTGTTTGATATTAATGAATAGAGTGAATTTCTTATAGTTTTTTGCATTTTAAATCAAAAACGTGTACTATCTCGAGAACGGCTTATGTTATTTTTTCTAAATGGATGCGATTCATTTTTACATAAAAAATCACATACAAAATAGTTATTTACATAACATTTTGTTATATAATGGCCTTTTTATAAAGCTTTTTGGATTTTCTGAACAAAAATTAGATGTGAAAAATTAAAGGTCTTTCCTGGTCCGTTTATCCTGGGAAGCAATGACTTTCTGAAATTTATTGATTAAAATATTCCCATCGAATTACATTCAATTTGCTCAATTTGTTCGAGAGATAATGTGAAATATCCAGTATTTCGCAAATGGCTCGTGATAACTCCGAAAATGGAGTATATTAATTTCTGATTAACTAACAAATAATTTACTCAAAGAACAATAGTGAGTGTATTTAATTTATTATTAGTTTTCCTATTTTAAATATAAAACATCCAATATCTCGAGAAAGGTGCATGTTAAGAGTTTTATAAATCATGGGATTCTTTTTTGTGCAAAAAATACCATATAAAATAAACATTTTGTAATATTGTGTAATATATTCATAACGTTTCTCGATTATTGAATTTGTTTTTTAAATTCCAGGTATTTTACTTTGGTTATTTTACTGAAAACCAATAAGCTTCTTAAGTGCATTTATGGAAATAATTTATAATGAATTTCGTTCGATTTGCTCCATTTATTAGTAAAATATCGTGCCCTAACTCACAGACTGGATGTCCAATGTTAAAATCCCTTTGGGTTGCGAGTTACCGTGATTGTAAAGTTGCCCATTTTCACCCGCGTTTGGCAAGTTCAAAATGGCTAATTGTCATTAAAAGTGATACATATACATATAATAAAAGTTATTAACTTTTCAGAATATCAAGAACTTTTCTAGACTTAACTTTTAAAATGCCGTACGTTTTACAATTCTGTTAACATGTTAAATGGGAAATTATATTGAATCTTGTTTCCGATGCAATTGTTGATTTGAAAATGATGCAATTGTTGAATTTTTTCCAGTTAAAGAATGTCAAATTGTGTTATTATTACTTCTGAGAGGAAAAGTGATGAAAGTTTTTAAGAAAATTCCCACTGGATTGTTATTCCTAATTTGAAATTTTGAATCGTTTGATTTTTCTGTTGATCTAGAAACTGAGTCGGATCGAATGAAACCAAAATTCATTATATTAGTTGTTCTTAAAATTACTTAAAAATTATGAGTTTTGCGTTATCACATTTACTAACTGTGAACAAAAACTGAAGGTTATTGTATTTTCAAATTAACTTTCCCAATCCCACCTATATATTTGCAATTTAAAAAAAACTACTTTTCTTTCACTGTATATATTTGCATACAATCCATATTCTTTTTCAGTAAAAATTATTCGATATATCAGAAATAAAAATATTTTCAGTAAAAAATAACGTAAAAAAAAGTGAGTAAATTTTAATATATTTTTTCTCCCCCCCCCCCCCCCCTACTAATCGAATCGGGAAATTCGGCAGTTAAGAACCGTCAAAATGTTAGTCATTTTCAACTGTTACTTCCCTCTTGAATTCTGCCTACCACTTACTACTGGTCCAACAGCAAAGCGAAAGTCTGGGGGGGGGGGGGAACCTAATTCCAAAGTTTTCAACATGAAGTATGGAACAAAAAATAAAATGTACTGCGCACCAAGCGATAAATTGACTTCTACTTCTACTTTCAAATGGACAGCGCGGAGGAAGAAACTCAATTTTCTCCCCGTTCCTAGAACTCTCTTGAATTGGAATGCCGAATTTTAGTGCCGAAGCGAGACGAATTGGAGAGAACGTATTCCTGCCTTTTTTTATTTATTATTTTATTTTATTTATTTATTTTTTTCTTTTGAAGCAAGCTACGTGCAGCACTTACATTTGAAATTCTAAAAGTGAATTTTAAATGTCTTTGAATCAGAATTTTTCTCTTCAGAGTATCGTTGTATAGAATTTCAATGAGGATTTCTCTGGAGATAAGGTTGGATTTGAAATGATGTACATCAATAGTTAAGATATATCCCGAGTCAAGAATAATAAATCTATAATTCTCAGGAAAGCCTGCAGGGATTATCATAGAAATCAAATTTAATTTCTACATGTATTGAAAAGTTACTAACATGGAGACATTTCTTAATATCCTCCAAGTGGACGATATTTCAATGCATATCAATTTAAAATTCAATTTACTTGGCGACAGTGCGCCAAACTGCTGTCTGGATTGCCAAATTTTCGCCAAATTGTACGCGAAGTGGAACACATAATAAGATAAAGACTTTTACTCATAATGATATTGCAAAGCTATAAAAACTAATATAACTTTCGAGTTTTAATTTGAAGTTGAAATACTTCAAGTTAATAACATAAACAGTTAAATTAAAATATCAAACGGTTTCGGGGGAAAAATAGCTTTCTTCCTAAAGGTAAAAAGTTAAAGTTAAAGATTGTCTTTTAACTGAAAGAAAATAATAATTGTGGTGCTATGCTAGGATCATGATTGCCATTAGTTATCGTTCTGCCATTATATATTACTATCCTGCTTTTCGTTGAACTTTTGACTTACGAGCGAAGAAATTGCCGCAATTTTCGGGAAACCGAACATCACATCATTTATACCTTTAGACTAATCATAACCCATCTCATAGAGCAAAGGCTCGATGCCAAAGGTGAATAATTACTAGCTTGTACATAAAGGACCAAAATAACAAATATCGCTGTGTGTAATGTGGACAAAAGAGCTTGTCGGGTCACCTTCTACTATAAATAATAAGAATTTCGTTACAGTAGTAGTTGGATGGATAGCCAGTCTGTTTGAAAATCCGTGATTTGAATCCTAGTTGGGGCTTAATTTTTTTCTATAAGTTTCGGAACATTTACACTTCGGATAAGTTCTATCAATGAATGAAAAATTATATTTTTAAAATAGGAACATGTAAACGTCTATCAATTAAATAAATAGAAAAATACAAAGCCAAGTTTCTGTATTTGCTGGAAATTACCTAGCACAATCTTTCGGATTCATTTAATTGTTCTACTTTCCTCAAAATCTGGATCATTTTGAATTAGATATTTTTGCAAAATAATAGTGAAAAACAATAGTCTGGCCATGTGCCCAGGGCTTGGAAAATGTTGGCTGCTGTTGCGTATCTTCACTCTTGATTTATGCGTGAGACAAAAATCAATCAATCTAAAATTACGCAGACATTGCTGCGTCAACACTCCATGGTTTCTTACTTCACATAAAACGTCCGTTATTTCCTCCGCCGTTGAATTAATGACCGATAACAAAGAGTGGCTGCTCTATACTTCTCAGAGACCGTTACGGTCACGGCAGGATAGGTCGAAAAACAAGGAGGACATTTATTTTGCAGGTATCCATGGTGACCCAGAGACAGAACATCTTGTGTCCGCTCTAGGCTCTTTCTTCGTTACCACCATGATAGGTCAAGCAGAAGTAATAGATGACGGATTTTATGTGGTTATGTCCTTGTAGATATGTGCTGACGTAATAAAAAGCTCTTTACGTGTTTATCTCGCACAAGAAATATATTATGGTCCATAATCCAAGAATATATATATATAATTGAAGAATTTTTATTTTACTTGTATTATATATACCTGAGATAGATCATTAATAGAAAATGTTCCGTATAACATAAGTGAAAGGAAGATGAACTGAAATGTAAATGTGACATCGAAAATACTATACGACAAGCCATTGAATATTTAAAAAAAACATGATAAGAAAATATTATAAAAAAAACAGGTACTAAATTGATATAAAATACCCCTTTTTCCATATAAAAGTTAAGGAATAGAATAAGAATTACATGTGGTAAAGAGGGGTGAATAAATTTTTGGCCCCAATCCCTCCGTTCCCCACACAAACATACATGGTGCAAATGCAAGAAATGTGTTTAAAGATATATATTTATTTACTGTGACAACGAGGATCACGCCAAATAGAGACATTTTGAGGCTCTCATTAATAGAATTTTTGTGATACTATTTATGAAACATTCAATATTAAGAAAAATCTTAGTGGGCAGCACATGACATTCCCTACATAATACAATGGCTTTACTTCTATCACAGTGTAATTAAAATATACAAGATCCTCAGCACAATGTTTCGGACATTGATTTTAAATTGAATTTTAGCTTTTTTGGTAAATTTGAATCCAAATAAAACTATATTCATACTCACGTTCAAAATCCTCTTCAAAATGCAATTGAAATTAAATTAACACCCCGCGAAATAAATGACTATTGACAAATCATTTGGCGTCAAAGTATAAAACTATTTTAAAAAATATCTTCCCTCGTGAAGGAAACTTTCTAGATCTACAAGAATGATGATAACAAATATTCTGCATAATGTTGCGTATGGAAATTTGGAACGTTTGGATGATAATAACTACTTTTTTTAAGTTTAGATTTTTTTAAAAAAATCTTTTAGTACGTGCTATATCTCGAGAAAGAATTATGCAAGTGTTCTAAAGTTTGTATCATTTACTTAGTAATTAAAAATTATGTATGAAATTATTATTTATTTAACTATTAAAAATCTTGGTTTTTTAATAATTTTTCAAAAATTAATTTGTGAATAATGAAATATATTAAGAACGGCTCAAGCTAGTGTTCTGAATTTTCTATCATTAAAATTACGTCTAAAATGACTATTTATTTATTATAAGAGAAGGTTCTGGTTTTAAAGATTTTTTTTCAAAAATCCATTTGAAAATTGTGGGATCTTTCAAACATTCCCTTGCGTTTAAAATCAACAGGGTTCTAGAATTCGCCGATTGTAATAAACCTACCAAATTTTGTTCAAAACTCTCCATTCGTACGTGAGATATCGCGCGAACACACACACAGACATGACCTCAAAAACATTTGATTCGAGTTCAGGGATACTTAAAACGTGTATTTCCGATGTAAACTTGAATTAAAATTTTCGACCGTGTCATAATACTTTCTCCAAACATTATACTATATGTTCAGGGAAAATAAACATATTAATATATAGTCACAGCATGTTAATTTGATTTAAAATTTGATTTCTTAAATAACAGGAGTTGCATATGATAAATACTAGAGCAGCTAAGTGGATGTGTAGTATGAAAATAAATAAGATTTGTGAATTCGAAATTTCATTTATTACATTTATTTTTTATTAATAACCTTTATTTATCCGAAAAAAGGTTTTATTGATATGTCTACCGGCTGTTCCTTGGTCATCTAGGCTAAGACCGTGGGGAGCGTTATGAAAAATGCAAATCCAGTTATATCTCCGACGCTCATATTTCCGAACTTAGTAGATAAAAAAAAATGTTTTGTCGAAAATAGGGTCCCACTAGTGAGTACCAATGATTAATCACAAGAGAATTTTTATTCACGAAAAGTTAATACATGTGAAAGATTTTTAATTTCGATTATTTTTTATGTCAAAGATACCTTAAAACCGAATATCTTAAGTATAGATTTTATATAGTGTTATTCACCTTTGTAAGACGACTCAAAATGATCGCATTAAATTTGTTTTAATATTCTCTTCCTCGAGTAACCGGAGAATCATTGGCAGAAACGCTAAGTGTCGGTTAAGCATAACTGTACTCTTACAGAGAATCTTCGGTGAACATATTAGATAATTAGGTAATTTGTAGAGGAGGAAAAAAAATGAAAATTCTGATTTTAAAGTTTTGATACGAATTTGTTTCTTGTTTACTTTATTTTATTAAATTTGCATAAAAGATTCCGTGTTACTTATAAACTCACTGTCAATTGGATACGCTATATCTAAGAGCTGCCACATATTAAAATAATTATAACAGTTGCATCTTAAAGTTCTAATAAAATGGTTCACAAAATAAGTGTGAAATTTATTTAACCTTTAAATGATTAAAATTATCGCTACATATTGATAACTGTCTTAAACATGTATCTAAATGAATTAAAATAATCGTTACCTACTGATCACTATGCTATATATGCATCAAAATGAATTAAAATAATCGTTACCTACTGATCACTATGCTATATATGCATCAAAATGGATTAAAATTATTATTACATACTAATAATCACTATATTATTCATATATCAAAATGGATGTTTGATAATTTTATACAATAGAAATGAACTTCAAATAGAATTAAAGTAACGAATTAAATTACAATTTAATAATGTTATCCAATCAATCGTGCAATATGCAAAATAACTTATATTTTATTTAATGCTACATCTGTTTAGTTTTATTATGCATTTTTTTGGTAATATTCTGTTGGATTAAAATTTCCATTTATATATGTATTCTAATTCAAACTAAAATATGTCTCAAAATTAAAACTCTATATTTTTCATTTCAGAAGAGAATCTGCCTGAGAAGAGAGAGAACTTCATCTCATCATTGGATGCAAAGAGATGCGTAAAGCACAAGTTTCATCCGAATGTTAACTGGTGGCGCCATCTCTTCTTGGAAGATGGAACTTTTTCTCCTCACCGGTGTTGTCTGACTCTCCGTATTCACTGTATGCCTTGATGTAGTTTTACCCGATCATAAGGCACGCGGTGAATGCCAAGAGGAAGATTTTAATTACGTCGAAGTCGTCAAAGATCATCATGGAACACTTCATCCTCAAGTTCTGCTGATTGGTGAAATATTTAAATTATTTATTTTTACATCTTACCATCCATCTTAAATCATAATTATTGGAGTAGTTATAGGAAAAAAAGTTTATATGTAACTTTGATTTTACAGATTTTGCAATTCGTCTTATCTTTCTAAAATAAATTTTAATTTATAAATATTCGCTCAACCTGGCACAAAAATGCCTTTAATAAGGTTTTGACTACTATGTTTTTAGTAGACATATATTCTAGAACTTTTTCCGTGGCCATTCACAATCCCCCCCCCCCCCCCCACAAAAAAATCAAATACAGATACTTCAACATTCCTTATAAAATTCCTGTTCCCAACAACATAACTTTCGAGATTATTACATTAAAATGAACCTGTCATGAAATTCTAAATGTGACAGTCCACAAAAATTAAAATATGAAAATTGCCCTTTTTCAAATTCTAAATATCAGTGAACAATTGAAAGTACATAGTTCGTCTCACAAGATACGGACATTAAATCATTGGATTAATATAAAAATATTGCAATATTCAAAAATGAACGCAGTGAATTTGCTGGAAGTTTCTTTTCTGTCGAAATATTTCGATTTTATTTCCCACAAAAATTGTTTGTTGAAAAATCATCTCGTTTCACAAAATGAAAATTTATTTTTTTGCATTGAAATATTATAAAAAAAAAACATTTTAAGTTACACGGTTTTAATGAAATGTAAAAAAAATATATATGATTAATTATAACAACATTCTTGGTCATATGCGACTCAAAATAAAATCGTAGGGAGCGCATAAAAGAATTGTATTTGGATTTTAGAAACAGAATTTCAGGGAACAATAGAAGTGATAATATAGAAATGACACATATAAGAATGATTATACAGGATGATTAAAAAAATATGGGCCAAACTTTACGAGGTGGTAGTACACACTAAGCATTTTTCGTCATAGTTTACCGGGTCGGAAATGAAACGTAAAGACGCCAGTAGTCGCTTAATGGTGAAAACGATGAGGTGAGGCGAAAATACAAGAATGACTTAGAAGTTATAAAATGGCATTTAATAAACAATAATTACAGTAATGGCTCAAAAGAGCTGCCGCCAACCTGAATGCACGTCTCACAGCGGCGATAGAGGGATTGGCAAACTCTCTCGAACAGACCAGGCATGTCGCGCACTTCGGCAGCAGAGGCCAAAATTCTGGTGACGAGTTTCTCTTTGGATTCAAGGGGAGTGTCATCAACGAAACTCTTGAGATAATAACTTCTGTAAACTGATAAGGCCTTACATTTGGTGCATAAGGGTTCTTATTCTTCCCCAGATGAAATTTGCATACGTGGTTTTCTTATTCAACCAGAAAATAGCAACCAGAATGACGCTTTTAAGCTTGCGGAGCGGTCGCTTCCCAACGAGTAAGTGCACTGTAACGCCCATTACCGGTAAATTATGACGAAAAATGCTTAGTTTGGTGTGTACTACCACCTCGTAAAGTTTGGCCCATCTGTTTTTAATCACCCTGTATTCATTTCAATATTTATTCGACAATTTTGATTTAAAAATACGTACGTCATTCTTGTATTGGTCATTTCAATTTTGGATAGATTCGCATCTGATGATGCACAATTCAACTAATTCCATCGAAAACACAAGCAACTTCTATATAATGAAATATAGTTTAATACTTTAGAGTTAACTGTTGGATGTGGTGGGATAAAACTTGTAGAACATTTGCATCAAAACTGCTGGACATTAATCGAGGGAACTTATTTCTTCAATCAAGTTTTATGAAATTTGCAGATGTCGCAAAAAGTTTGTTACTGACCGTCAATAATTTAATGAGTGTCCATATATGCAGCGCATTATTCTAGGGAGAAGGCCTAAAATAGTGTCATGGGTTCAAAAAATCGAATTTTTGTCTGTCGCACAAGTTTTAAGTATCCCTGAATGTTTCAGGTTGAAGTCGTTTTAACTATCAGACATTTTTAGTTATGGCTGGGTGCATCTGTGAGTGTGTGGATACGATATCTCAAGAAAGAATAGAACATTTAGAAGGGAACTTAGAACAATTATTACAGCCAGTAAACACTGGAAATCAATTTGTTTTAAACACGATAAAATGTTCTGAGTATACACAAATTTTCTAATTACAATTCTGATAAAATTATGAAAAAATGTCAGCGCATTCAAAGAGGTTAATAAAAAAAACAATAATTTTAGACGTACTTTTTCATTAGGAAACGAATGCTACTTATTTGAGACAGCTGCAATGTGCCCTTAAAAATATTTTTGCACGTAATAAATTTTGCACTGAATATTGCATTGCAAATATTGTACACAATATTATATTTGAGACTAGTGAGACCCGCGGGCATTCTGCCCTATAAGTAAGAAACAAAAACACGCAAGAAAGTTTCCTACTTCTGTTGAGTTCGTTTATCGAGTTGAGTCGTATATCTCAAATAAAAATTTATAAAATGGTAAGAAATGAAAGAACATCATGGTCTCACTTTCAGTATCTGATGCCATGCGCTGCTTAAAGCTCCATGGTTACATCGCAGTTTTTCGCTGTGAAAGAAGTATAGTCATCGCATTATGTAGGGAACAGAACGCCCACATCATGGACTCACTTTCAGTATTCGATGTCATACACTCATAAAGCTCCATGGTTTCCTAGCCGTTTTTTGCTGCGAAAGAAGTATAGTCATTGCAGTATGTAGGGAACGGGTCGCCAACATCATGAACTCACTTTCAATATTTTATATCATACGCTCATAAAGCTCCATGGTTTCTTCACAGTCTTTTGCTGCGAAAGAAGTATAGTCATTGCAGTATGTAGGAAGCGGGTCGCCCACACCATGGACTCACTTTCAGTATCTGGTCATACTCTCGTAAAGCTCCAGTGTGTGTGAAATGTTTATCCGTGATTGAAACACGTTTGGCAACATTTTGTAGCAGCGTTACCCAGAGACAGACAGACAGATAAATCAAGGATAAATATTATTAATACTGCCCTCAATAATCGTATAAAATTTTTAAAAGTTTACATAAGATTAAAAAATGACCATGCATCTCGTTAAATATTTCCACTTTCTATATGCAATATTCTGCAGTAAATCTGATTGCACCATTCTCGAGGATTTAGAATGTACAATATTCAAACATTTTAACGCCAAAAATGTTAGTCAATTTCCATTTATTTCGCTAGATGAGAATTAAATTTCACTATCATTTTTAAGTATATTCGGAACGGGAGTATAAATGTCATTTTGTTTTGGCCAATACAGTCTCCAGAAGCGCCAAATTTCAATCCACGTCATGTTAATCCAATGCAGATTTATGCGAAAATCAGACGAATTTCAATTCTTTGAAATAATGATAAGAAAAGTAGCCAAGATTAGAAGAGTTACAATTCGACGCCAAAGACGTTCTGACGTGGGTATAGTACATGATTGTTAGACTGTGAAAACAGTACAATCATTAGATTGTGCAGACAATGCCATTCTCTGTCCACATGATATTTTTTGGTTAATGTGTGTTTCAAAGCCGGTTTCTGAACATGATCTGATAAAAATTGTGCAACTTTTGCAACAGATATCGTTACTCAGAAGTTTCCGACGACAAATATTCGAAAACGAAACCAATTTGTTTATGAAATTCATAGACGAGGTGCGCATGGATGTTTTACAGATTGAATTAAGCGCGGATCATAACTAATTAAATTAAGCAAGCTCCCTGCCCAAAACGCTTCTTCTACCCAGACGGTCCAAGCTAGCTGAAGATCTCTGTTGGATGGCCGGGAAGTGCCACCCAATTTAGATCCCAACCCAGTGGGGGGTGACATCCACAGCGACCGTACCCTCCTTCTCCTACCACCCTCTCAGAAGAACTTACGAACCCACATATTTAACGTACCCGTACACTGCGTAAGCAGTTTGATAAGAACGGGGAATCGAACTCGAGTCATCTGAGTGCAATCCTCGAGAGCTAACCACTGACTATCCCACCCCTGCGAAAAATCCTTGCAATAATTTCTCGAGTCAATACAAAAGACATTTTCGGGTATAAAATTAGCATATTAGAGGGATTTACAGGCTAAATTCGTTTTGAAATAGGATTGCTTAGAAACTGCGCAAACAGTTCAATGACAACCAGTGGCGCATATAGTTGCAAGACAATAACTCCTAGAAGACACAGTCGAATCTTTATAAAATTTGTAAATACGAAGTATTAAAAGAAACTTCGGAATGAACTTTTGTTAAATATTATTTATCATACTTGCAATTAGAAATATTGTGAAGATTCTATGATTTGTTATTATAGTTTTATGCTAATTTTGCTCATTCTGAATTAAATCTATGTCCTGAAATTCTCAACTTCATTTCCAAGTTTCTCGCCACCGATCAAGCCTATTTGTAACTGTACTGTTAATTTCGGTAAATGCCGGACTGTCGTGCTGTTCGCAAAGGTGCGTGTTTAGATTTCGAATGTTTCGTTCGACAAAGGAAGGCACGTAAGCTGCTCTAATGTGCAGAGACCACTTCAAAGATAAGAGCTTGCAATTTCGCCCTAGTAGCTCAACGGTAGAACGTTGGCTGGATAGTTCGGAGATCCAGGGTTCGATTCCCGGTTGGAACAGCAAGGTTTTTTACAATGGCGCCCGAACAAATCAACCTTGTAGGTTAGTGCAAAGATGTCGAAGGTCTGAAAGTGACCCTAGTACGACTAGTACGGATTCAGTGGACGCTGGAAGATTGAGAGCCAATTTCAAATTGAGAGGATAACTTCCACGCAGGATACTAACCTGGGAAAAAATAGCAGTAGCCGGAGGCTAACCTTAGGTAAAAATAGTAGGAGGTGGTCAGTCAAATTGCCAGTTGCCCGTCAATCTGACATGAGAGGGTGGAGAATGCAGAGTCCAGTTCGACGATAAGAGCTTGCAATTTTGTCCCAGTCGTTCAACGGTAGAGCGTTGACTGGCCATATCGGAAATCCAGGTTTCGATTTCCGGTTGGGACAACAAGGATCTTTACAACGGATTAGTATTGAGCGGCTTATTCAGTAAGGAGTGTGTAGAAAAGCAGTCGCATAGATCTATATGTACGCCTCTGTAGATAGGATAATATGGGATGTTAACCTTTTGCTTACGGGTGGGACAGCGTCCATCCCAAACGAAAAATTTCTCAAAAAGACAGGTATTTGACATATCCTATACCAAACAGTTCTATCCCCCTTTGCAAACATTGGCGTCCGTCCATGGATGCCAATGTCTGCAGGGATAGGGTATGTCAAATACCTGTCTTTTTGAGAACAGGTGTAATGAGGTTGTTCTTATTCTTTTCATCGTCAAAAATTACGTATAAAACAAGCATTTAATGGATATATTTCAGAATACGTAGTTTTTTATTTTAGATTTTGACGACTTTTGCGGGCCATTTCGTAAAAAAAAAAATGCAGGTTACTTTTTTCCGAATCGTACCAAAATCTAATCAGTACTAGAGTGATCCACAAATGACTTATCTACCAAATTTTGTAAAATTTGATTCGTTTTTCAGCTAGATTGGATACAGGCCATTTTTTCGCTAAAAAGGCGGGTTCTTTCATCCCGAATCGTACCGAAAACTAATCAGCACCAGGGTTACACACTTAACTACAAAATTTTATGAAATTTGATTCATAAGTTTTTGAGTTAGAATGGATGCATACATTGCACAGACAGACAGACAAACACACAGACGCACACACTACGTTACGCTAAAAAATAGTTTTTTCGCATTCTAGAGGTTCCAAAACGTGTAGATCCGTCGAAAACTCGAGTTGCGATTTTCGACATGATTCCAATACTTTCCCTATACATTACCATGTATTGCAGGGAAAGCAATAAGACAAGGTGGTCAGTCAGATTGTCAAGTTGCACGCAATCCGACATGAGCCGGAGAAGAATGCCGAGTTCGCTTTGACAATAACGACGACACTCTCATAACATTCAATATACAGTTCATGTTCTAGATGGAGTTACAAAAAAAGGGAATTTTGAGAAGCGGGAATAAATCCGGAAATTTTGGAGAATAAACCGGAAATGTTGGAAGCGTAAGAAATTAATCTACGCTTTTCTTATTCGCTCGGTTAATTCTGCACATTATGCAATTTAAACCTTAATGATATATCGTCATTTAGATAAATTTACTAAATCTTTGTATTAGTTTAAAGGTAAAATCTATTGAAATATATTTTTTGAGAATTTGAAATGACATAAAATCTCGATGAAAATGTGCAAATTTTATGAATCCCAAAATTATTAAAATATTATTGGGACTAATATAGATTTCTTATTATCGTTCAATATTAAATGAATATGAATGAATTAATCACTTCCTTATCATTATTAATCATTATAATTAATTCATTAATCATTTCGTAATTTTTCATTTAAAATATTTAAAAATTAGATTACAATTTATTTATGGAATTAATTTTCATTTTTATAAACAATAGGATACTCCCATAATTTAAATATTTTTCATTGGATCTAACCAATATCTCTCAATTTCACGTGCTTCAGCTATTTAAAATTCCGAATGCAAATATAAATATTAGTTTTGGGTCATATACATTTCTTTTACAATGCAAAAGGCAATGACTGAAAATTTCCACTTTTTGGAAACTTTTAAAATTCCCAGTTTTTTCAAATATTACCTTCCTAAAAAACCCGGTTAATTCCCGGCTATAGACCGTGCTTTTCAACTCTAGTGTTAGGTGACAATTGCACGAGAGACTAGACGTGTTTGAGCCCTGAAGGCCTTGTCTGTTGTCAATCCAACAAACACCAATCGAAAATTCGATATACTGCTTGCTATATGAACATTTTGACTTCCTACTTCCCACAGGGAAGACTGTTCGGAAGCAATAGAAGCTAAGATTGTAGACATTGTTCACTATTAGAAACGTATCTTTTGTAAGTTGCAGCTCCAGTTTTCAATTTCATCGGGAAAAATTGAGAGGAGGTGACGTTTTATAAAATAAGGAATCATTTGAACACGGCACAAGGTAAGATTGTCTTTTGGAGAGGACTTTCTGAGAAAGAAAAACCCGAGGGGTTATACAGGAAGTACGCCCGCAACATTGAATACGTCTTGACACAGGGGTGCTTGCAAATAAAACAATAGTTTACATAAACGTTTAATTTATTTCTACAAACTGCCAACAGTGGTCTATGTTATTATAGACCACTATTGGTAGTTTGTAATGTAATGTGTGTTTGTAATGCCTTTTTTTTTTTTTGAGAAATAAGTTACAAAGGACAAACACTTAACATATGTTAAGATATCTTACAAACATTAAATCTAAACGCGAGCCACCTAATGTTTTTGGTGTCTAAAGAGCCGTCCGTAAGGGGTGGCGGACATCACTAAAGTGGAGGAGCCATGGCTCCGGAGGGGACAAGGACCGCCAATATTTTCTTTTGGAGGCTGGAGAAAGCATGAAAAGTTCACAAAAAATGAGAAAATCAAATGTGGTGGGGGCACTGAGACAAACATTTCTAGGGACGCCCACAATTTCAATGGGGGTCTAGAAGTCTGTATCAAATCTATATCAAAATGTATCTTTTTAAATTCTTGAAATGCTTTGTTTTCGTCTTTGGTCATGTCGAATTTGAAATCACCAGCATTTATCATTGGTATTGCAGAATGGTCAATGTCGGCCACTTACTTTTACACATTTGAGTAGCCCCTCTTTTTTTGTTTAGTGTTTTCCCCTTTTTCTTTCCGTATCCTAATCTTATATGATTTTGAATATGTTATATGCAAATGTTTCGACATTTTGAAATGAAGTCCAAATTTTTTTCTGCGTCTCCAAATAAATGTTCACCATGTTCTAGTTGCCCGTTCACTATTTTTGCCCTTTTATTTTATAGATCAGTTAGAAATAAATAATTTGAGTGCTCAAACGCACTTATAGCTCCTGTGATGGCTTATTTACGACTGCTGGAATGACGCTAAACATGGTCATTTCTATCTTATCTGGCGGTCGGCCGCATTTTTCTCTCAAGCACGCCACCCCAATGAGACACCCCCTCATAACACACATACATTTTCGACCTAATCCTGGATACCACTGTCGTCCCTCTCAGCCGATCTTTCAAAATCTCAGCCAATCCGTCGACATGGTCCCTCCCCCATTTCAGGTGCGGGCAGAAAGTATTTTACTTCAAAAGGGCTCTATATTTACGCAATCTGTAAGGAAAATCTTAAAAACTTATCACCCGTAGTATATTAATGCTGATTAATCAGATAAATTATCTCACACTGAATACTTTGTACTGAAATTGCACAAGCAATGTGCAAGTGACTTTTGTGGTATGTCTAAAACTCTATGACTTCTGACAAGATCTGTAAAAGATAACCCATTTCATGGGCTTTAAGGGCCATATACAAGAAAGCATTAAAACGCTTACCAGTTACATAAAGTGTTAAGTGTTTCTGCTACGTTAGTGTTAAGCGTTACATACTACTTGTCATCATATGAAAGCTTTTGCATGAAATTCTTGTTTATTTTGTTTTGATACTACTAATTGGAAAGAAGTTTTACCCAGTTTTTTTTCAGGTCCCACAGCAGTCATTAAAGAGAATTTAGCAACATTTCATGGTAAATCAATATATGGAGATCCCCTACATTTTCCAAGAGACTGAATTTACTTTACATTCTTATGATACGACTAAATGGGTAGAAGTTATACCCAGTGTTCTGTTAGGCCTCACAGCAACCACGATAGAGGATTTAGCAGTCATTCATGGTGTATCAGTGTGTGGAGAAGATTTAAGTTTGTCAGGAGCTTTTCATCTTTCGAGCATCTCTGCAGTCTGGGCACCGTTGTTGTCAGATTACGGTTTAATATGTACTGATTACTTCCACAGTAATCATACCGACACTGTCCTGAATATATACTGATTACTTCCACAGTAATCGCACTATCACCATCCTTAATATGTCCTGATTACTTCCATAGTAATCGTACAGACACCATCCTTAGTATGTCCTGATTACTTCTGTAGCAATCGTACCGACACTATCCTTAATATGTCCTGATTTCTTCTATAGCAATCGTACCGACACTATCCTTAATATGTCCTGATTACTTCTATAGTAATCGTACAGACACCATCCTTAATATGTCCTGATTATTTCTATAGTAATCGTACAGACACCATCCTTAATATGTCCTGTTTACTTCTATAGCAATCGTACCGACACTATCCTTAATATGTCCTGATTACTTCTACAGCAATCGTGCCGATACTATCCTTAATATGTCCTGATTACTTCCGTAGTAATCATACAAACCTCATCCTTAATATGTCCTGACTACTTCTATAGCAATCGTACCGACACTATCCTTAATATGTCCTGATTACTTCCATAGTAATCGTACAGACACCATCCTTAATATGCCCTGATTACGTCCATAGTAATCATACCGGCACCATCTTTAATATGTCCTGATTACTTCTATAGTAATCGTATCGACACTATCGACGACCGAGTTGTGGAATGTGGCTCTGGATAAATGTTCACATGTATTTAAAAAAGTACACAAATTCGAGACGTTTTACAAACATTTTACATAGGACTATATGAAACACTTAAGTTGTACTCAATTCTAATTTTCAGAGAATAAAATTTGGTGTTTGTCGACTGCATTAAACAAGCTTTACTAGAAATAAAAATCCCGATACTCTCAAGACTACTTTTTGTCAATCTATTAGAGATAAAACGCTAATAAATAAAGATTCTGCAGCTTAACACATGCACATTATTGGAGACAATTTAACTGCCGACGAACTGACCACTGATATTTTTCAACTTTCTATGAATATTTGCTAGTGTAACATTTCGGAAAAATCAATCTGCTGGATTGTTTCTGTAAAATGACTTATTTTTATGTTTACTGTTATAATCGTGATTATTATAAATAAAGTTGCTTTTTCCTTACTTGTCGAGTCAATCTTTGCATAAGACTTCCATATTCTATATATAAATGAATTAAAAGGTGAAAAAACATTTTAGTCTGCTGATGAAGTCATGTGCTGTCCACATTAGATATTTTATATTTACGAATTCCGTTTGTTTCTAGTTCTTTACAACTGACCACACAAGTTTAATCACGTATAAAACCTGACTATCCCATATCACCTCTGAGAAATGAAATAAATGAATTCATACGAATAAATACAGTCACAGAAAGTCAGTATCTGTAAAGAAGACAATGGTATCCATCCAGCAAGCTTCCACGTGACTCAGGAGCAGTGACGGAGCAGTCCCGTGACAATTTTCATTTTCAACTTCTTATTTTATGGTAAATAGTACTGGATTGTAAGGATTAACAATTTCTATTCGCGGCTTCTTATTTTTCAAGCAGTGTCTTCCCCGGGGATAGAAGAGTTTCAATTTAAATAACAGCTGCGCAGATTGCGAATGGCAGGTGGAGTTGGCAACCAGATTATAAAGATGCGAAGCACGAGTTGGAACGTGGCATGTGTGGCTGCAGCGGATGGTATAAAGAGTGTACCATGTATATTCTGATTTATTATTTGTAAATTACGTTAATAGGTGTTTATTTTATTATTTTCAACAGTTTTAAGCAAACTTGTTTTTATCAAAAGATACTTGCGTGTTCATTCCGCCACCTTACAAGATGACTCATAATAGATCCGCTCGTACTCATTTCTATAGCAAAATATTCAAATGCGTTTATTCAATGGTGTAATATCATGAGTAGCATCACGTGTTAAAAACTTCCTCTTTTATATATGTGTATAAGTTACGTATTGAATGCCATTTTTAACTATCTTACAACGATTGGATTATATATTTTTGTAGAAGCGGAGGAAGATTTTTTGTGGGCTATTTCGCAAAGAAAATGCCGGTTCAATTTTTCGAAGATCCGCCAAATTTTAATAGATAGACAGACAAACAACCATCGGTCATGTCGAATTCAGTAAAATATTTTAATAATCTCATCAAAGTTGTGACAATTATATCCTTCTCATAAGATATTTAATTCTATACTGTTATATATTGTAAAACTTATTCGAAACCATTTAGCAAGGCCGGCTCCAGACTAATTTGCGCTCTAAGTAAGGCGAACTACTTGCACTCCCTTATACCCTCTCCCCTCTCAATGGCTTAAGAGTTATGCCTGAATCTGATATTTGGCCAGTTAGAATTTGCCAATGCTTAGTCAATGCAGATAAATAATTAAAAATATATTGAACCAAATTGAAGAAACTAATTGCTTCCAGGCAATACCTAGCAGCATCAATGACTACCAAGTTTAGAGACCGTGCATTGCAGGGCGTAAAAAAGCACATAGGTTTATGTCCAGACCATTCTTTTGTGCGCCACTTTCCTTTCGCTAATCCTTTGTCATAAGCTTGACCATACAGATCTTGACCATACAGCTTCATTTGAAAATGAAATAAAAATATATGTAAGATCCAAATTGAATTAAATTTAACAGTATTTTTATTGTTTAATAATGTGTTTTAGTGTTTAATTTCAGCGTGTTATGAATTAATAATCAACTATACACTATTATGAACGCTGAACCATTATATATTCCTCATATTATGTTTTTTTATTAAATGTAATAAAAGGAACATTTTCTGCCAATTCTAAAAATTTCTGTGCTCTAGACGTCAGTACTGCACCCTAGGCGGCCGCCTAAGTTGGTCTAATGGTAGAGCCGGCTCTGCCATTTAGACGAAACTGATTCGAAACCGAAATCAGACTCACAAAATACTATTATTGAAGTCGGTTGCAAAATTAGAACTGCTCTTTTTTTTAAGACACTAGCATCCATGAACGGGTTTTACAAATTTTTATGTGCTTATCAACATGAAGTAACTAATACCTGCAATGACAGCAATAGAACTTGAAGTGTGCCACCATTTTGTTAATTTGTTATGTGCCACCATTTTGTAATCTCTATGAAGACTGAAAATTGCTGTCATACAATGTAGTCGGAATCAAATTTCATAAAGATTGAACTCGGGTTGAAGTTGAAGTTGCTAACAGATCCAGGGCTCTGAAAGTAACGTCTCTTCATAATCGCTGCTCAAAAATAGTCACTATAAATTCTGGCATTCTTAGTATTCACAGAATGTTGTCTTCTACATCCATGTAACCATTCTTTCATCAAAATAGGGTTATTCTTCGGAAATACGTGAAATTCTACATTATGATCTTTTTTGTTTCTCGATGTATTTGAACATGTTGCAACAGCGCAGGTTGACATTTCTTGCAATATTTTTAAAAATGTAAGAAAATAAAAGTTAAAAAGAATTAAATAATATATATAAGTTAGAAAGACTGATGCTCGACTACTGAGCTATAGCTATCTAATCAAACACGTAGATAAACAGTAGCTCTAACAAACACTTTCTTGCTTTAACATTACCTCTAAAGCATTAGGACAGTTCCAGACTGTCAGAGTGGTGACTTCAAACATGCATTTCCGGTCACACCTTAGTTGGGTTCGGCGCGGCAAGTGTCCTTTCAAAGGGATAACCCAGCCTGAGTCCTGTCACAGATCCCTCCTATGAGGAGCGTGCCGACTGTTAGAATTGTGATTCCATTGCAATTATATTATCCATGGATTGTATAGTATGCTGTTATCTGCAATGAGAGCATGACTTTTTTTCCACTGAACACACTGATACAATACGATTATAATTAAGTTATCCATAATCAAAACCTGGGATAATTCAGGAGGAAAATGCACTCATCAATGTGTAAAGTGGCATGCTTCTTCAACAAGAAAACGTAAAATTTGTGGTTTCCATAAATTTCCCTAATAAAAAATGTGTTGTATGCCTATTTTACTCTTTTATTAGTAGCCGCAGTGCTGATTTTATCAATAGTGGGGATTTTTTAAACCAATTTCATTTCGCGGAAATTACCGCCGCACGTACTGAGTTTCAAGCGCTATGTGTTTCTGTAAAATACCCTGAACAGATATACTTTAATTGGGACAACATCGTATGTACACATCTTGAACATTCAAGGAAGTTACATGGATAGTCCTGTAGGAAACTGAAACTTTTCGCATTTCTTAAAGCACACATACAATTACAGATATTTTTTATTTAAGTCACAATCGCCAGACATTGTAGTGTCATTTAATGCATACAACACAGAGCATTATCAGAGTTGAAAGACCCACTCACACTATTGCTTCTGCGCGTATTCACATTTTGCATACCCAAAGTAAGCTGCACACATTGCAAAATAATACGCAAAATGCTCTTTATTTGCAACATTACAATTAACATATTCTGACTCTAGAGCTAAGCTCCAATACATTAGTTTAAACTATGATCCGTCTTCTACGTGATGGGATATCAGGCTTCCATCTCAATATTAGAATTGAAGGGGAAAACAGTTATGCTCCAATAGATTCCGGGGTGCTGTAGGATTTGTGGAAAGGATCAGCCGGACACATTGGCGAAAGAAAGGGTTTTGGGTATCATAAAATGTCACAGTTTCATTTTTCACAGTAAAACGTCTTATAAAGAGAACTAACTCTTCCCATGAAACATTAAGAAGAATGGAAGAATTGCGCTGCATTAGAAGACTGGAAGCAAAACTGTACCTAATGGGTCCTGATGTGAGGCAGTTGCGATCTTGCTTCATTTACCGAACATGAACACCATTTTCGTATTGGTGTTCAACACCATTTTCATATTGGTGTTCAACACCATTTTCGTATTGGTGTTTAACATCATTTTCGTATTGGTGTTTGACATCATTTTCGTATTGATGTTCCATTTTCGTATGGGTGTTCAACACCATTTTCGTATTGGTGTTCCATTTTTGTATTGGTGTTCGTATTGGTGTTGATCCTTACTGCCCTCTCTGTAGAGGAAATCACCCTAAGAATAGTGACCACAATCATCACTGCAAAGCACTCCGTGGAGCTTCCATGGTAGAAAGGTATTGGAAAACAATAAGCCGATTGAAATAAATGCTTCAATCTCCTTCGTTTACTGTTACTTTTTTTTTCTTTCCAAGACCCTCTTGCCATTGGAAATAAAAACAAGAAAGATCAATCATGCATAAAACATTGATTATGAAACACTTTCCAACTACAATGCAATTTTATTTAAACATCTCTAAAACGCGATACATTCAGCAGTAATATTTTTCAAATTATCACAATACTACAATAATGTATTATATTTAAAAACTTTATCGAAAAAAATGAACTTTATTAAAATGACGTCAATGAAATATGAATTGCTGTCTCTCTATAAAAAAGCAGTAAAAATTTCATTCATAAACATTTATTCCATTCCTTTCATTCATAACAATACTACAATAATTCATTTTACTTAAAAACTTAAAACCATGGAGGTAAAAGTAATTTAACTCTGTTTAAAACTTCATCGAAAAAGTCACCTATAAAATCGTCTGTTCTCTATATAAAATCAATGACTGTTTCATTCATATTGACTATATTGCAAACTCTAGCGCTAAATAATTTTGCGCTAAAGAAATTCAGGAATTCTTATACAACTCATCTTACAGCATGATGTGTTTACAATCTCCATAAGTGAAAATTAGGCTTCGTTGTAGAAATAATCAAAGTTTGATGATCATTTAAACTCAAACATGTTATAATTGCGTTGTTTCAGAACATTGATGCACAGAAATTACGCAAAAATAAAGCGGTTTCAGGATGGATACAACACCAAATATAAATTATAAAGCACTGTAAAAATCACGATTTTGACACAAGATAGATGACATATTTTATTTTGAAGTGTGTCACGTGATCTCTTTATATTCATGGGTTGAAGACCCAGACCGTCCGACTCATCCTCAGGACATGAGCAACCATTTGGATGGCATTATTATTTTAATTAATAATTAATTTTGCAGGCACTGGCGGCCATGGACGCCAATGTCTGCAAAAGGGGATCGAACTGCTTGAGATAGGGTATGTCAAATACCTGTCTTTTTGGGAGGTTCTTAGTTTGGGATGGACGCTGTCCCACCCGTAAGCAAAAGGTTAATGAATACATTTGAGCTTGGTTTTAGATATAGTTGAGAGATTTTTGCGTGTCATTTTGCAAAAAAAAAGCAGATCTTGTTTTCCGAATCGTACCAAAATTATATCAGCAACAGGGTTACACACAAGTGACTTATCTATAAAATTTTGAAAAAATAGTCTTTTCAGCTATAGTGGAAAAATGCGATTTTTGCAGGCCATTTCGCTTGATGGTCACGTGATCTCTTCATATAATGGGTGTAATTATTATTTTAATTTTTATTCAAAAAACTACTGAATATATTATTCTGAAATTTTTTTTATATATTTTGTGTGATAATTTGAATATTTCATAAAACTTTCGAAGCAATGTGTGAATTTTAAACTCGCTTAAAAAATGTTTGAAAAATGAGGTCGCATAGGGTTCAATGTATTTCATTTTTTCAACCCAGGTTCAATCCAAAACTAATTGAGTGATATTATTCATTTATATTCCCGTAGGTTCCACAGACCATCTGAACAACATACTAAAATTTCATTTTCATAAAGTCATTTTTACGGCATTTATCGTGCTAACGGACAGACAGACAGACAGAATGTCAGACAGACAGAAGTCATGAACACTTTTCAGCGATGTTGTAAAAATATTTACCTACCTAAATTTTATTTCGGAAGATTAAGCGTTCAAAATATTTTAAAATAGTTAGACACGTGGAAATGTTTAAAATTGAAGATAAGAAGTGACATGATGAGAATAGCATTTGGTTTCTTAGTTATATCCCCACTCATTAGTAACGGCTTCTGAAGATGTGACGTCACATGAAAACTATTTATTCCAGGTCACATGCACAAAATTTAGTTTACAACCAATACAAACAAATTATATAGAGTGTACGTAAACGTTGCTTATAATTTTACAATACAACAATAGGAATATGCATCGACAGACAGTTAGAAACTGTGGTTCATGTTGTACACAAACTTATAATTATTTTGTGTTCAATTCACTTCGATATGTGTACAGAACTAGGGTGGAGCGAGTTTTCCTTTTCTGATTCGCCTATTTATTTATTTTTATTTATTTTAAAAACAATGTTAGCTGCGATATAAAGTCTCAGTAACAGCGTGTAAGATAAAATACATTACAGAATATACAGATTCAAATATAATAAAATACATTAAAATACAAATTATTGACAACAACTGATTTTCGAAAACACCTGCAAATGAATAAATACATTAAAATATAAAATATTTACAACAGATGATTTTTAAAATCCTTTTCCGATGAATAAGAAACATCGAGATTATCAGGGAAGATGCTGTATAATTTACAAAAATTGCTTATCGTACAATAACAACCCATATTCGAACTAAAATTCCTTACAGCAAATAGACTCATGCTCCTGGTTGAATACCTGGTTGAAACCCGATTCCACCCAAGACAAGGGAACAATCAACTAAGCCAATGAACAGATTCCTGAAGAAGGAAAATAAAATATAATCCCTTCTGTTCTGTAAGCACATTAAATATATCACGTAGAAAAGTAGCAGCTAATGCATAAAAATATACCAGTTTTCTTATAATATAGATATCTCAAGAATTAATTTTGAATAACTCAATCTTGTTTGCATGAACAGCATGAAAAGGTCTCCACACTACAGACGCATACTCATGCCCAGATCTGACCAAGGCATTAAAGAGAAAAATAATGCTATCCTCATTAGTAAAATCTTGAGTAATTATCTGAATGTAATCGAGTTTCCTGTTGGATTTAGCTCAAATATCAGAAATATGAGGAGAAAAGGAGAAATCAGACGTATAAATAACTCCAAGATGAGTAACAGAGAACTTTCTAGCCAAAACAGAGGTGCCCATACCATAAGAAAATAAAATTGGCACTTTTCTACGAGTAAAAGACACAACACTACATTTACTGATATTGAAATGCAGACGGTTATTGCTACACCCATTGAAAAGGACATGCAACTCAGACTGAATAGCGTTACAAAAACCAGCATTGAAAATTGGACAGAAAATTTTCAAATCATCAGCATAAAATAGGCAATTTTTAAAACAATCTGCAAGGTTATTAATGAAAATAATAAATAACAAGGAACCAAGAACTGAGCCCTGGGGCAACCCAGAAGTAGCCGAAAAATCCATACTCAAGCAAGAACCAAAATTAGCACATGAAAACTTTGAAGTTAAACATAATTTTAATAGCATAACCAAATTAGAACAAAACCCGGTACTCTTCAATTTATGAATCCAAATACCGTGATCAACCGAATCAAAAGCTTTCGTACAATCAGTGTAAACAACACCCAACTGATACCGTAACTATAACCGTAACACAATGGTATAAAATTCCTTAAAATAGTTTTGACTGCAAACGATATTTTAAGGTGGCGCATTGGCCTTAAAGTCAGGGCGGTTTACGACAATGGACAAACTAGGCAAATGGATAAAGTAGGCAGGAAGTGGCCCTTCTTAAAGTTAGAGCTTTTAAAATCCATAAAATGAGCCACCAATCACCCAACATATGAATGATGGCGAAGCCAAGGGAGCGATTAAAATTGACCCCAAAATGAACATCGCCAAATTTAAGATATTGTTATGAAGTGGTATCGCTTAAATTATAGACTAAAAGAAAATTTTGCTCGGAATTCGCCGCTTAGGGAAGGGGAGGGGGTGTTGCGGTGGACCGAGGAGACCCAGCAATAGGGCCACCTCTGCCAATTTAACACAAAGTTCTTATACCACTTCTGTATGACTGGCCGAGAGGGTAGTGCCCCGTTGTATTTCGTTCTAAGCTCATTTGCATCTGAGTGTCCGATTTGGTTTCAAAAGACCATACTTCAAACGTGCTACAAATTGTACTTTTTCCCGTGCGGACGCTATTTTTCTTTGCCGCTCCTACTGCCTCTGTTTACACATGAGAAAGACAAGGTGGGTTTTGCAATACCCGACAAAAAAAAATGTGAATTGGTGTATAACATGAATCACAGTTTCTAACTGTATGTCGATACATATACGTATATGTTACTGCATTCTACAGTTGTTAACAACCTTTATGTACACGCTGTATACTGCTAGTAATGGGGATTTTCAGGCCGTTTTCTACTGTTAGACTGTGATGAAACTTCATTATAGTTTAAATGGAGTGAGAACATTTATTTTTCAGATAAAAACGTGAACTTTTTCGACAAGACAGACCACAGTATGTTTCGATTAAGACTCGGATAGGGTTAAATGTTTGTCACGCCCGTGGGCAATAACGTGGAAAGTGAATCAGAAATTTAACTTCAACAAAAATAGTTTATTCAGCTAGACACAGTAGATTTATTATAAGTACACAAGTACATTCTTCAGTCAATATAACTACGCTTGACCAAGAACAGGAAATTGAATTAAATCGTGAACAGATATTTATATTTAAGCATAAATTAAAGACACAAATCATAGAAAAAAAGGTCATTCAATCAAATAAAACCATCCTATAAGACGTACAAATGTTAAAAGGCCAGAGCGTTTTCGGGCATCACCATACCCTTCGTCAGTGGCTATATGAAAAATTACCGTGAAAATAAGCTTATATATAGACCAAATCGGCAGACAAAATTTGCATAAATCAGCTACGGAATAATGACAATTAAGTGGTATTCGAAACAAACCATTACAGATTAAACAATTACAAAAAGTCATAAACGGGAGCTTTAAAATTTAATTATCTGTAATGGGTTATTTTATAATACCATTTAATTGTCATTTTTCCGTAGCTGATTTATGAAAATTTTGTCTGCCGATTTGGTCTATATCTAGGCTTGTTTCCATGGTAATTTTTCATATAGTCACTGATAAAGGGTATGGTGATGCCCGAAAGCGCTCTGGCCTTTCAATATTTGTATGTCTTATAGGATGATTTTATTTGATTGAATGACCTTTTTATCTATGATTTGTGTCTTTAATTTATGCTTAAATATTGAAGTAGACGTGATACCACTTTAATTAGGAAAATATAGTTTGCAGTTTAGCATCGACAAAACAAAACTCCCCATGTCCCCATACAGAAAACTGATCACCAACATGCCCAATATCAAACTGATGAAAAAAATAATTTCCTATACTAAAGAACTCAAATATCTGGGTTTTCTACTTGACAATTGGACCTATTTTATTCCACATTTGAACGAAGTTAAAAATGAAGTGACTGAGTAAAATTATAGTTAAGGGCGTTTTGGGCTTGAAGAAGGGGGCTGTAACGTCTTAGAAACAATTGTCGTTGCCTTAATTAGTGAGGCCCGTAAGTAATTTAAGAACAGGTTTATTCATGGAATATCTTACTATAAAAAAGATAACATTTAGTCCATGTCTGTGTAGTCACAACACAAAAGGAGGTGTTACAATATCCATTGTTGTAAATAAATTAAAAATGAGTCCAATGTCCGGCTTCATTCTCAGTACGCATGTCGTACGCAAGGTAAGCTCCAAAATTGTCCATTGGTGTAAAATAACTTAAAAATGAGTCCAATACCTGGCTTTGTTTCCAGTATCTGAGGTCACTCAACATAGAACTCCAGAATATTGCTTTTTATATACAGGGTGATTAAAAAAAAATTGACCAAACTATACGAGGTGGTAGTATACACCAAACCAAGCATTTTTCGTCATCGTTTACCGGGTCGGAAATGAAAAATAAAGGCGCCATTAGGCGTTTATTGGTGAAGCCGAGATAAGGTGAGGCGAAAACAGGTGAGGTCGTTAGAGCTAAGCATACTATGCGCCACAAAAATAGCGCCTCCGCGACAGTCAGGACGAAAATTGCTCTTAATAAAGAAGACAAGCCGATTCGACATGGGTGGTGCATGACCATCACTGAAAACCATATGTACATATGTGCATTAAATCAAAGACAACACATCGTAGATTAAAATGTCATCTAGTCCTTTATGACGTACAAATATTAAAAAAGATCAGAGCGCTTTCGGGTATCCCCACACCCTTCATCAGTGGCTATATAAAAATGACCGTTCAAACAAGCTTATATACAGACCCAATCGGCAGATAAAATTTTAATAAATCTACTACGGAATAATGATAATTAAATTGTATTATAAGAGTCTATTTAACAATAAACGATTACTAAAATACATTAGATTGCATTGTAAAAAGGAAATTTCAAGATTAAACAAGTATTAAATACAAATACGAAAATGGAAATGGAACATGTCCAAAATTCCAGCAAAGCATATATTACATCAAAATGAAACGCCACAGATAACTATGTAGAGATTTGACACGCATAGAGCTGAAACGGTTCTCTTACACCTTTCTGGTAGGTCGGACAGTCTGGGTCTCAACAACAACAACAACGCATAGAGTTGAAAACGAGTCGTCAAGCGTAACTTAAAATCTGCACAGGATCAAAATTACAAATGAAATCACGGTGCATATAAATAAACAGGAATTCGTAAAGAAGAATATTACGAGAGTTCTTGCAACTCATTAAAAGGAAAGTTTTTTCAAAAAAGGATTGAAAGTTGTCATGAACAACACATCGGGCAAGAGCCGCAGGTACATAGTTATTCGGTAGGTAGTTATTCCGGTTTTTAAAAAAAAAATCCGGAGAAAAGTATATATCCAATTTGGATTCAATAAAACTATATAAAACTACAGACACTAATAAATGTTTGAACACGGATGAGTTCAGTGGGACGTTTCTAAAAAAATGCTTCATCGACTTTGCAACTTATGTAGCTTCAGTGATGATATGCAAAGATTCAGAAGTTGCGACATGTCTAAAAAAATATTGGCCACTTTACTGGTTTGTTATTGTGCTATCGAATGGAGCTGGATGGAACTAAAATAAAACATTAGTGTTCGCGTGTAGTACATGCCAATTTTCCTGGTGATTTTTATGGGTTCGTGCCAGTACTGTATTGCTACAGAAAATAGTACAGGAACACTCATCGATTAACTAAAAATTGTTATCTACGCTATTTTCGTTCGCAAAAATAAATACGTCAAGGTTCAGTATTTATTTATAACTACTAGAGGGCTCTGTCTGTCCCCTGCTATCTGATGAGGTGATCCCTGAGTCTGAAGGTTCACCAACCTCCGTATAACTCATTTCGCGAGTCTGAAGGTTTTGCCTCCCACTCGCTGAACTCGCTTCGCAAGCCCTTTCGTTACACCTGCGTAGCAGCCTTACGAACAGAGTGTTTGGCAAGCATAATTGCCAGAAACAATTACGATTCATTGTTGAAAACGCTGTTGCCATTTAAAGAGAAGGAAGATCGGAATAACTAATATATTTTTACCAACGAGCTTATATACATGGAGCCATTACTGGCGCCGGCACCATTAGTTAAATTTCTTCCTGAGCGGGGCGTTACGTACAGTCAACTATCAGCATGCCCACCTCAACTCTACGATCTTGCTATTTGCTATTGAATTAATATATTGATATTTTAATTTTATTTAGTATATGCTTCAATTTCATATATTTTGACTTCAATTTTCGCAATAACAAATAAATGGACTGCTTTTGACGTCACCGGCAGTGCGAAATGTGGCCAGAATGCGAGTAGTGTCTTCATGTATATAAGATCGTTGATTTTTAATTGTTTAAATCAATAATTTAAATATTGCTGTTTTTTAAATGGTAACAGCATTTTCAAAAATGAAAGATTAGATCTTGAAGATACAACACATTAAATAAAATTTTCATGCAATAGTAGTGTAAAAATATTTTCACTTAAAAATTGTATAAAAAATCGAAATTTCTATCCGATTGTAATCAACATAGAAGACGACACACATAGCAATATATTCTAAATCATCATGCAAAATTGCAAATCATTTGATACCATAAGTCCAGTGCTAGCTTTGACAGAAAATATCTCTATTTTAAAAGGATTTGGTCAGCAGCTGCACCGAGTTTTTTTTTAATATAGAGATTAAAAAAAGGAAAAACAAAGATAAAAATAATAGAAATCAGAAAATAAAAATACTAAACATATACTTCAAAATAATGTAAGGAATACTGTTCAGACAAATCGCAGAAATTCCCGTACAGAAACCACTATGTATTTTGTTCGATTATCCTTTTATGCTTTTGTCGATAAAAACCCCAATCAAGTTCAAGCATACAAATTTGGGTTTTATAATTCTAATGGTGATCCGGGTGATTCGATAAAACAAAAAACCTGCTCCACATTTCTAATGAATACGGTATTTTTTCTCAGCTAAGATTAAATTCATACGGACGAAGCCATTCAGATCTATTATTTTGGAATAAATTATAAAATGAATAGAATAGTATGGAAACATGTCAACTAATTAATACTTTAAAATAAAAGACAGACAAAAAATAGGTTTAAAAGTCTTTTATTGAAATCTCCCTTTTTCGCAGAAAATCACACGGCCATAGCGCTTTCGAGCACTATTATGCCTTCCGTCAGTGGCGAAGCAATTTGAATTTTATAATTAAATTATATTTTAAATGCTTTCTATTTAGAAATGTAGAAACGTAAATGGATTGATATATAAATTTTGCCTGCCGGTTACGGTACATATTTAAGCACACATTAGCACCTTGTTTTCACTTCGCCACTGATGAAGGAACAATAGTGCCCGGAAGCGCTATGGCAGTGTGATTTTGTACGTCTTGAAAAGGAGATTTTAATAAAAGACTTTTAAACCTATTTTTGGGTTGTCTTTGATTTTAAAGTATAAGTTATTAAATGTTATAAAATTTGCAGACACGCTACGTTTACTATAATATTAAATAAGCAAATAATTCCGGTAGGCATCACTCAAGCATTTTGCGACAAATAATCTAATACGTTTATGGAAAGATTTTATTTTCCGAATCCAAGATGGCCGTTCGCTTGGTTCAAGAATTCGAAACTTTTTCATAACATCTAAATTTGAAATACCTTCTGTGAGAAATCTATTAATTTTAAAGATTACTATTAATATATATTTTTTGTAAAAATTGGTAAAATTGAAATTATTTTTCTCTCCCCTTAGATGATGTCATTGTTTCGTAATATTAGATGTATAAATTTAAAGATTTTCTGTTGTAACATTTGCAGTCACTTTGAAGATAAGAGCTTGCAATTTTGGCCCATAGTATCTCAACGGTAGAGCGTCGGTTGGCCTGTTCGGAGATCCAGGGTTCGATTCCCAGTTGGGGCAGCAAGGCTCCTTACACATTTAGAAAAAGTTCCGAAATTCTTTCAGCCTATGTCGAAAAACACCTGAACGCCGTTCTGGTGCGTCTCATCCCGAATACATCATTCGTCTGTACAGCATTGAAACAGGAGAATGCAACCTAAAATGTTATTTGCGTAGAATTTCGTGACTGTGCATCGTGTCATTACGTCAAATCCCAGAGAGAACTTCGAGATGAGTTGCCAAATTATAGAAATGTTTTCGTATTATTACGGAATAAAAAATTTTTGTTTACTTGTCCTATTTTTAAAATTATAATTATTTTAATTATCTGTAATGGTGATAAATGTTTCATTTTACGAGAAATAGAAAGAAAAATATTTATTTTGTAATCTACACTTGTGTGAATGCCGAGTAATATCGTTTAGATTTAAATTATTACTTCAAGTACAGATGATCGAAATTTATAAGATAAATATTTACAAAGGTTTACTTGTTTTTTTTTATACCTTACTGCATACTTTTTTAATAAAAAAGCAACTTTGAGGTAGTCATTACTAAACGTTATCAACGTAGATGAATTGAATTGTGGCGCGGCTAGAATTGACGTCGTTGAATGAGATGTGACGTAAAGTACGACGGGTTGGTTGCGTAAATATAGAAATAAACATGAAGTTACATTCACTCCCGCTTGGGCTGAACCTGAGCTGAACTTCGTTCTTGTTATTTGTCTCCAGTTCTGAGAAGTAGTTTGGAATTTTAGTTGCAGACGGGGTTTTTGTTACCATAATTATTTTTATTATTATTAAAACCCAGACCATGTAACTCACCTATTAAGGATTGAATCATTATAAGCATGGTCGGGAAAGGCTATCTCCAGAATGAAGATACTTAGTCATAATACAACAGCTTGCTGCTTGTCCCCAATCGTCCTGCATTCGTTGAGAACTTTGAAAAACAACAGTTGAAGAATATATAGAGAGGTGGCGGGGAAAAGCACACAAGTCAAAAACCTCAATCCTTTACAGCACACATATCCAGTTCTAGACATTTATGATCCTTGCCGTGGAAAAGCACGCAAGTCAGTTGGGTGATTAAGATGTTAAAAAAGAAAACATAAAACACCTAATCAATTTTACAGGGATATCAGTGGAGTAATAAAATATAAATTAAGAAAAGTCATTATTTATTTAACTTATGAATGTATGCGCTTATGAATGTATGCAAACGCCATAAAAATTTAATCTGTATTCTGAAAAGTAAAAATTTAAATTTAAAAATAATTCTCTTAAAAGCATCAAAATTTTCATTCCTCAAAATATAAATATCCTTGTTTCCGACCCAAGACATTTTACATTTTACATAGGTGAAAAATAAGCTTAGTTGTAGAAATAATCAAATTTAGATGAGCATTTAAACTCAAATATATTGTTATTGCGTTGTTTCAGTATGTAGATGCACAGAATTTAAGCAAAAATAAAGTAGTTTTAGGACGGATACAACACTCAATATGAATTAAAAAGAACTTAAAAAAATCACGATTTTGATACAAGATGGATGCCATATATCATTTTGAAGTGGGTCATGTGATCGTTTCATATCATGGTCACGTGATCGTTTCATATAACAGGTGTAATTATTATTTTAATTTTTATTTAAAAAACTACTGAATATATTTTGCTGAATTTTTTTTTATGTATTTGATGGAACAATTTGAATATTATCTAAAATTTTCGAAGCAATTTGTGAATTTTAAATCCGCTTAGAAAATGTTTAAAGAACTAGGTCCCATAGGGCTCAATGTATTTCATTTTCTCAACCCGGGTTCAATCCAAAACTAATTGGGTGATATTATTCATTTATATTCCCATAGGTCCTACAGACCGTCTGAACAACATACTAAAATTTCATTTTGATTAAGTCATTTTTACGGCAGTTATCGTGCTGACAGACAGACAGACAGACAGAATGAACAAAGTCATAAACACTTTTCAACTTTGTTGTAAAGTGTTAAAAAAGCAATAAATTGACCATATTGATCATAGAAAATTGAAAGTAGTACGCTGAATAAAAATTTATCAGATATAGATTGGGCGACAATAATACAATTTTTTATTTTATTTATAGAAGCTGGGTTGGAACAGACGGACTTAAACCAATTTGGTTTATTACAATTTGAAGGTTGAAAGAGGTGAATTTTTTTAGTAAAAGGGCAATTAAAAATATAGTGATAAATATCCACGTAGGAATTACAAAGACAGTTTGAGGTCAATTTGATTTTAAAAAATAATAAATAGTCTAGAAAGGGACCATGCCCAGTGAGGAAGAAAATTAAAATTTGTTTCCATAATTGCACTTTGGCGTTCCAATTATAGTACTATCTTACTTGCTGTGACATTTCAAATATTAAAAGGGCATGCTATATCCAGACTGATTGTTCTCCGTTGTATTGGTTCGATCCAGACCGTCCGACCTACCGGAAGGTATAAGGTATATGTTCGGACGGCTGTGGCAGTGTCACCCAATTTAGAACGGAACCGAAACGGGGTGACATACACAAATACCGTACGATTGTTCTCCATTGTTTTCTTACTGGCCTCAGTTTTTTCTTTATTATGTATGACTGTTGTTGATGCAGAGCATGATTATTAGAAAGTTTTTAATCCTAGCTACAACTGTGTTTCTTAGTTATAGACTTTTCATAATTAGCTGGTTTCAGGAAAGCTATCTGTACTTTATATTTCTGCATACTCCTGCACTCTCTGTCTCCTGTATTGATTTGATCTCTAGTCAATGTCTGCACCAACTCAGCATTAACTGCCGTAATCTTTCTAGAAATGCTATATCTGCCATACCATCACATCTTTCATTCTTGACATATATTTTAATCTGGCTTTGAATACGTTTACGAGTCACGCCGATGATTCCGTATTTCTAATTGCCTATATAGGCAGAGGACTTTGTGTGAACACTTTGATATGTTTAGCTCAGGAGGGTGCTCATCCCGGGTATGACCGACTTAATTTTTTTTAAACTTATATGATGTCACGGGAATAACAAACGGGATCATTTTGCTTTCGGGTTCTCAGCAGAGGCCGAACTTGTGAACTGCAACTATCATTTTGCCCACTGACGTCACTAAATATCTCTGGACATCATTGAGAAAGGTGTGCGCAGCACAATTTAAAATCTTTGTGCAAGTTGTTTACGTCTGAATAACGCTACTTCAAAATGAACGATCCATTTTTAATTGTAATAATGCGAAAACTTGATAGACTCTCAATGTCCTCTCTGGTCCGTGGCGTCACGAAATATAATATGCTAAGCTCAGTAACGTCACGTTGACAACTTTTTGATTGGTTGCTGGGTTGAATGCCCAACATTATATTAAAGAACCTTGGTTTAGCTACTTTTGACAATTGCTGGGGGGAAATGCAACACCTCGAAACTTAATATCTGTTTTTATTTCTTTTGACTGTAACATTTTTTCTGTATCTCTATGAACTTATCCAGACAGTGTTATAGTATTATTAAGTAGGCGATAAAGAACTTGCTATATAGAACTTGTATAAAAAACTTGATATATGTATAAAGAACTTGATCCACTTTTTTGAAAGAGCATTTTCGAAATAGCGGCATAAACGTATTTTTTTCAAAAGTACATTTTCAATATTGTATATATGTACTAATAAGAATAATTAAATTCTATTTACGTTGTTTGCACTGGTTCATTGTCAACTATTTTATATTACAAGTTATAAATATACATTCTATTCACACATAAAAATATTATTTTCCAAAAGTAATTTTTCAATATTGTATATATGTACTAATAAGAATAATTAAAATTCTATTCACGTTCTTTGCATTGATTCATTGTCAACTATTTTATATTAAAGTTATAATTAAATTCTATTCACACATTTTGCACTGTTTCATTGGCTACTATTTTATATTACAGCTTATATATAAAATTTCAGTTACACTCTAAGCCCTGTTTCATCGACTGCTATTTCATATTACAGGTTATAATTACAATTATATTCACACAGCACTGTTTCATTGACTACTAATTTATATCACAGGCTAAAGCGCTAAATGCTCCGATTGTGGCATATTTAGTCAAATAATTGACTGAACATTGGAAATAGCTCTGTAGCTATACCCTCAAATAACACCGTAGTTTACTATCTGAAATAATTTGAGCAACTATGTTTTTTTATTGAGGAATATAACAATTAAGGGGTGAATGCGTTGTTATTTTACAGGCACACGATCTAGAACTATTTAGGAAAATGATCTACATTTTACCCACTCCGGTTAAGAAGCCGATTTTATTACAGAATGCGGCTAGGATGTTCGTTAATAAATATTCAGGTCTGTGGTTGTAATAAATTATTTGATAAATTACAAACTGATACATACTTAACACAATCAGCCATCCAATCGAATCATTAAATCGCCGCTCTAACTTTTGGAAAAGTATTCCTAATTTCCAGATATCCGCTACAAGTATATGGAGGATACATGAGAAAAATTAACACGGTCCACCCAAAGTGTAACTGGCACTGTAAATAACAGTTATTACTACTAATGAGTAACTGGTACTCATTAGTAGTAATAACTAGTGGAGTGCATTATGTTAAATATTACTAAACATAAACGATTAGCGTACAAAAAACACGCAGATTAAATATGTCTGAAATAAAGAACGATCAGGGTTTCGCTAGAACGACGAGATAACGATAGGACAGCCCAGTGGTTAACGCGGGGGTGGCACTTGGACGACCCGAGTTCGAATCTCGGCTATGCTCCCTATTCACGGGTGCGTTAAGTATGTGAGTTCGGAAGTTCTTCCGTGAGGTTGGTCGTATTGGAAGGAGGGTGCGGTCTCTGTGGATGTAACCCCCACTGGGATCCGGTCGACATTATGTGGCGGCCGTCCAAACAAATACCTTACACCTTCGGTTAGGCCGAACGGTTTGGGTCGAAGAAGAGGTAACGACCTAATTCTGTAAGCATCACGAAATCACGTAGGCAAATCACGTAGGTTTGATTTCTGGTTAAGACAGCAGGGTTCTTTACAAAGCCCATAAATCTAACCTAACCAAATACAATTGGGCATATCTGGAGTGTGCATTTCCATTTTACCTTTTCATACATTCATATTCCATAGTGTCTATGTATAGCAATTATTATCAGAATAGAAAAATTATGTATTTTTTTTTCAGATTTCATACCCAAGTTATTATTTAAAAATATTTTTCCTAGAAATTCTTTAAAACATTTCTTTCTTCAAGCTGGAAACACCGTAGCGAAGCAGATGTATTGAATACATTTGGCATACCTGTGTTATTATACTAAACTATTTTGATACCATTAATCCATAAGTTCAAATTATTGATTATCTCATACTACATAGCAAGATCATTGCTCCGAGAATTATGATGGAGTTTTCATAGAAAATCTGAAAATTCGAATAAGTCATGTTTTAATCATGGGAATGATTAAAGATTCTATTGATTTCTAATTCTTAACATAATGTATCCTTATAATATGAGAAAGTAAAAATTTCTTCGACTTCAGAAACACATATTTTTTGTTTCTTCAAATGGACATAAGCGCCTAAACATTTTATACAAGTTTAAACCGTGTCATAATCACATCAGGTTGGATTTCGACAGATGTGATTTGCATAAATGTAAAAGTAATCTATAATATAAACAGTTATATGTCTTGATTTATCTGTATATCTCTTATCTATCTATCTGTCTATCTCTTGTTCATCTTATCTGTCTTATCTCTTGTTTATCTATCTCTGGGTAACGCGTGTCGAAATTGGCGGATTATCACCAACGTGGTGAGATTTTTTAAATGTTACCAAATTGACGAAAATGTTCCTAAAGCGAAATTGATAAAAATGTCGCAAAATTGATAAAAATGTAGCCAAATTATTAAAAATAACAAGTAGTTGATGAAAAGTCAATATCTTGGAAAAAATATAAGAATCTACTATAAGAATAACCCATTTTGTCGTCTGTAATGCTTGGCGAAATTCTGCGACGAATTTTGGTAACCTATCGCCAACTTGGCGAGTCTTTTTAAATGCTGTTAAATTGACGAAAATGTCGCCACATTGATAAAATTAACGCTAAATCAATGAAAATGATGATTAATTGATGAAAATTCAATATTTTAGAAATAACATAACAAAGGACTATATGAATAATTCATTTCTTCGCGCGTCCGTAACGCTTGGCGAAAATTTTGGCGAGGGGTCGCAAACTTGGCAACTTTTTCAAATATTGCCAAATTGACGAAAATGTCGCCAAATTGATAAAAATAACGCTAAGTGGGAGTCAATGCTTCGCAAATTTTAATTCCGTCATATGACGGGCATATCTTCTAATGTACTAATAATAAACTAAACTGAATGAGATATATAGATATCATAATACAAATTTATGCATCTCATATCTTTCACAAAAATCTTATGCACCTCATACAATCTTAAACAGTTTGATCATTTATAAATTAAAGTAAATTATTTCTAAAATTTCTCCACCCAATTTTTCCCTTCAAACTAGCAATGGGACAGTGAAGCTCAAAATTGGTTCATTTTTAAATATTCATATTAGATACCAGTTTAATACAATTTGTAGGTGAAAAGAAATCCGAATAATAATTATTCCGATTTACAGTTTTATGCAGAATTCTAAAATTGATTTCATTTTTACTTTCTCATATTGTTACATTTCCGAAATTTTTCAACATCTGTAAAGCACGATTTAAGAGCCCCTAAATAAACGCCGAGCATTTTCGAAAAGATGTACGTGTGCATTGTGTCCCTGTGTATGTGTATACGTATGCGTGCACGGACATGTGTGTGTGTGTGTGTGTTTATGTGTATGTATATGTGCGTGTATTTATGTGTAGATATATGCGAGTCTATGAGTGTGTGTGTGTTTTGTGTATATATATATACAGGGTGTGAAGTAAAGTCCTTATAGGAGCAGCAACTTTGAAATGGTTGCTTATAGACATACACTTCCAATTTGAAAAAGTATGCATATGATGTTCAGATGTTCGATATGTCTTGGATTCGACAAGGGGCCGTATAGTTATGAAAATACGATATCGCAATTTTTATACGGTCCCCGGGTTCTATCATTGATATTTACAAAATTGAAGTCCTGTAGCTAACGAGTACACCAAAACAAATTCCATGCTTCTAAGTGACATATTCGCTGAGATATGTAAAGGTAAATGTCATGACTTCCACCACATTACCTACCCAAGTTTTGGCGGCAAAAGCGCTCATTTAGGGGACCGTCTATGAGATACACAAAGTTAAATAAATATCTGCCTTTTTGTTGCTACTTTCCTTATCCCAATGTAAACCTTTAAAACACGTAACAGCGCAGTAAAAGAACTATTCCTCATAGTAGCACTCATAAACGGACCTACACACATCTGTCAACCTCTTTTCAGATTCAATGTAATCAACGTTTCTCAATTTTCAGCTGACCCCTTGCAACATGCTCCCGGTTTCAATGTGCGACATCTCAGCTCACTTAGAAGCATGGAATTGATTTTGGTGTACCCGTTAGCAACAGGACTTTAATTTTGTAAATATCAATGGTAGGACTCGGAGACCGTATAAAAATTGCAATGTCGTATTTTCATAATTATACGGCCCCTTGTCGAATCCAAGACATATCGAGCATCTATACATCATATGCATACTTTTTTTAATTGGAAGTATGTGTCTATAATCAACCATTTCAAAGTTGCAGGTCCTATAAGGACTTTACTTCACACCCTGTATATATACATATATATATATATGTGTGTGTGTGTGTGTATCTAGTTATTTATAAGTGTGTGTGTACATGATAACTTATGAACAAATACACGTATTGTCATGAAATTTTATGTGTGTGTACATTATGGGAAGAATTAAAATTAAATATTTATTTCCATTTATATCGTAACTAGAATCAGAGTGGAATAAACGTAAATCGCTGTGTGAATTTTCATTCACCCATTATTCTTTTAAAAAAAATCCTGAAATGTTCCTGAAATTGATTGTCATTCAGGTAAATGGTTTTGGGAAATAGACTTAGTTATAATTGTTCTATTAAGTGTCAATATTTGAAGTCTTCTTTAAGTAGAAGCTATGTAATCTTGCTCATTTATACTAGTGAACATATTTCAAACAATATTTCAGACATATTTCAAACATTTACTGTTTATGAATTTTGATAGGGCTGGATCTCGACAATTATATCTTATATTTGTTTGTGTATGATGTCTGTTTACATCTTAAAATTTGATACATACGTATTCTATTTTGCAATATACCGGCTCTCCGGGAGTGTTGTCGCGACGCAAAGCATGCTTAACCGGGGTGAGGGGGTCACAACTCCCCCCGGCCATCTTTTGGTATATTGTTTCCATCCATACCTCTTTTCTTTTTGAAAATATATATAGTATATATATATATATATATATATATATATATATATATTATATATATATATATATGTATGTATATACAAACACAAACATGCGAATATATATATATATACGCGCACACACACACAGCTCTTTCATAAGCGTTTAAAATGTGCTAAGGAAGTCTTAAAATATGATCTTCCTTCAAGATTTCCAGATAGAATGATATATGATCTTCCGTCAAGTTATCTAAGTTGTTGCGTTCATAACACACACACACACACACACACACATACATATATATATATATATGTGTGTGTGTGTGTCTATATATATATGTATATAGACACACATATATATATATATATATATGCAAACACACAAACACACCCATGCGAATATATATATATATATGCGCGTGCACACACACATCTTTCACATGTATTTAAAATGTGTTGAAGCGGTCTTAAAATATGTTCTTCCGTCAAGATTTGAATAGGAAAAAGAAAACTTTCTGTACTAGATTAAGCAATACTTGAATGAGAAAGTAAAAAAGGCAATACTTGAATGAGAAAATAAAAAAAGCAATACTTGAATGAGAAAGCAAAAAAAGCAATACTTGAATGAGAAAGTAAAAGAAGCAATACTTGAATGAGAAAGTAAAAGAAGCAATACTTGAATGAGAAAGTAAAATAAGCAATACTTGAATGAGAAAGTAAAAGAAGCAATATTTGAATGAGAAAGTAAAAAAAGCAATACTTGAATGAGAAAGTAAAAAAAGCAATACTTGAATGAGGAAGTAAAAAAAGCAATACTTGAATGAGAAAGTAAAAAAAGCAATACTTGAATGAGAAAATAAAAAAAGCAATACTTGAATGAGAAAATAAAAAAAGCAATACTTGAATGAGAAAGTAAAAAAAGCAATATTTGAATAAGAAAGTAAAAGAAGCAATACTTCAATGAAAGTAAAAAAAATGTCTTAAAAATTTTCTTAGCATTTAAACTTTTCAAACCACACAAGGCAATGTAGTTTAGGAAAATGCAGGAATCGTGCCGAAAATCGCAACTCGAGTTTTCGACGGATCGACACATTTCGAGAACTATAGAACCCGAAAAAATATTTTTATCGTGACGTCTGTTTGTGTGTCTGTGTATATGCCAGCGTTTCTGTATGTGCAATATATGAATCCACTCTATCTGAAAACTAATTAACCAGATTTCACAAAATTTGGTAAATAAATCAATTGCGGGTTATCCTGGTGCCGATTAGATTTTGGTACGATTTGCAAAAAAAAGAACCTGCCTTTTTTGCGAAATGGCCCGCAAAAGTCCTATGTATCCAAACTAGCCGAAAAACTAATTGAAACAAACTTCCCAAAATTGGGAAGACAAGTCACCTGTAGGCTACGCTAGGGCTGATTAGATTTTAGTACCATTCCGAAATAAGTAACTTTTTTTTATGTGAAATGACCCGCAAAAAACATCAAAAACTAAAATAAAAGACTCGAATATATCAATTAAATGCTTGTTTTTATGTAATTTTTGACAGCGAAAAGAATAAGACCTACATCATAGTTCTAAAACTAACCGTACTCGAGGTATTTTAGATTCTTTTGCATTTTTTCCACGTCCAGTCGCTAAATGGAAACAAAATTTGGATTAAAACTGCGAATTCCGTGCCATTTAAAATAATGATCCCTGTTTTTTTGCGCACTTAATTTCAATTTAATAAATCGTGAAAGGAATAAAAAGAAAATTAATACGTGTCTGTAAGGAAAGTCATATGGTTTCCACATAAGAATTTTTTATGATTATACGAAGACTCTGCATGGCTATACAGTACGATAACCCGTTAAATAAAATTGAATGTTAAATAACACAGTCAAGGAACACATCTGTGTTGAGACAGCTTGAACTGCAGCAAACACTGTACCCTAACACTAAAGGCAGGCCTGGCCCAAACCGATAAGGAACCAGCTGAAAAAATAGAATCTTCTGCGAGGTTGCAAGGAATGTTGATCTTAATTCGAGGGGAACATCTGATTAGCTAGGCATACATTCTAAGAGGTTTTCAGATGAGGAATGTCTTGGAAATTCTCAGAGGAATCCATTTTGTATCCGCCTTCCTCTTAGAAGCAATCTGTTTTATCCCCTCCCACCTTTTTGATTGACAGCCGGTCTCGACCAATTCCTTCCCGCCGCATCAGAGCAAACATTTCTATCCTGTTGCCATAGTGACGGAGGCAAACGTCCTCGGTGGGCAACCCACAGAGGAAATATTTGCAAGGAAACGCTCTGTTTTGCTTGGAGGGGAAAGTGGTAGGGTACATCATGCAAGAACTTTCGGTTTTTTGACGTCATGGTGCAACTATTTCAGAATTATTTCGCAATGGTGGTGTTCAAGTCGTGTGGTCGTGAAAAATTTGTAGAAATCTTTTGCGAACGAAATCATTTTGAAGGAAGTTTCCAAATGAAAAACTCTGATGTGGGCAGCACATGGCTTTCTCTTCATATTCATGTTCTCTTAATTTCTTCAATAATTCGTTAAATTGAGTGTAACTGCACAAAATAACACACAACATTATTTTATATTGCATTGAATTCGCACTTTTACTTCCATTTTCGTTTTCATTGGGTAACTGAACTTATTTTCCAAAGTGGCTGGCGAACATGCGAAACAAATTTTCTCGAGAACGGTCAATCCTAGAGTAATGGGGCTTGTCTTGTGTCTTATTCTTTCATCGTCAAAAATTACGTATAAAAAGCATTTAACTGACATATTTGAACATACATAATGTTTTATTTTACATTTTGACGATTTTTGCTTGCCATTTCGCAAAAAAAGCAGGTTCCTTTTTTCTGAAATATATCAAAATCTAATCAGCACCAGGTAAACCCATTAGTCACTTATCCACCAAATTTTATAAAATTTGGTAGATTCATTTTTAGCCAGAGTAGATACAGACATTTTATGAGGGCCATTTCGCAGAAAAGACAGGTTATTTTTTTTTTCCGAATTGTACCAAATCTAATCAGCACCAGAGTAACCCATAAACGACTTATCTATCAAATTTTGTAAAATTTGATCTATTAGTTTTTCAGCTAGAGTGGATACAAGGAATTTTCGGGGGTCATTTAGCAAAAAGGGCGGGTTCTTTTATTCTGAATCGTACCAGAAACTAATCAGCCCCACGGTCACACACAAGTGACTTACCTACCCAATTTCATTAAATTGGGTCCATTAGTTTTCGAGTTAGAGTGGATACATAGATTGCACACACAGACACACATACAAACACACACACATAGACGTCACGCTGAAAATAGTGTTTTCGTATTCTAGTGGTGTCAAAACGTGTAAATCCGTCGAAAAATCGAGTTGTGATTTTCAGCATGATTTCAATACTTTCCCTATACAATACCTACCGTGTATTGCAGGGAAAGTAAAAAATCTGATGTGGGCAGCACATGACTTTCCCAACAGACTAAAATGCATTTTTTCCTTATTTCTTTAATTCATTAAATTGGGTTTAATTACACAACATAACATTAAATTTGCATTTTTAATTCAATTTTTGTTTTTATTAGATAATTGGACATGTTCCCAAAGGTGGCGTGAAAAAATGCAAGAAGTCTCATATCTCGAAAACGGTTAATCTTAGGAAATTGAGTTAGTCTTATTATTTTCCCCTCGTCAAAAATGACGTATAAAACAAGCATTTATTTAATCGATACATTTGAGCATACGTAGTCATTTATTTTTAGTTTTTGGCGATTTTTGCGCCATTTCTAAAAAAACAGGCAGATTGTTCTTTTCCGAATCGTACTAAAATACAATCAGCCCAAGAATATCCCACAAAGTAACTTATCTACCAAATTTTGTGAAATTTGGTCAATTAGTTTTTTAACTAGAGTGGATACATGAGATTTTTGCGGTCATTTCGCAAAAAAAGGCAGGTTCTGTTTTTCCGAATTGTACCAAAAACCAAGCAGCACAAAGATCACACCCAAGTGACTTACCTACCCAATTTTATGAAATTCAGTTCATTAGTTTTTTAGTTAGAATGTATACATACATTGCACAGACACACACAGACATACACACAGATTGCACACACACACAGAGACAGACAGATAGACAGACACACGCACAGACGTTACGCTAAAAATAGCTTATTCGTATTCTAGAGGTCTCAAAACGTGTAGATCTGTCGAAAACTCGAGTTGCGATATTCGACATGATTCCAATACTTTCCCTATACATTACCATGTATTGCAGGGAAAGTAAAAACTCTGATGTGAACAGCACATGACTTTCCCTGCAGACCTTAATTCATATTTTCTTTATTTCTTTAATAATTCGTTAGATTGAGTTTAATTGCACCAAATAACACTAAATTTGCATTTTTAATTCAATTTTTGTTTTTATTTGGTAATTGGACATTTTTCTGATAGCGGCGTAACAAAAATGCAAGAAATCTCAAATATCTTGAGAACGGTTAGTTCTAAAGTGTAATGGAGTGTGTTATATTCTTTTCCTCGTCAAAAATTACGTATAAAACAAGAATTTAATTGTTAGATTTCACACATGCGTAGTCTTTTTTTTTTTTTAGATTTTGGCGAGTTTTGCGGCCATTTCGTAAAAAAAAGCAGGTTGTTCTTTTCCGGATCGTACCAAAATCTAATCAGCACCAGAGTGTCCCACAAGTAACTTATCTACCAAGTATTGTGAAATTTGGTTAATTAGTATTTTAGCTAGGGTGAATACATGAAATTTTTGTGGGCCATTTCGTAAAAAAAGGCATGTTTTTCTTTTCCGAATCGTACCAAATTCTAACAGCACCAGAGTATCCAACAAGGAACTTATCTACCAAATTTTGTGAAATTTGGTAAATCAGTATTTTAGCTAGAGAGGATAAATGAAATTTTTACTGGCCATTTCGCAAAGAAAGGCGGGTTCTATTTTTACGAATCGTACCAAAAACTAATCAGTTTTAATAATCAGTTAAACATAATATAAAATGTGAAGTGGGTAGCACATGACTTTCCCTGTAGACTTATATTCACGTTCTCTTTATATTAATTACATTTAATTCACTTTTAATTTTCGTTCTCATTTGATAACTGGACTTATTTTCAAAGGTGGCGTAGAGAAAATACGAAAAATCTAAAATATCTCGAGAACGGCTAGTCCTAGTGTAATGGGGTTGGTCTTATTCTTATCTTCGTTAAACATTACGTATTAAACAAGCATTTTATGGATTGAGCATACGTAGATTTTTATTTTAGATTTTGGCGATTTTTGCTGGTCATTTTACAAAAAAAATGCAGGTTAATTTTTTTCCGAATGATACTAAAATCTAATCAGCACCAAGATGTCCCACAAGTGACTTATCTACCAAATTTTGTTTAATTCGGTCCATTAGTTTTTCAGCTAGTGTGGATACAAGCTTTTGCGGGACATTTTGCAAAAAAAGGCGGATTCCTTTATACCGAATCGTACCCAAAACTAATCAGCACCAGATTCGCCCACAAGTGACTTATCTACCAAATTTCATGAAGTTCGGTCAATTACTTTTTTAGTTAGAGTGGATACAAAATCTGCACAGACAGACACACAGACACACACACAGACGTCACGCTAAAAATGGTTTTTTCGTATTTTAGAGGTCTCGAAACGTGTAGATCCGTCGAAAACTCGAGTTGTGATTTTCGGTATGATTCCAATACTTTCCCTATACATTACCATGTATTGCAGGGGAAGTAAAAATACATAAATGTGACAAATATTTACCAAAATGAAATAGACCACTAAGACGTGAAAAATATCAACAATTTCAGTAATCTTATATTCCAGGGCCGTATTTGATACAATCCAATAAAAAATGCAATATAAAATTATATTTATCAAATTTAATCTTTTATCACTTCTTGTATTATTTATGTCAGATAAATTAAATGAAAATTGTCTGCCGTATAAACGCATCGGATCTAATTCCAGTGCTAAGCAATATGATATAATTTTCCTTGAAATAAATTTACGGAAAATAACCGCCTTCACAATGATATTTACTTGAAAGTTTTAATTTGACATTTTCTATCAATATCTGGACAACTCTTGGTGTTATAAACTTAAAACATTGCCTTAGAGATTCAAAACACTCGTGGTGAAGTATAATCACATTTATAATATATATTATAACTTATAAAATTTACTTGAGGAAGCAGGCATATGTCAGTTAGGTGGATACAATTGTTTCGAGGGTGTTAGAAGCCCCCTTTCCCAAAGAAACAATACGCGCCCTTAAAAACCGCCAAGGGCAGGTAGTCTGTGGGGAAATTCGTTCTTAGCAGTTGTTAAGGACGCATATTGTCCTTTTTCCATGAGAAAGGGGAGCCTCTACGTCCTCGAATGAAACAATTGTAGACATTTGACTGGCACATATACAGAACTATTATTACACGCTGAATTTTAAGTTTAGTGAGCTTAATTGAGTTTATTAGCAAAATTATATCTTCTCAGGTGTATTCACAAGGCATTTATAGGAGGAGATAAACCATTCGACAGAGGATTCGCTTAAATAGTTAAAAACGCATTTATAATTAAAAACTCAATAAGTTTGACTAACTCTCATTATGCTCCAAACTGACTTTTATGCCCTCAGGATTTATTTTTAAATGCGCAAACAATAAGAGGATTACATGATTATTTATCACTCTTTTCCAACCATACAATCCCGTCGAAAAGGGTCGAGATTCGATTTATGCCTCACCCCTCCTTATCCGTCCAAATTCCATATAAAGATCTTTGAACTTCGCCTAATATTGCAAAATCTAGTAAAAATTGTTAGATTTAGAAAATATTTTTTTGAAAAAAGTCACTCCACACATGGGCCCTGATTAGAAATAAATTTCATCGGAATCGGACGTTCTAAAATGATGTCTTTCAAACATTTTGAGATTGAAGTAGGGAGCTTCGCTCTCTAAGCTTCAATTAAATAAGCAAATAAAAAGCCCAGACATTTATATAAAATTGTAGGAAAAAAGCATAATTTAGAAAATATCGACAAGATTGCCTTGTCGAATTTCGGATAACATGTATGAGCACTGAATTTGGTCACGCCCATATTTGACCACCCTCATTTTTCATATACGAAGTATTTTCGAGCATTGAAATAATGTTTATTTGCAATTCGAAAATGTACGCTGGTTGTCGAGGATTTAAAGCAGGATTTAATTGAATTTATTCATTAAGATTTTAAAAAAGCGCTCACAGAAGGAATACACACGTGGCTGACACCTCCACCATTTGACTCACTAAATAAGCACACCTTAGTCCGCTGCACCAATACGTGTAATACGCGGATTACTAAAAAATATATGTAAAATAAAAATGTGTGATATTAATAAGTACCAATAATATTATAAAAGTATATGTTACTTTATAAATTATTTCGCTTCAGACAAACCTTAAATAACTTCAGGAATTCCCCGGTAACGGCTGAGATTAACCCAGCTACCCCGCAGGAGATAGTAGAAATTATCAAAAACCGTAAAAGCCCAGGGCACGACAAAATCAGAAATATTGCGGTTATAAACCTACCCCTAAACGTAATATGTTACTTGACTATCTTAATAAATAAAATATTAAAGCTAAACTACTTTCCCAAAGAATGGAAAGAAGCTATAATCATAACAATCCCTAAGCCAGGTGAGGATGCCACAATTCCAGCCAACTACAGACCAATTAGCCTGCTACCGACACTTAGTAAAATTACTGAGAAAATAATTCTTAAGAGACTGAACACGCACCTTAGTGAGAATGACATTATCATTCCGGAGCAGTTTGGATTTCGGCCAAAGCACTCCACCACTCATCAATTGCTGAGAGTGGTAGAGTACATATCTTCTGGACTTAATAGTAAGACACCCACAGCTGCGATTTTTCTGGACATACAAAAAGCCTTTGATAAAGTATGGCACTGTCGACTAGCGTACAAATTGATCACTTTAAAAGTCCCTGACGCTCTTGTCAAACTTTTAATCTCATACTTACATAACAGACACTTTCAAGTCAGAGTAGGAGGTAACTTATCAACACCCAAGCTCATTAAAAGTAGTGCACCGCAAGGTTCTATCCTGGGCCCGACACTCTTTAACATATACCTGAACGACATCCCCAGGACTCCAAACACAGAGCTGGCACTCTATGCAGACGACAGTGCGATACTTACAAAATACCCCTATGTCTCAGTAATGCACAGACAGCTACAACAACACTTAGACATACTCCAAACTTGGCTGGAAAAATGGCGAATAAAATTAAACCCCAATAAATGTCATTGGATCTATTTCTCGAGGAAAAACAAACCGCCGACGCCACTGTATATAAACAATCATGCCTTACGCGCGGAAAAATCTACTAAATACCTAGGTGTAACGATAGATTCCCACCAAACCTGGAAACAGCACGTAACGAACTTAATCAAAAAAGCGTATATAACTACAGGAGCCTTATACCCAATGATAGGAAACGGAAATCTCAGTCATCAAAACAAACTGCTAATTTATAAATCGGTCATCCGCCCGGAAATGCTGTATGCAGCACCCGTATGGGGATATGCCTGTAAAACTACAATAGACCTCCTAGAGACAAAACAAAACAAAATCCTACGGATTATCAGGAAAGCTCCCAGGTACTTAAGGAACTCGGTAATTAGGAATGACTTCAAAATAAAAACTGTTAGAGCCCAAATTAAAAAGCTATCGCTTAAATTTTACAAAAATTTGCCATCCGTTCCAAATGAACTGTTATTCAATCTGCATGACTATGATCATCGCAAGGCCAAATCGCGTAAGAGACCCCGCGCTGTTCTGAACATCGATAATCGGAATTAAATATCTAACCTCAAACATCTGATATCAAATAAAACTCGCGACTAATGTTCAAAATTCTAAGCTGCCAAAATGCTAGGTAACCCTCAGATCTGCATCAACCCCCCAAACTGCTTAAACTCTTAAATGTGCAATAAACTGCCACACTAGGAGCTAGGGCAAATAATAAAAAGTAGTAAATGAAAACCTCGAACCTCCAAGTAGGATCACTGAATTAATGTCACAGTTTGACGATAAGAACCACATATTGAAACTGGAGATTAAAGGCGCTTCGCGCCTGGTGCTCTGTCCTGTACGACACTCGACTTTCATGAATGAATTGAGATGTATGAAACACAAAATTATTTCAAAACGTTGGCGGAATAAAGCTGCAGCTAATTGGCATAAGTAGATTTAACATCCGATCGCCATCCTTCCATGTCAACACTGGCTGGGTATGGAGTTTCTTCATATAAAAAGAACTACGTAAGATGGAAGTAGTTCATTTGACTCAATTGAGTAATATTTTGAAAAAACGGCCTTAAATATTTTATAATAGATGCCTTCGGCAATGAACTTTTCAACAAGCTCTTAACTTGCCCTTCTCTTGAATACCCTTCTCGCTGTAGCTGTCGACCGCGTATGTAGTACAAATATACCAGTTGTGCGGGCGTAATACGCCTTGTGCCTAAAACGTATCACATCAACAATCCAACTGAAGGATGGCAAGCTGATATACTTTTTATGGAAAGTTCAAGATAGCACACGTAACTCATCAAGTTCTTAACCAATCTATAAAATTAGAGACGTCTCTAGAACTCTATAGAAGTCGCCAAGTTGGCAATATATAGCGAAATGCGTCGCCAAGGTCATCGAATTTGCTACCAAGTTGAAGCAACTCAGCGATTTTCTGTTAGGTGTTCATAACAATATGGCGCCATTTCCGTTCCATACATCCAGGTCACATTTCTGTAATGATTTACGCCCCTACACTCTTAATATGTCTCACATCACAATCATCGAGAAAGTTTCTTGCTGTTGCACTAAAATACTTTCATTGCTTGCAACCAAAATTTGTATCATGTCATATTAATTTATCCAAAGCAATTTTGAGCTATATTTAATGAACAATTTACTGTTGAAATCGTTTTTGCTTTAAAGTATGTATTTTGATGACCCCCTAAACCAAAACCAATGCTTTAATTATTAGTTTTTCCTTTTAAAATTAATTAAAAACTAAATCGTGATAAAAATATGAATTATAGCGTACCACTTTTTACAAAATTTTAATCTGTACATATAAATAAATATATACATATACATACAAATTATTGTTTACAAATTAAAAATAAGTTTTACAGATTTTCTTTGTAGTACCTTTTTCATCTATACTGGAAATTACATTTTACTATACTACTATAGTAAAGAGGCTACAGATTATAGGAGCCATACTACTTATGACTAGTAGCTCTTGGAAGGGTTAACGCGGGCCTTACAGTAGCTGAAGGTTCATCGAAGTAATGTTGCGGAATTTCTTAATCAGTTAAAACTTTATGTTCAAACAAATTATCATTTCCATTTATCCAAACACGAGCTTTTCAAAAAATCTGATGTAGGCCTCATATAACTTTTTCCTATATAATGCAATGAATTAATTCTCTCACAGTGGAAAAAACTGTGTATAATATCTACGGCACAATGTTTTTAACGTTGAATTGTAGATTGGGCGCTTTTAAGGATGACAACTATTTCAAAGTATCTTACTTATATTTCACCCAACTCTAAATTGACAATAATCAATATATATATAGCACCCGCGATAAGCAATAAATTCCATATATTAAAATATTTTAATAATTAATTCATAAATTAAAGGCAATTGTCGTTAATTGAGATTCATTTTTGCAATTTTGACTCATTTTCGTCGATCTGGGGTGGCCCATCGACAAGTTGGCGATATTTGACTAACGGAGACGGCAAATTCACCAAATAGATCGCCAAGCTCTACAGACAGAAGGCGAAAGAAGCATTTCTTATATATAAATGACTGTTAGCAAATTGTTAAGCGTCAAACTATTGCACAAAGTACTTTTTTCGTGAATAGAATGCCTAAATCTCCGAGAAAGAACAAATTTATTACATATGAAAAAACATAATAATAGATATGAAAAGGGAACATATTTCACAGTAGCTTATACTTTATTATTTTATGTGATTTTTCTTTGATAAAATTATTTGAAAAAGTGCAATATCTCGAAAACAATGATAATTTCATAAACCCATCCGTTGATTAATTAGAATTTTTTTTAACCGAGCCATGTTATGAAATTTTTATATGAACCTACCGTTTCCCCATTACGGAGCGGAACCTTTTCCAAAGCTGTTCTGTTCTACCCTGCTGAGGTCACTTGCACGCACAAAGGAAGAAGCTTTTCTACTATTGAGACCACTCATACTGGAACTATTAGTGTAGTATTTAATAGTTTGTATTTTAAATCCCGGGCAACGCCGAGAAAACTTTCTAGTTCAAAATAAAACTATTCCCTATATTTATTATAGTTTTATCCTTTGTCAATTTTCAATTACCGTATAATGAATATCTTTAAAAGCTATCTTTCAAAACTTCATCCCTAAAGTGATATATGCTTAAAGGGAAGAATATCATTTGCAGATTTCTAATCATATCGAGTCTTTAGAATGTCCAGAAAGTTATGCATTAAATGCATTTAAAATACCTCATTACCAGATCGCAACTCCTGACAGCATTTAATGTTATCACTCTTGAGAAATATCCAGTAATTCATTAAAATTATCATGCGACATCTTGCATCTCATTCTAACTGCATGGCAGATCTTCATAACTGTTTAAAATTGTCTGCATATACTCCAGTTCTAAAAGTTATCCTTTACAAACAAGAACTGCGAATTTTAGCTTTATCTGTGGCCGCATCTATCTCATTAAGTATATCGCGATAATGTGTAAAGAAGCTTTTGAAATTTTCATGAAAATTTCGTACTTATTTATTTGTTTATTGATACGTCCTGTTTAAATTCATTTTGAATTTCTAAACACTCTGAATTTGTAACATACATATGAGACTGCGGTTGTGTGGGCCATGGGATGGAACCAAAGGAGGACACGAGGTAGAACAAAAAGGAGAACACATGGGGATATAACAGAAGGACACAAGGGATAGAACAAAATGATGCAGGAGATAGATTAAAATGATACAGGGGATAGAATAAAATGATACAGGGGATAGAACAAAAGGACAGAGAGGATAGAACAAAAGGACACAGGGGATAGAACAAAATGATACAGGGGATAGAACAAAATGATACAGGAGAGAGACCAAAATGATACAGGCGATAGAGCAAAATGATATAGGGGATAGAACAAAAGGACACAGCTGATAGAACAAATGACACAGGGGATAGAACAAAATGACACAGGGGATAAAATAAAATGATACAGGGGATAGAAAAAGGACACAGGGGATAGAACAAAATGATACAGGGGATAGAACAAAAGGACACAGCGGATAGAACAAAATGACACAAGGGATAGAACAAAATGATACAAGGGATAGAAAAAAGGACACAGGGGATAGAATAAAAGGACACAGGGGATAGAATAAAAGGACACAGGGGAGAGAAAATGATACAGGGGATATAGCAAAATGATACAGGGGATAGAACAAAAGGACACAGTGGATAGAACAAAATGACACAGGGGATAGAACAAAATGATACAAGGAATAGAACAAAATGATACAGGGAATAGAACAAAATGATACAGGGGATAGAACAAAATGATATAGGGGAGGGAACAAAATGATACAGGGGAGGGAACAAAATGACACGGGTGATATAACACTAGGGGGGGGGGGGCTAGGGACTTTCAGTTGAAGCAAAGATTATTTATTTTCAATATTAAGCAACGTACATTATTAAACAAAATCAAATTTTTGAAAGGTGCTTCTATTGTAACTAACAGCATCCCTATACCACTTTCTGGCTTATTATGTGTTTGTCAGCATAAAAAAGCCGTACAAGCGGCGAAACCCGTCCATGGATGTTGTCATCTGCAAAGGGGAAAGCCTTACAAACTTTGGGGAACGCCTCTAAAAGGCGGGTTTGGTGATTATATAAGTCAAACTTATTAAAAAATGTTGCAATTTGATTTTTCAAGAGTACTTGTTTTCCTGTCTTTAACGGGCAAAAATACTACTCAAGCGAAAAATACTACTATCGAGCGAAAGTTTTATTCCCCCATTCCAATTTTTGGAATTTAGTCGTTCAGATTCCGAAATGCTTCTAACTCCGTCCTACTCTTTGATGGACAGCCTACCTGCACGAAATTATCTGTGACGCATCCTCGCAAACACAGTTGCTGCTGTCACCTAGGCAACCGTAACGAAATCCAATCGTCTCCATCCGTGCTCCCGAAACATCCCTTTTCCCAGCGGTGAGGAGGGGGATGTTCTGTCAAGCGTTAAAGAAATGCCGTGATGGCTAAATCAAGAAATTTAATGGGCGAAGGAAGAAGTTTAAACAAAAGTTCGAGGGAAGTTTTTGCAATTGCAAAGTGGTGTTTAAAAGTATGCATGTATGGATGGATGTATTTTTTCTGCGATTTCCTCCTTTCATTTTCTCTATAATAAACGATAATGTATAGGGAAAGTATTGGAATCGTGTGGAAAATCGTTTTCGACGGAACTAAACTTTTCGAACACTCTACAACTACCTATATTTAACGTAGAGTTTGTGTGTGTATGTGTAGGAATGTATGTATGTGTGTGTATATGCCTTTGTGTGTGTATATGCCTTTGTGTGTGTGTGTGTCTGTGTGTGTGGCTATGTGTTATATATATATATATATATATATATAATCTGTGAGTGTTTGTCTATGTATTTGTCTCTCTCTTTCTCTTTGTATGTGTGTGTCTGTCTGTGTGTTTCTCTCTCTGTCGATCTGTGTGTGTGTTTGTCTGTGTGTTTGTCTCTCTCTCTCTATGTGTGTGTATGTGCAATGAATGTATACAATATATCTAAAAAACTAGTTGGCAAAATTTGACAAAATTCACTTTACCCTGTTGCAGATTAGATTTTGTCATCATCCGATATAGGAGAGGCCTTTCTGTTACGAAATAGCACACAGTCGTCAAAATCGGAAATAAAGGACTAAATATGTTGAAATGCTATTGATAAATGTTTGTGCTATCCGTAATTGTTGACAACGAAACGAATAAAATCTACCCCATTATTACAAGATAACCCGTTCTCGAAACATTTAGACTTTTCGAATTGTGAGGAGCTGGCTATGTTCTCCACTGTTAAAAATATTCAATGACATTTCTTAAAATTATTTAACTACGCTTCTTGTAATTTAGACACTTGTTCTTCATCATTCGGAAAAATAGATTAGGTCTTTTTTGCAAAACGACCCGTAAAATCATCTAAATCTAAAATAAAAAATTAAATATGCTTTAAGTATATTACCTAAATATTCTTTGTCATTTTTAAGAATAAATCGATTAAGACCGATCTCACAAGTCTAGGACGAACTGTTTTCGAGATATTTAAGGTTTTTTTTTTAATTTTGAGAATCTGGCGATATTTTAAAACACGTAAGTTTTCTAATGACAAAACAAGACATATTAAAACTGAAAATTAAATAAAATATTCATGTCATTTTGTGTAATGAAACTCAATTTAAATTATTAATGGATTATGAGAAAAAAAATGGATTTTATTCTATGTCCTGTCCACATCTGATTTTTTCATATAAGAACAGTATTCTAACGTACTCATCTTCATATTTTCTATAAAAGGGAACCAACTTTATGTTTATTTCACCCCTTTTCCATCTTCATTTAATATATGAATAGGCGGTAACTAAATAAATATAAATATTTGCTACAGCTTCTGTCTCAAATAATGTGAAATAAGCTATAAGAGAAAACAAGTTTTTCAATGTCCTGCCCTACAGAACCGGCGCATTGAAAAGTAAACAAGAAATGAATGGAAATATAATCAGGACACACATAAGTGACGCAACGTAATGGCGTGAAAATTGGATCGATGAAAACGTCCCACGAGATGAAAATACGTGCCAAGTTTTAACTCTAAGTACTCTGGGAGCCGAGAACGAGTACGTAAAAAACATAATAACGTAATGTAAAAACGTGAAACTTGGATTGATGAAAATGTGTGTAGAGTTTGACTCTCTGCGTACTCTGGAAGCCAAGAATGAATTCGTCAAAGTTGACGTACGTAAAAGACAGACGTAAAGTAAGAATACAAATATTGGATTGATGAAAACGTTCCATGAGATAAAAATGTGTGCGAAGTTTCACTCTTTATGTACTCTGGGAACCGAGAATGAGTTCCGTCAAAGTTGACATACGTAAAAGACGTAACATAATGACGTGAAAATATGATAGATGAAAAATGTTCCATTAGATGAAACTGAGTGCTAAATTTCAGCTTCCTACATGCTTCAAGAGCCGTAAATGAGCTCGTCAAAGATATTGAACATAAACATTTGCTACAGCTTCTGTCCGAAATAATGTGAAATAAACTGTAAGAGAAAACAAGTTTTTCAATGTCCTGCCCTATAGAACATTGAAAAGTAAAAAAATAAATTTTAATCACACACAAAACCGAAATCAATGGCGAGTGTAAGGCAGATTCACAAGGCTTAGATTCCGCGGCTTACACTTTTCGCTACAGAGGACAAACACACATACAGACATCTTCCATTGTGTAAGATTATACTGGGAAACGCCGAATATTTCTGTTAATCATAAATGTATCGATCGAAACTTGAATATCGCAATTTTATTCTTCGCATCTACTCGTTTAGACACTGTAATCCGTCCTTCTTGATGGACAGCTCGCCTCCACCTATTCTTCTATGACGCATCCGGGACAAACACGGTTGCTGGCTGTCACCTTGGATACCGTAACTGAACTCCAATCACCTTCCATTTCCCCACAGGAGATGGGGATGGTGCTCTTCCAAGCGTTTGAGAAACACTGCGATGACTTAATCGGTTGAATTTATAGGCGGTGCGATAGTTAAGAGAACAACAACAACAAAAAAAAGGCTAATGTGGGCAGCACAGGACTTCCTCTGCAGAATTAATTTCATTTTCTCTGTGTGTCTTACATAGCTCATTAAACTGATTTTTAATTGTGCAAAATAAAGCAAATAATTATTTGAAATGAAACAAAGTTTGCAATTTTTCTTTAATTTTCGTTTTCATTTGGCAATTAGATTATTTTCAAATAGGTGACGTCGTAGAAGTGAGAAAAAAAAAAACTAAAATATCTTGAGAACGGTTAGGCCTATTATTATAGGGTTGGTCTCATTCTTGTCGCTGCAAAAATTACGTATAAAACAAGCATATGAGGGATACATTTGAGCATACGTAGTCTTTAGATTTTAATGAATTTTAAAGACATTTTCGCAAAAAAGGCAGGTTCTATTTTCCGAATCATACCAAAATCTAAAAAATACCCATGTAAATCACCAATAACTTATATACCAACTTTTGGAAAATTTGGTTAATTAGCTTTTCAGCTAGAGTGGATGCATATGATTTTAACGGGCCATTTAGCAAAGAGAGAAAGTACTTTAAAAATAAAGACAACCCAAAAATTGGCCATCATTAAAAGTCTTATTAAAATCTCCTTTTACGACGTACTAAAATCACACAGCCAGAGCGCTGTCGGGCATAACAATGCCCTTCATCAGTGGCAAATTGAAAATAAGTGGCGAACATGTGCAAATACAGGTCATATCTGACCGACAAAATTTACATATTAACCATTTTACATTTTTAAATACGAAGTATTTAAAATATAATTTAATTATAAAATACAAAAATTACAATAAAATAAAAGGAAAAAAGGTTCATAAATTAAATACTAACCAATAGAAATGTCGTCAAAAACAAAATAAAGCAACTACTAAATATTCAAAAAATCATATAAAGGTTTAGACACGTAGTGAGTCCAAAACGAGACGCCAAGCGTAACTAAGAGTTTGAACGGATAAAAATTGCAAAGTATTTTGACGTGTTTCCATACAATTTTATTAAACAGAGGAAGGTTCATTTTTCTCCGAATCGTACCGAAATTTAATCAGCACCAGGGCCACCTACAAGTGATGTACCTACCGAATTTTATGAAATTGGGTCAATTAGTTTTTTGTCTTAGAGTGGATATATATATATATATCCACTGTATATATATATATATATATATATATATATATATATATATATATATACATTACACGCGCGCGCGCACACACACACACACACACGTGTCACGTTGGAAATCGGTTTTGATGTTCTAGAGGTCCCAAAACGTGTAGATCCATCTAAAACTTGAGTTTGATTTCCGAAACAATTCCAATACTTTCCCTATATATTACCATGTATTGCAGGGAAAGTAAAAATCATGCATGATGCTTTTCTTCTCGTTTCTAGAGAGCAAATATGAAACAACACTCCCAAATACTTTCATGAAACATAATGTGGAAAGTAACCATATATTTTTTAAATAGATAACGAAAACACCTGTTTTGCATCTTTTGAACTGCATAATTAGCATTATCTATATACAGGGGATTGTATCTGAATTCATCATCAATATTTGGTGGGGAAGTAGGGAATAGGAAAATAAGACTATTTCACATAGGAAAGCATGGGCGCAGGCGTCATGTAGTAGGGCAACATGAGCCTGGTTAAATGATGGAAAGAAAACATAACCAGAAATTTGTAAAAAAAACATTTATTTGTGCATCGTTTGTACAGACTTACAAGAGGTGTTTGAAATGCAGACCATTTGCTAGAGTACATGCCTCACAACGACGTTGCATGGACAACCGGACTTTCTTGAATATGTCCGGCATTTCCCGGATGTTTGCGGCGGCAACCGATGTGTGTGCTACAAGGTCGATAGTACTGGCAACAGGGGTCTTGTACGCCGTGTCTTTCATCTCACTCCATACAAAGAAGTCGATTGGAGATAAATCCGGTGACCGTGGTGGCCAACAAACCGGTCCACCGCGACCAATCCATTGAGCTCCAAATTTTCTGGTCAGGTAACCACGCACATCATTTGCGAAATGTACTGGAGCGCCGTCATGCTGGAACCACACGTCAGACAACTTTGCGCGTGAATGGGAGTTGTGGACACAAAGCGACCTCTACACCGTCATGCGTTCGTTTGCGTCTATGCTTTCCTATGTGAAATAGTCTTCTTATCATATTCCCTACCTCCCCACCAAATATTGATGATGAATTCAGATACACCCGGTATATAAAATTGAAAATCTGTCTGTCTGTATGTTTGTCTCATCATCACGGGAGAACGGCTAAACCGAATTGGATGAAGCTTTGTGAGTAGGCTTGGAATAACTCCACTTAAAATTGAGTCCATGTTTCGAGTTTCCATGACCACAGGTTGTCTAGATATTAATTATAAACGCACAGTTAAATCTTCCACAGACATAGCATTATGCAGACGATATTTTTTCCCGTATATCGATTTGAAGAAAATGATATCATGTCGCTTAGCAACGGGTTTAAATCCAATGTGTTCATGCGGCAGACGATTTTTATTAAATCTTTTCCAATTTAAATAATAAAGAAATCTATATGAAATCAATTTTATCGAAATTGCAGTTTTGACTGAATTTTTACTTTCCCTGCAATACATGGTAATGTATAGGGAAAGTATTGAAATCATGCCGAAAATTTTCATTTTGACATATATAGGAATCAATTACGACCCTCAAGTTCAAGTTTAAAGATAATTGGTATTTTCACTTTATCACGTTATCTGTTGTATTTTGGCAAGGATTTTTGAAATTCATATATTGTAGTACGGGTCACTTTCTACTAATACACAGGTAGATATATCTATCTTCCAATATTCGGGAATATAAGTATTACGGATGTATCTTCCAATACAATTTTAACGCTTTTATTTTGGCATATATTGATTTAATTTCATATTTTTTACAAATTTGTTTACCAACGGGACCAAACTGTTTTATACTTCAGATCTGTCTGTGAAGATAATTTCTTTATAGAGGGAACATATATTCTTAAACTTCTTTTTAGGAGCATTAATATAAATATTTTAACAGAATGTTTTGAATAACAATGTCATTAAGAATGGTATATGAATTTACACATGATTGTGAATTTTATGTTTATTTATATTATATATTCGGTACGAAAAATGGGTATGCTGCTAGTATTAAATAATATCTTAAATAATCGAACCATATTCAAGCATAGATCAAACCAAAGAATTAAAAAGTATAACAATACATTTAATTCAATATTTATAAAATACCTAGTTTTGCGACAAATGATGCCAACGTGTTTTCCTCGTTGCAAGGGATCCATCCCCACCTCTTGTTATTGAGCTGCCAAATGGGCGGAAATATCCTGGTGTCCACATTACTTAATGAAAAGTTCGAAGAGAAGGTGATAAACTCCATAACCTTTCTGATAAGTAGACATAAGATCCTTAGAATTGAAGCTTGCTACAAAATGAATCCCAAATTCCCAACTCTATGAACATACAAAACTATGTTCTCCTTAATATAGTATAAGAATCTCTTTGATGAGTATAAATGTAATCATGAAACATTTAGAAACTTTATCAGCATGCACCATTTGATTAACCTCATTTTAAATTTTCTTGACTTGGTAGCATAGGGCAAAATTTTACATATTTATTCAAAAAAGTGGTTATTTATGGCTCAATAATCACGAATCTTAAATGTTTCGATCAATGCAGTAAACTGTAGCGGCGATATACTTTATGCTCGTAACGTCTTCAGACCCCCCCCCCCCCTCCGAAAGGGTAGATTGTTAAATTTTGTATTAATCGATTTTTTTTTAGTGTAATTCAAGCCCTTTAACATGCAGGATAACACGCTATAATTTTGATCATTTGGACCAACGATATAGATTTTTCAAAACGTTTCTTACAAAATTTGCAAATCAATAAATAAGTAAATAAATAAATAAAATCACTAAATTCCTAAAAATGGATTTTGGTATGAGAAAGTCGAGTTCAGCCACACGCCCGTTAATTTATTTAAGAAAAATATAAAATAATTACATCAAATCATATTAAAGCCTGCAACATTTAAAACGAGATTGAGTTTCACTGCCCCTTCCTACAAAATCATTTTGATGCCAACAAGCCAAGTCGTTTTTTCAAGTCGTTCAGAAAGCAGTTTTTGTTGAAATCGCTTCTACAGATATTTTACACCACGAAATGATTTTTAATAGCCTCCCTAGAACATTTTACGACACACCTTTTAGAGAACATGCATCACCTCTAGGACGAACGCACATTCTCCTTCCTCCATGGTGCTTAGTCTGATGCCAGTCGTTGCCGAAGAGAATCCAGTCCATTAAGCAGGCCACGTACCGGGCGGTTTTATTACCCAATTACCTGCAGACAAGACCTCTTTTGCAAGGGCGCCCCACCTCTTGTTATTGAGCTTCCAAATGGGCGGCAATATCCTGGTGTTCACATTACTTAATGAAGATTTCGAAGATAAGGTGATAAACTCTATAACCTTTCTGATAAGTAAATGGGTCAAATGTGCCTAGACAATTTACTTCATAAATGGTAAGGTATTTCTCTTCCTTAACGGGTGATGCAGTTTGTCGTGTCGTCTGGAGATATTTAGAACTTGAGAGCGTTGAAAGGATGAAGTTTTAATTTCAAAGTGTAAATTCGAACAATTTTAACGGTTTAAGCAAGAATGTTCTATATTTTCTTAGATTTTTAAAGAGTTAAGTTATCCTCGTAGATAGTTAATAATGAAAGTTATAAGAAAGCTAATCATTATATATATATATATATATATATATATATATATATATATGTTAATATTTGATTTGGTTAATATATCTTTCTAATATTTATATATAATATATATATATATATATATATATCCTGTATATATATATATATCCTATATATATATATATATCCTATATATATATATATATATATATATATATATATATATATATATATCCTATATATATATATATATATATATATATATATATATATATATATATATCCTATATATATATATATATATATATATATATATATGTATATATATATATATATATATATATATATATATCCTGTATGTATATATATATATATATATATATATATATATCCTGTATGTATATATATATATATATATATATATATATATCCTGTATGTATATATATATATATATATATATATATATATATATATATATATATATATATATATATATATATATATACATACAGGATATAATATATATATATATATATATATAAATAAGAATTTTAATTACTTGTATTTTAAGTGCCAGTGACTTACCTTTAATTGAAATTGGTCTGAAGAGCATATGTGAAAATAAAATAGACTCAGCATTAGGCTGGAGAAGAATTCCTTTATAAATAAAACAGGTACTAAATAGGTATTAAATTCCTCTTTTTCCCTGTTCCGTATCTAAGGTAAGGAATTGAAAATTGGATTTCATGCTGTGAATGATTGGTAAATATATAAGCCTGTAACTACACCCAATAATGAAATTAATATTTAAAAGTATTATGAATCCTATATGTAATACAGGTACTAAAGGTACTAAGCTCCTTGTTCTCTGCATTAATAAACATGGTGTAAATGCATAAATAATGTAATAGATGAAAACATTTAATCTCATAAAACAACACATGAAGCTAGGCTTTTCCTGGCTCCCAAAATTTTTTGAGTATCATACATGAAAAAGAAATATAAATTAGTAAAATTCAAGAGTATTTCCGAAGCCATGTACGTTTTCAAGGGACATACCTGGTTCGGTAATGCTGAAATTCTACGTTTCTGTGTGCGTAACTATATATTGCATTACAGAAATTATGCACATGGCCCGACGTAGACGAATGTATAAGATGAATCAGAACTAACAATAGCCAGTGAAAAGAAAACATCAAAATAAAATAAATAAACCAGTTGTAGGCCATATTATAATAATGGAATAACATTGAATGATTAATAATTTGAAAAATAATAATAATTAAATAGCATAAAGAGAGTTGCCACTTGCTCTGGCAACATTTGATGTAAAAAATTGAAAATGACTTTCCAGTGAGCCAACTCAAAAATGTTTACAGTTAAAGTTATAGTATGAGTGTGTAACTGATTGAAATGAAACATGGTGAATAGAAATAGTTTAATTATCGAAGTTCCATAATAAGATAATATATATATATATATATATATATATATATATATATACTTTAGAAAGAAGCGTTGAGCTTTTATTCACGATGATCGACGGATCTACAAGTTTCAAGCACTCTAGACGTGACGTCTGTCTGTCTGTGCAGTGTATATATCCACTCTAGCTAAAAATCGAATTGACAATATTTCACAAAATCTGGTATATATAAGTAACCTGTGGAATACCTTGGTGCAGATAAAATTCTGGTACGATTCCAATAAAAAGAACCTTTTCTTCCCGAAATGGCTAGTAAAAATGACATGAATCCAATGTAGTTGAAATACTAATAGACCCAATTTTACAGAATTTGGTAGGTAAGTGGCTTACTTTGTGGCTTACACTTGTGGCTTACTTTGTTACTTTGGTGCTGATTAGATTTTGGTATGATTCGGGAAAACTAACTATGCCTTCTTGTTTTTAAATGGTCCACAAAAATTGTCAAAATCTAAAATAAAAGTCTACATATGCTCAAATGTATTCACCAATTGTTGCCGGCGAAAAGAATAACACCAATTCTATAATTCCAAGGCTAACCGTTCTAGAGATATTTTAGATGTTTCTCCATGCCGCCTATTTGAAACTGCTTCCAATCGCCTTTTAGATTTTGGAGATTTTTGCGGTCCATTTCGTAAAAAATGGCAGGTTCTACTTTTCCGAATCATACCAAAATCTAATCAACACCAGAGTATCCCACAAGTAACTTATCTACCAAATTTTGTGAAAGTTGGTCGATTAGTCTTTTTGTTAGGGTGGATACATGAAATTTTTGAGGACCATTTCGAAAAAAAAGGCGGGTTCTCTTTTTCGGAATCGTACCGAAAAGTCATCAGCACCATGGTCACAGCCAAGTGACTTACCTACCAAATTTTATGAAATTCGGTCCTTTAGTTTTTGAATTAGAGTGGATACATACATTGCACAGACAGACACACAGATACACACACAGACAATACCCTAAAAATGGTTTATTTCGTATTCTATAGATCCCGAAACGTGAAGATTTGTTGAAAACTCGAGTTGCGATTTTCGGCACGATTTCAATACTTTCCCTATACATTACCATGTATTGCAGGGAAAGTAAAAATCTGATGTGGGCAGCACATGACTTTCCCTGCAGACTCAATTCACATCTTCTTTATTTCTTTAATAATTCGTTAGATTGAGTTTAATTGCACTAAATAACACTAAATTTACATTTTAAATTTAATTTTTGTTTCTATTTTGTAATTGGACATTTTCCCTAAATCTGCGTAACAAAAATGCAAGAAATCTCAAATATCTGGAGAACGGTTAGTCTTAAAGCATAATGGAGTGTTATTATCTTTTCCTCGTCAAAAATTGCCTATAAAACAAGAATTTAATTGATACATTTGAGCATACACAGTCTTATTTTTTTTTTAATTTTTCGCGATTTTTGCTGACCATTTCGTAAAAAAAAGGCAGGTTGTTCGTTTCCAAATTGTACCAAAATCTAATCAGCACTAGACTATCCCACAAGTAACTTATCTACCAAATTTTTTGAAATTTGGTCAATTAGTATTTTAGTTAGAGTGGATACTTGAAATTTTTACGGGAAATTCCGCAAGAAAAGGTGTTCTGTTTTTGTGAATCCTACCAAAAAGTAATCAGCACCAGGGTCACACACAAGTGACTTACCTACCAGATGTTATGAAATTAGGTCCATAAGTTTTTGAATTATAGTGGATACATACATTGCACAGACACACACACGTCACGCTAAAAATAGTTTTTTCGTATTCTAGAGGTCTCGAAACGTGTAGATCCGTCGAAAACTCAAGTTGCGATTTTCGTCATGATTCCAATACTTTCCCATATACATTACGATGTATTGCAGGGAAGGTAAAAATGGAAAATGCTTTTACTGAAAATATTGCATCCCATAGAACACACTTCAATACAGGATCAGACTTTCTTTCTGCTTCCTACTGCGAGCATCTTTTACACCATCCAGATAACAAAGACAGCCATTACGAAAACGGTATCCATCTTCATCTACAAAAAGAACAATTCCCCGTTCCAAGCAAATCCGATACGGACAGTACAAAGCGAAGGTACTTTATAACGCAATTACCTGACGTTTAAATCCCCTCCCAGGAGCGCCATCTGGATGTAATTTCTTGACAACGGTACGCAATTCTTTCCTTACTTAATGAAGGAGATTAAGGAAGGAGACAGAGGAATAATTCTCCAGAGGAGGAAATGAGATCCCTGTCACAAACAATTTGTCAGTTCTTCTATGAGGTAATATCTTCGGGAACGCGGCTATTGTTAAAAAGGAATATATTTCTTAAAATAGAACAAAGTAATATATAGGAAAATAGTGAAGTATATGCTGTGAAATGAAGCCTGTGATCTAAAATTTCCTTATGGTATGCATAACTTCTATAATGCACTCCTTTTCTTCAAAGAAAATAGATGTTATTATTGGATTGCAAGTCCAGTGCTCTAGCATCTATGCTATTCCGTTACAACACCCTTACACTCTTAAAGAAACAGCAGCAGCTTTACGGAACGCACCCATAATGCAACTGGAAAATGTGTTGACCTGGGTCATGTAGGAATAACTCTGATGTTACAGCACTGGACATTGGCAACATTTCCCAAAACAGCACCCATTAATTATAACGAAAGTAAGATTTAATCATTTGTTTCCTTGCAACACATACTGTGATGATGTAGATAATGTTACCTTCCCTGCAATACAGGTCAATGTATAGGGAAGGTATTGGAATCATGTTAAAAATCGCAACTCGAGTTTTCGACGAATCAACACGTTTTGATAGCTCTCGATTACAAAGAAACTATTTTTAGAGTGATGTCTATGTGTCTGTCTGTGCAATGTATGTATCCAGTCTAACTGAAAAGCTAATTGACCGAATTTCATAAAATTTGGTAGGTAAGTCACTTGTGGGTAACCTTGGCGCTGATTAGATTTTGGTACAGTTCGGTATCGGTATGAAAGAACCTACCTTTTTTTGCGAAATGGCCCGCAAAAATCGATGTATCCACTCTAGCTAAAAAACTAATTAGCCAGATTTCATGAAATTTGGTAGGTAAGTCACTTGTAGGATACCCTGGTGTACTGATTAGATTTTGATACAATTCGGAAAAGTAGAAACTTCCTTTTTTTACGAAATGGTTCGCAAAAATTCCCGAAATCGAAAATAAAAGACTACGTGTGATGAAATGTATCATTTAAATGAGTATTCTATACGTAATTTTTGACAAGGAAAATAATAGGATGAACCTCATTTCTTCAAGACTCACCGTTTTCGAGATATTTCAGTATTTTTTTTTTTTTTGCATTTCTGTACGCCGCCTTTGAAAAAATTTCCAGTTACCAAATTAAAACAAAAATTGAATTAAATTATTTCAGTGTTATTTTGTGCAATTAAATTCAATGAATTATCAAAGAAATGAAGAGAAAATAAATTTGAGGCTACAGGGAAAGTCATGTGATGTCTACATCAGATATTTTCTATTGTAGTGAATCAATACAAGATTATATTAAGCCTTGATAATATTTCTATAATATGAAATAATAATGATTCCAGTTTGTATGCTGTCTTAACTTTGATAACAGTTTCCACCTCAAAAGCAACAGTCGGTGAAATGGAAAGCTCAGAATGGTCGGCGAATTGGAGTATTTGCATTGATTTTGGAATGAATTTTTGCACCTACTATAAATTAATTTGCCAATATGGTACTATAACTCTATTAATATGCTTTCAGCCCCAAATATTTAAATTTGAAAATTCTTGCATGTTCTGATCAAAATCATGGCTCCCCTTGATATGCAGATCGTTTAAACATGTTGAAGAAGATCGCCTAGTGTTGAAGACTCAGACCACACGACCAGCCCTAAGTAGCAGAAAGTAGTGATATCTAGATGTTATGAGCTGATTTCTTCTCTCTCTCTCTCTATATATATATATATATATATATACAATCCCAAATAGTTAAAAATTCAAGAAATAGAAAGGCGCATATTGCCGCACTATCAAAGGCTTGAAATATAAGATTTAAAGTGAATAACGATTATAGAGGTAGAATGATTGTGTTTACAAGGTTGTAGAAAGGTCAAAGGGGATTGCGACCCCTTTTTCCTGGTTAGAACCTAGCTTTGACTTAATGAAAACGCTCCCAGAGACACTGCACGCCCGAAACAGCAATCGAACTTGTCCGTGGGGATAAAATGACCTAATCCCAGACAACACATAAAACCGACATCGTATCATAACCGGTAACAGCAAGGAAGAGATCATATATTCACTCACATATATCAGTGCCTAAGGTTGCTGCCATACTATGAGCTGATATGCAGTGGAACTTTATTCATTGCCAATGCTAATCACAATTTTTCACATCCAATGTTTTTAAAATTAGCAATCGCAGGAACCACGGCATCGGTATCTACTGTACGAATAATTCTTTTGGAATGATCTTCAGTTGCTGCATAGAAAGAATGAAGCATAACTTATGTATCTGCTTCCTCGTGATTGCAAGATCACAAAATTTTAAAATTCGAAACTGGCCACTTCGACGCTGAGAGCTTGCAGTTACTCAATGGTAGATCATCGGCTGGCCAGTAAGAAGATCCGTGCTTCGATTCCCAGTTGGGGCAGCAAGGTTCTTTACTGTGGCGTCAGAACAAGTTAACCCTGCAAGTTAGTGCAAAGATGTGGGAGATCTGAAAGTGAGCCTAGTACGACTAGCACAGATTCAGTGAACTCTGGCATACTGAGGGGCCGATTTCAAATCGGGAGGACAGGGACCACGCAGAAAGTTCACCAAGAGGATAAAAATAGCAGCAGGATGCTAACCTGATGTAAAAATAGCAGAAGGATGCTAACCTGGTAGCAGTAGGTAGTTAGTCAGATTGTCAGTTGCACGCCAATCTGACAGAGGTTGGAGAATGAAGAGTCCATTTTGACGACAATAGATTGCAATTCCCTCCCAGTTGCTCAACGGTAAGCACCGGCTGTCCAGTATGATGATCCGTGGTTCAATTCCTGGTTAGAGCAGCAAGGTTCGCTACATGGTATGGAACATGCAGCATTATCCTGACATGTGGCAGTTGCTTGCTTCCCTTCTATGCTAATAAGTTGCACATCCTTACTTTGTGAAGTAAACAACACTGCCTTATTTTCGTCTCTTTTAAAGATACTATGTCAAGAGAGTTAGATTTAACCCCAAAGCGAAGACCGTAAAATTTTGCTTGATGATTATATATATATATATATATACACTACCGGACATAGAAAATGAAACACCATGAAGCTTTGGTCGTATAATTATGCAAATTGTAAGACAAACGCAACTGGCCGATGTATGTAAATGATCTGAAATGAAACTAGGTCACGGAATTAGAGCGCGGGATAAAAGGGATAAAACGGCAGATGAACCAACAATTGTTGCTGTCTGTCGCCTATGGAAATCGGTTATAAGAGCTGTTCTTCGTTTCAGAAGACACGTGTTGTTGAAGAGATGCCTGTCTGATGACGCCGAAGTCTGTTTCAGCATTTGAACAAGCGTGCGAAGGGATTCATTTTAGGCCTATTAACGACTTGATGGTCGTACCGGCTTATCGCCGCTGAAACACGCGTAGATCCGTCCAATGTGCAAAGGATTTGGAGAAGATGGATTGAAGAAGGGCATGTGAATCGTCGCAGTGGTGTATCCATCCAGACGTGCGTCAGCACGCGTTGATCGACGCATTCGAAGGTCCACAAACGACGACTCTCTACAATCTGCAGAGCCGTTTATATCGCCGTACATATCGCCGTTTGCAGGGCAGATTGGATGTTCCAATATCAGCGAGAACAGTTTCTCGACGATTGGTCGAAAACAGCTTGCACTCAAACCATCCTTTACGAAGACTGCCAATGACGACAAAACACCGCGAGATATTGCAATGGTGTCTGGCCCGAGCCTCTTGGGCGACTAAATGGGACAGGGTAGTGTTCAGCGACGAGTCTCGGTTCTGTTTGTCGAATGACAGTCGCCGTGTGAGAGTCCGGAGACGACGTGGAAACATATCCAATCCTGCTGCGACTGTTGAAAGTCATACTGCTCGACAAGCGCGGCATCACGGTTAGGAGTGCCATCGGCTTCGATAGCCGGTCACCTTTGGTTTGTATCAGAGACATAATGACAGCGCAACGCTGTATAGATGAAGTGCTGCGGCCGGTTGCACTGCCCTACATTTAGCGGTTGAAAATTGCCGTCTTACAGCAAGATAACGCGCGACCGCACACGGAAACCTTCAGCACACAAGCCTTGGAAGGTATCCAGGTACTTTCTTGGCCTCCGCTGTCTCCAGATCTCTCAGCCATCTAACATGTATGGGACGTGATTGGCCGTTATTTGACTTCCCTGCCCCGCCTCAGAGAACCTGTGGAGGATGGTTGAAGACATAGGGTCATCCATCCATCAGGAAACTATCCGCACGCTCAGTGCATTTGTTCTTCGAAAGGCTGCTGCTTGTATCGCCGCAAGAGGTGGATCTACTGCCTAGTGATTACCCTGTCTATGTCATTACTGGATTGTATTATCCTTCTGGAATTAACATCACTTATTTATATATGTCATATCTGTCTGTGTGTCCTTTATCATCATACTGTATTCGCTTTTTCGTGGTTTTGCATTTTCTGTGTCGGGTAGTAATGTAATATTATATATATATATATATATATATATATTTATATATATATATATACAATCCCAAATAGTTAAAAATTCAAGAAATAGAAAGGCGCATATTGCCGCACTATCAAAGGCTTGAAATATAAGATTTAAAGTGAATAACGATTATAGAGGTAGAATGATTGTGTTTACAAGGTTGTAGAAAGGTCAAAGGGGATTGCGACCCCTTTTTCCTGGTTAGAACCTAGCTTTGACTTAATGAAAACGCTCCCAGAGACACTGCACGCCCGAAACAGCAATCGAACTTGTCCGTGGGGATAAAATGACCTAATCCCAGACAACACATAAAAAAGATCAATAAAATTGGAAATTTTACAAACCAACATGGTGAGAATCAAGGAAAAGTTGCATAAAGCTAATAGACGTAGGAAAGGAATGAATACGTATAAATATCACGTCGAATATAGAGAGCATTCAGAAAGAGAAGCAACAGATTATCCTAGGTAAGAGTGGAGTTGTCTTCCAGGATGTCGGATGAATTAACATAATTTTTATCACAATATTTTTTGCCAAAAACATCGTAATAGTGTTTGATAAAGCGGAAGGGATACGATTGTTTCTGAGTTCCTTTGATTAAATGCAGCAAGTATTTATTAAATTGTGTAACAGAAAAGTTTAATAGTCTGTATCTGTTCAAGTGGTTTACGATTAAATTACGTTGTACGCTTAAACTCAGGTTGGTGTTTCAATGGGTGAAATAATTGATCTTGCAGTCATATTGATGTCTCTTGTCAAATAATTTATAACACAGTTTTTGTTCCAGATCATAATAAATAGTAATGTCTATGAAATCCACTGTCCCCACATCCGTTGACTCCGATTCGATTAGGTCAAGACTCGACGGGTAGAATGTAAAATCAAACATGGTATATTGATTATCCACACCAATCATGATGTCATCAACGAATCGAAAGAATGGAATTTCACTGATTAAATGAGTGCTTTTCTCATAATGATTTAGTAAAAATCTGCAAGTAACGAGGAACATCCCCCTCCCATTGGGATGCCTTTGATTTGTCGAAAAAATGAAATTCCATTATACAGAATATTCTCAAATATGACAATCTTAGGAAGGCTTTTTTACTTGTTGGTTTCCAAATGTTTTTGTAAATCTGATGCAAAATAAATTTCCATTAAAATAACATAAAGATCTTGTACATTGATATTGTTAAAAAGATCTTTAAAATCACACGTTCTAAAATAAAATTTTTCAGAATAAGTTTTCAATCTGTCGACGATTTCATAACTGTTTTTGATCATAACAGATCCGTCTATTCGTATTTTCTTCATAACAGGTGTTAATAGTTTTAATAAAACGGAATTTGCTTTGGTTAAATAGGTATTACAGCCTATAGTGACAGGTTTAAATTTAATCTGTTTTTTATGTAGCTTAGGTATGAACACTAAATATGGAAATTTGACCACTGTAATATTAACACCAATTTGTTTATAGAGGGCTAGCATTCTATTAGCATTAGATGTATAGCCTTGTTTAATTGGACGGTACATATTGAAGTCTTCATAGCATGATTTTAGGAGTTGTACGTAGTATGCTTTGCCAGTAAAGGCATAGTTATTAATAGCTGTATCCATATAGGTGATGACATAGCTGTTGCGGAATTCTTACAGAACTTCTTTATTGATTTTTTCTGTTTTCGTAAAATGTTTATGTAGGTTATATTGATATTTAAATTTGTTGAATACGTTATAATGCCATTCATTAAAAGTAGACAATGGTTAACTGTATTTTATTGCAGTTTTGTAAATAAAAGGTATCTAAATCCTTAATAAAATTATTTTCTACTCCACCTTTAAATACTTGTTGCCGATATTTAGTGCCCATTTTGAAAAATTGCAGTAGAGGAAGATCTTTTGCGAGATTAATGTCTCCTGTGACAATATGACCATGATCTTGATTACATAACGGACCATCAATACATTGACAAGTTTGATGAACATATTCAGATAAATCCTTACTCAGCATATTATAGTTGTATAACGAAAAGATAAACTAATAAGTATTTGTTTTGACGGTAAAAGATGATTAAAAGTTTTAAGTATGGTATAAAAAGTGTCGAAGTGTCATAATTAAATGTTACTTAGATGACACAAAACTAACTACGGCTGCACCAACTACATAATTAAATGTTACTTAGATGACACAAAACTAACTACGGCTGCACCAACTACATTTAGCTGAATCAGAGTTGTACATTCCGGGAAGTGTAATATTTGCGACTTCTGTTCTTGGCTCAATCTTCCATTCACAGATATAGATGTCCGAACAGACTAATGTTCGTGCTTGAAGAATTCTACCAAATTGCCATTTATTGCCTGACACCCGATATATAATGTAGCAAACAGATTGCAATTACATTTTAACGAAGATAGTCGGACTTTCGGCTCAAAACTTTTATGCGGTTGAGTATCTGAAGCTTGTTCCTTGGCATTGTACGTGTTGTATGCTTCAAATGCGTATAACTCCCTTGCGGTACAGAATAAACAGATCACCATTATACTTCATAAACAAATTACCAATTTCCTCACTTGTGCACAGATATGATCTGATATTGTTTACGAAAGATTTCTGAACACCAGCTACTTGTTCTTAGTGGAAAAGTCTTCTTGCGTTCATGAATGTTTGTTCAAATTCATTTACAACACTGTAATTCTCTAAGACACACGCTAATATACACAGACGCTAAATCATACATACACATTAACATGCAGACCCTAAAACACACACGCGATATCATACACACACACGCTAGCATACACACACACGCTAGAATACACACACACACTAGCATACACACACACGCTAGCATACACACACACGCTAACATGCACAAGACACACACACAAATACACTAACATACACAAGACACTAACGCACACACGCTAACATACACAGACACTAACACACACACGCTTACATACACAGACACTAACACATACGGTAATATACACATACACTAACACACACGGTAATATACACATACACTAACACACACGCACTAACATACACAGACACTAACACCCACACATTAACACACACAGACACTAACACACACACTAACATACACACACACACATCATCTGAAAAATGTTCAATTAGATTTCAGGAATGCTTGAAACGTGCTCTTTGGTCGAAAAATCGAATTCAAATTTTCGACCCTGTCACAATACTTTCCATATACATTATACTATGTAGGGAACGTAACAAAACACAGTAAAACAAAACACCAGTGTGTATATATGTGTAAGCAAAGGGAAACACGGAAACTCTTTTGCTGCACAAAAAGCAGATAAAATTATTTATTCGATCTTTCCAAGAAGGAATGCTCATTAATCCCATTCTCCATATCTATAAAACGGAATACAATTACACGGGGTTACGAACCAAATCAACGTCCACTGGCCAGACACAATGGGGGTCATTAGTTACGAATATTAGCCCTTTTCGGAAGTCTGTTGGAAGTCGGATTTTCTGGCAAAGAGAATGCATCAAGAATGCAATGTTTATTAAAAAAATGGAAATGAACGATGTGAGGCATTGAAAACAAGAATTACATGGTTAATGGATTGAGATTGTTACGATTCAGGAAGGATTTTATTTTCGATTTATTTTATCAACAGGCACTTGGTATCCTTGGAGAGTACTTTCACTTTCTCAGACAATGTAATACAGTATAGGGAAAGTATTTATTTTCATAGAAAATTTCGAACTCGAGACTTTAATGCCAATATATGCTTCAAGATACACTGAATACGTTTTAACAGCTTTTGGAATGATGTCGTCTGTCTGTCTGGAGTCCATTTCTTGTGTACACGATAGCGGCCACAAATATGTTTTCACGAAACTTTACATCCGGATTTGTTATGAAAAAAATTTAGAACTAAATAGAATTTTTTAAATTCGAGCAAAAATTCAAAATGGATTCAAAATGTTATATTTTTTATCCTGATAGCATAGGACAGTATTGAGCACAATCATGCATGAAAGGGTTTATTTATGACTTAATAATCACCAGACTTTATAGCTTCAATCATTGATGTGAAAAATCATTACGACACAATTTGTTTGTTCGTGACGTCATTAACCGACCCCCCCCCCCCGCGGGAGGTAAATAACACCCCCCAACCCCGTCCGGCCGTCCAGATTGCTGCTCATGTCCCAGGACGAGTCGGACGATCTGGACTTTCAATTCCCCAACCCCGTGGGTGTGTCGTCATGTAGGGTATTTATCGAACGATTCTTTTCAAGCCTTTAAAAGTGAAAGGTAACAAGCTACAATTGTAATCATTTAGACCCATAATACCGATTTTTTTCAAAAATTTTCTTGTAAAATTTGAAAACAAAAATGAATTCTGGTATATAAGAAAGTCGAGTCATTTTTAACACTTTCCAACATGGTTGGAAAGTATTTATGACTTGGTTCATTCTGTTTGTCTACCCGTTCGCATGATAAATGAAATTTTAATATGTTGTTGAGACGGTCTATGGGACATATGAGAATGTAAATGACTAATTGTTGTGACACGTCACAACACTTTATTTTATTATTCTAAATTAACATTTTTTTTATAAATCATTAAATATTTTATTTTACTTAATTTATTATTCCAAATTATTCTATTCAAAATTGCTTTTATTTTATATTTTCATTAATAGACCAATTGTTTCTTTTATTAATTTTAATTATAGTGTGCTGCAGTATTCATATTCTCTTGTATGGTGTATGACATCCACTTTCATACTGCGGTAGAATGACACCCGTTTTCGACAATTGGTAAATCCGGTTTCAGGTGACACATGGATCCTTTTAATCTCCCTGGTTGAACAGGAGTTTTTCTTTGCTTGGCATGGCAACGGTGTGTGTGGCTTCAGCCAATCACAGCGTGCCAAGTTAGGCGGGAAATTCTTCCTCGGTGCAATAAGTGCTGAGTCTTTCTCTTCTCTCTGAATTTCTGGTATGTGAAGGTGTACCGTATTTTTCGTTGGCAAAGGGGCCTTGGCCCCTTGCTGAGCCATTTTTTTTTATAGATGTATGCGTGAATTTAAAGTATTGTAAAATGCAATCATGTTATGAAAATCAACATATTTGTTTTGTGTTTCTGTTTAAGAATCAAGTATAAAATTATTGGATTTATTTCCTGTGAAAATCATATGTCAAGTGGATTTCTTGTGAATTGATTACTACACCAAATATCTGATTGATTAATATCTAATAAATTATTTGAGTCAAGTTGAAGAAATTATATTTATTTCCCAGTTTGACAGCAGCATTTTGCCTCTATGGACAATTTCAGTGAAATTCATCTATTGTCTATTAATATGCAAATTTGAATTATGGAGTAATCGACATGTTGATTATTGATTCGACATAATTATTATAACCTTCTTTCACCTGCCTTTAGTGGATTATTCTAAAAGATTTGTCTTCAGCAAAAAAATGGAACCGAGTATGTAAATCATCATGAAGATTAAAAGATTTGATCATCTGATTTATACATTAAAAATATATATTACAACAGCAAAGTGCATATTGATGCTAATTTCATCTTATAATATTCATCTATGTGTGCAGTTTTCTTTCTTATGCAATATGACTTTGAATTGAGTGAAGCAGAAAAGGTGTCTTAAAATGTGATCATCATAATCATGGAACATGTGACTTTGCACATACTATTGAAGCATATTCAGCAAAAAATTATGAGACATTTCATATTATTATTGATGGTTTTAATTAAATGATTAAATTACAGGTAGGTAACTTTAGGCGCTCACATACAAAATGGTTTAATATTTAAAATTACACAACGCATTGCTTGATATTCCAAATTCTATTTCCCACTATATGATCCCCTTCCATTAAGTAACTAACTTTTTTATTAATTAATTTCTCCCTTTTAATTGTATGTGAGTGTCCGACCCAATCAGGTGTTGAGATATGATCGTTCAATTGATTATATTATTCTTTAATTAAGTCTCTTGAATGGTTGTATCACAACACTAATATTACCCAATTAATTTTGAATTGAACCCGGGTTGAAGTGAAATACATTAAACCCTATGGAACCTCATTTTTCAAACATTTTTTAAGCGAAGTTAAAATTCACAAATTGCTTCGAAAATTTTAGGAAATATTCAAATTATCCCATAAAATATATAAAAAATTTTAGCAAAATAGTTTCGGTAGTCTTTTAAATAAAAAGTAAAATAATAATGACATCCACATTATATGAAGAGATCATCACAACTTCAAAATAAAATAAGGAATCTAACTTTTTTCCCTTGTATAAAAATCGTGATTTTTAAAATTCTTTTAAATTTACATTAAGTGTTGCATCCGTCCTAAAACGACTTTATTTTTGCGTATTTTCTGTGCATCTATATTCTGTGCCAACGCAATTACAATATGTTTTAGTTTAAATGATCATCAAACTTTGATTAATTCTACAGTGAGCCTCATTTTAATGGATGCAGTATGTAAACAAATCAAGCTATAAGATGAGTTTTATAAGAATTGCTGAATTTTTTTAACGCAAAACTATTTAGCTCTTATAAAGTTCATTTTTTTCGATGAAGTTTTAAGTTTTCAAATAATAAATTATTGTGTACTGAGATAATTTAAAATATATCACCGATAAATGTATCGCATTTTAGAGATGCTTAAATAAAATTGCATTTCAGTTGGAATGTTTTTCATAATCAATGCTTTATGCATGATTGATCTTCCTTGTTACGTAAGTATTTAATACATATATTTAATACATTCTGAAAATATGCTATGTTTGAAAGTAATTCTGTCAAAACAAAATCCGATATAGGCAGTATATATGCTGGCTTTTCCTACATAATGCAAGTATTTTCCTTCTTTTAATGCGAAATAATGATGGACGAGGTCGACGGCGCTTGTCTGCATGACAACATCAAAAATTATTTAAGTACCCAATTAATTTAAATTGTGCGGAAATATAACTTGGAAATATTGCCAAGTTATCATAAACATCTTCTAAATAATATACTCTATTGCATTAAAATATGTTAATTATTAATTCATCCATTTAGAGTTATTTTCGTAACCTTTGCGTCATTTTTGCTAATTTGGCAACTTTTTCATCAATTTGGCATCCCCATTAAAAATTCGCTTAATGTGTCGCCAAATGTGACATATCTGATGATACTTACTATTGTTTGTTTCTATGTAATATTTTAGATACATTTATTTGAAACACGTGGAATATCTCGAGAACAATTCAAACTAGCGTTCCAAAATTTATGCCAATCGTTTAAGTGTAAAAAAATTACGTATACAATGATTATCATGAATGCATTGTGGAATGTTCTAATTTTTTTATGGCTTCCTCAAAAATTCATTCGAAATTTTGGAAGTCTTCCGAAAGTTCGATCGCGTTTGAAATCAATAAGTTTTCAGTATTCACTGATTGTAATAATTGTTCTAAATTTCTTCCGAAATGCTCCATTCGTTCGTGAAATATCACATGCAGAGACTCAGAACACACACTCTCCATTTACATACATACACTAACCCACACATAGACATCACCTTAAAAACGTTCAATTCATCTTTAAAGATGCTTGTAACGTGCTCTTCCCTTGTAACCACATGTTGAAAAGAAAGTGGAGCGCTTTTGGAGTAGTGTTTCTTTGAGGAAATTTTGGCCGGGGGGGGGGGGGCGAATCAAATTTTAGGGGGAGGGGGCCAGTTTTCTACGGGAGGCTTCCCCCCCCCCCCCCGAGGTATGCCTGAAAGAAACACTGTTTTGAAGATATTATAAAGCAATATCATATAAATTATTAGATTTTGTTATATTCCAAAATACCAGAAACCTATACAGAAAACAGTGTAAATAATAAGAGCTTATCACATACGATTACCATTAAAATGTTTCCTCTTATCCTTGTGTATTTATACAACATTGAGCTAATGCAGTACTGAAAAAAGCATAACATTTAAAGGGATATCGCCATAAAAGTGTTTTTAGAGCTATAATTATCAGATCACTTGTAAACTTCTGCACAATATATTAGAAAGATCAAAACATGCATTAGGAAAAAAAATCGATATTTTTGAAATTTCAAACCAAAGGAAGGGTACCAAGTTAACTTGAGTGAGAAATTTCTTTCACTTAGAGAGCTTTTGAATCCTTCTACTGTCTTCAGCCTTCCTCCTAGGTTTTTCTTTTCGTATTTTATATTTTTTGTTTGACAAGGATTTCCTTCCTGAGAAACGTGATGCAACTATTTATGGATAGACGCCCTCCAGATAAAGTAGTGAAGTTTTCTTATTTTTAAATCCGGAAGAAACTATTGACTTCCAAACTGGTTGATTTGTTTCATCTTCTATTTATGCTGTTACTAACATATTACTTTCCTTATATACATAGTAAAATGTATAAGGATAGTATTGTGACGGGGTCAAAAATTCGAATTCGAGTTATCGACGAGAGAGCACGTTTCAAGCATACCTGATCACGAATCGAACATGTTTAAGGTGATGTCTGTGTGTGTGTGCGTGTGTGTGTGAAAGTGTGTGTGTATGTGTGTGTGTGTGAAAGTGTGTGTGTATGTGTGTGTGTGTGAAAGTGTGTGTGTGTGTATGTGAAAGTGTGTGTGTGTGTGTGTATCAGTGAGTCTGTGAAGTCGATGACTCATGAACGAATGGACCGATTCAAACGAAATTTGGTACAAACATTACAATCCGTGAATACTGGAAACCTATTGTTTTTAAATACAATCGAATGTTCAAAACTCTTTTGAAAAAATCATCAAAAAATCAAAACCTTTAAAGTTACGTGTCGTAAGGCGTGCACGACATTTTCTAATTTTCAATTACAGATGCCAAGCAAGTTAATGAGCAATGTAAATGCAGCAGAGAAAACCAATTAGAAAGCAAACATAAATAAACAGCGTTCATCCCCTTCTGCATCAACGACAAATGGGAGAAGGGGTACGAAACCAAAGGGGGAAATAAAAAACGTGTCCCAAAGTTTGTTTCAAAAAGTTCGACAGATTTGAATTTTCGACAGCGACCTAGCAACATGTCAATTGTTGTCATGTTTGTTCAAAAAATATCTGCAGTGAGCACACAAAGAAAGCGTGGCTGAGAAGGGTGATGTGCAATAGAATCTTACAGCATAGTGATTGCGCGAATAAGTGTCAAAATGCAAGAGAATAGGTATTTATGTGTTTCACTTGTAACTAGTTATCACGGAAGGCACACACTTAACGGTTATCTAATAATGAACAATTAGTTCGTACGAATCACCGTCATAATAACGAGTTCTTTTATTTTAAACTAAAAGAACTATTTTGAGTTTCGGTAGATTAAACTAAAGTGTCTAAATATATGTGTCAATTATATTATGTGTTATAAATATGTTTATTAATGAAATAGTAGTAGCGCTAGATGTATTATAAAAATGGATGGATGCATAATCTTAATAATCAAGATAAATAGATATCAATGAAATTAAATATTAAAGAAATTGATCAATTTAAATAAGAGTGTTTATTTTATATCTTGTGTGTTTTCTTCCTCTCCGGCTCGAGAACCAGGAGTTTACATGCTCCACCCTTAGTGAAGGCATCAAAGGTAAGTCCTGGCATAGTAATTTTGGGTAAGGACTATTTACCTTATGACATTATGCAAATACGTATTTCTTATGTAGTTTTTCCTTAGAAAACGATTGACAAATTTTAGAACGCTAGCATGAACCGTTTTCGAGATATTGCACATTTTTCAAATAAATTTATCATAAAATCCCATAAATTAAAAACAATAGTAACTGCTGAGAAACATGTTCACTTTTCATATGTAATACCATGCGATAAATTGGGTGACATCATTCTCGTGGAGGTAGCTCGTTAAATTCATGAAGAAAGACACTTTGAGCAATTCTTTTGTATTTGAACGCCAATAGTCATTTATCTGCTATAAGAATAACTTATTTCTCCGCCCATAACGATTCGCGAGCTTTGGGCGACGAATTGAAAGGAATTTCGCAAACGTAGCGACTTTTTTAAATAAATGCCAAATTAACGAAAATCTAGCCAAATTTATAAAAATGACGCTCAATCAATGAAAATAACGACTCATTGACAAAAATTCAATATCTTGGAAAAAATATACATATGTACTATAAGAATAACCTATTTCTTTTACTGTAAAAGTAGTAAATTCATTGCATTGTATAAGGAAAGTCATGTGCTGCCCACATCAGATTTTTTTATTGCAGATTATAGACAGTAGTTTGAGCACAGTTTTAGATTTTATTTTTACCTTTCCTGCAAAACATAAATACACGCACTCTGTGACACAAAAACCGACGCAGCCTGAAGCAAGAGGTATATCGCTATGAAACTTCCGCCAAACAGAATGAATAAGCAATGATGACAAAAATGATTCATATTGCAACAGAAACTTTGTATTACAGAGCAGTAACAACATAACGGTCATATGTTACTACGTAGTAAATCCTCCTCTCGAGATACAAGCCAATGTACTGTGAGGAATGTCGTGAAATACCTTATGGAACTGTGATTATTCTGCAATTTTTGGTCTAAGTCATACAACTTCCTTGATGTTTGCAACTGCGTTCCAGAAAATGTGAGAGATCCTCTTTTGGTAAGTGTTCTGGAACTCTGCCTGTCCATGAGAGGGTATCAACATTTCAGTGACTCTTTTGAGGAACTTAAACTATGTGTGTCTGAGATGTTAAACTAGATGATGAACTTACACTATGTCCGTCTTACAATCCTGGAAACTTACTCCTGGAAGACGTGGCAGTAAATGCTATTCACTGCTCGCAGGATATCTTGAAGGCACAATTGGGATGGTAAAATGCCATGAAGCAATGCCCGGCCTAAAAAAACCAGATCGTTCGACTCCTCCACGGGTTTAAAGCTACAAATCGGCCGGCAATACCCGGCCTATACCGTAATGCACCAGCAACACCAGATGAAGGGATATTGCCTATGATAGACATGGTTTCCCAGACAGTCACACTATATGTGATGTCCTTAGCATCTTAAACTACATTAAAGTATGTACCTAGTCATCTTCATACACAAACAAGAAATATCAATAATGCATAAAGCATTGATTATGAAACACTTTCCAACTGAAATGAAATTTTATTTAAACATCTCTAAAATGCGACATATTCAGCGCTAATATATTTTAAATTATCATACTACTACAATAATTTATTTTACTCGAAAACTTAAAACTTCATAAAAAAAAATGAACTTTATTCAAATGAAGTCATCGAAATGTAAATCGTCTGGCTCTCTATGTAAAAGAAGTGGATATTTTATTCATGCACTTTAATTCCAGATTCCAGAGCTAATAATGTTGCGTGAAAAATATTCAGCAATTCTTATACAACTCATCTTACAGTCAATTGTTTATATTCTATGTCCATTAAAATTAGGCTTTGTTGTAAAAATAATCAAAGTTTGACGATCATTTAAACTCAAAAATAGTGTAATTGCCTTGGCGCAGAATATAGATTCACAGAAAATACGCAAAAATAAAGCGATTTTAGGTAAATATAACTTTAAAAATCACGATTTTTATACTAGGAAAAAAGGGATGGATGCCCTATTGTATTTTGAAGTGGGTCACGTGATCTCTTCACATAACATGGGTACCGTTATGCTGAAATTTTTTTATATAATTTATGGAATAATTTGAATATTTTCTAACATTTTCGAAACAATTTGTGAATTTTAACTTTGCTTAAAAACTGTTTTAAAATTCAGGTCCCATAGGGTTCAATGTATTTCACTTTTTCAACCCGGGTTCTATTCAAAACTAATTGGGTGATATTATTCATTTACATTCCCATGTGTCCCACAGACAGTCTCAATAACATACTAAAATTTCATTTTGATGAAGTCATTTTTACGGCAGTTATCGTGCGAACGGACAGGCAGGTAGACAGACAGCATGAACAAAGTCAAACACTTTTCAACTATGTTGTAAAGTGTTAAAAAAATAAGTTACTAAATTTAGATATTTTAATTCGAAATACTTTACCATTGCAGATAACAACATCTATGAACCGGATTCACGCCTGTCATGCCCTTGTCAGCATAGAATAGCTGATATTTGGAATAGCAGCAAAACATTCGTTAAGTTTTTAAAAATTTAACCAGAAATTTGAAATAAATGTGTTGAACTTCTTAGGACATATAAGATGAAATTTATAATGTAAAATAAATTGCTTTATTTTCTGGTAGAAGAAGCAAACAGTTGTACCTTTTACATAAATGTTTTTTTTTTTAGCTTTATAATATTTTGCAAAAGAATAATAAAAAAAATGCAACCATTACCAAGTAAAATAAAAAATATATTCCAATCAGATTTTTTTTTCACTTCATGGTACATTAAAGTAATTCAATGACTCCATATAAGATAATAAAATCAAGAAACTTATGGTAGCAAATGGTGCGTACACTTCATTTTTGAAGCAACCATGTAGCATTTTTATTCTCTTTTGTACACTTATTTCGTACAGTAATACTAATTTTCAAGAAAGAACTCAGAAGCGTCTTCTAGAAGAATGTAAATATTTAATGAAATCTCCCCCCCCACACACACACACACTAGTATTCGATGCTGAATCCATATCAGTCATCACCTGAGCTCAATCCTGAGAAATATATGTTTTAAGAATTTTTTTTAACCAAAAGCGAAAATCATTTTAGTGAATCTCCCGGTTTCCTTCGGAATTTAATACTGAATTCATATCAGTCATCATCTAAGCTCTATCTTAAGAAACAGAAGTTGCAAGAAAATGTTCTGAACCAGAAGTGGAAAGCACCGGAGATAGAAATCCTTAGTAATCCCTCCTCCCTATCTTCTCCACAATTTGATGGTGAATCCATATAAGATATTATTTAAGTTATATTTTAAGGAAATTCGGAGAAATAAACGTTTCAAGGAAAATGTAAATTTTTTATTCAAAGGTGACATCGCCAGAACCACAAATGGAAATCTTTAGTGAATCCTTTAACCCCCTTCACAATTTTAATTTGAATCCATATCAGTCATTATTAAAGTTCTATCTGTAGCCTATCCTGAAAAATAGATGTTTCAAAGAAATTTTTTGAACCGGAACTGAAAATTCTTAGAGAACTATCTATCCTATCTCCTCCATAATTTAATGCTTAATCCATATCAGTTATCATATATACCCAGTCTTCAGAAATAGGTCTTTCAACTGAAATGAAAAATTTATGAACCGATAATAGAACAAGAACCGAGAGTGGAAATCCTTAGTAAATCCCCTCCACCCCCTCCAGAATGCGATGCTAAACCCGTATCACTCATCACGTAACCGTTATCTGTAGCAAATCTTGCGAAATAGATGTTTCAGGACAAATTTTCTTTCAATAAACAATAATATAACAAATTTTTTGTCACCAATCTATATAAAATTGAAAATCTGTCTGTCTGTCTGTCTGTCCCGTCATCACGGGAGAACGGTTAAACCGAATTTGATGAAATTTTGTGAGTAGCCTGGATATAGTCCCACTTAAAATTTAGTCCATGTTTGGAGTTTCTACGATCAGTGGTTCTCGAGATATTAGTAAAAAACGAAATTTTTGTTTGTCTCACCATCACGGGAGAACGGCTGGACCGAATTTGATGAAATTTTGTGGATATCCTTAAAATAGCCCCCCATAAATTTGGCCCAAGTTTCGAGTATCTAAGACCAGGGGTTGTCGAGACATTAATGAAAAACGAAACTTTTTCCTAGAAGTTCTACTCTTTAACTCCGTGGTTTATCCAAACGAAAAGCTTGAAAATCATTTGAAAGTGAATTAAAATTTAATCTCACTGATAGGAGTTTGATAGGAGATATTTTGCGCTAATTAGTCACTTTCTGAAAACATGAATTGTTTGAAACATGATTTAAAGGGGAAATCTATCACCATGGTTCATTTAAAACAAGTTTTTACTGAACAATGAAAAGTATAAAGAAATCAAAATGGTTATTTAATTTCGCAGTTTATGAGGAAGATTCTATCTTATATCATTTTGCTCAGAAACGCAATTAAATTAAATCTGTTTAATTTTAATTATTATTTTTTCGATTTGAATAGTAAATAAATGGATATAAAAATATATTTTAGAAAAGAATGATTTGATTTTTCTTACAGCATTTTTGACTGGATAATATCAATTACGGTCTTCAGGTTTAAACATTATTATTATTATTGATATTTTCGGGGATTATTGATTCAGGGATTAATGATATTTTCAAGTTATTATGCAATTGTTTTATTATGACAAAAATTGTTTAAACTCATATATTGTACGTTATACGAGTAATCTTTTACAAATACACGGGTATAATTTTTAATCTACGAGAATATAAATAGTACAGGTATATTAGCATATGTTTTGATATATATTGACATATATTGGAATCAATTACGACCTTCTAGTATATAAAGAGTACGGGGATTATTGATATTTTCAATTTATTACGTCATCTCTTTTATTTTGGCAAATATTTTTGAGACTTATATTGTAATACGGGTAATCTTCTACTAACACACTGGCATATTTTCCAATCTGCGACAATATAAGTAGTACGGGGTTGCATATATTGATTGAATTCCTTTTTTTTGTAAATTTGCTTACAAATGGAGCCAGGATGTTTTATTCTTCAGATCTGCCCATGAAGATAATTTTGCATAGTGAGAACATATATTCTTAAACTTCTCTTTAGGAACAATAAATTTAATATTTTAACAGAATTTGCACATGATTACGAATTATAAGTTTCTTTATATTATATACTCCGCACGAAGAACGGGTATGCTGCTAATCTATATAAATAAAATTGAAAATCGGTCTGTCTGTCTGTATGTTTGTCTCATCATCACGGGAGAACGGCTGAACCGAATTTCATGAAATTTTGTAGGTAGCCTTGAAATAGCAGCACTTAAAATTTAGTCTATGTTTCGAATTTATAGTACCTAGGGTTGTCAACAAATTAATTAAAAAGGCACAGTTAAACCTTTCATAAATATAGCATTATGCAGACGATATTTTCCCCCATAAATTTATTTGAAAAAAATTATATCATGTCACTTCGCAAAGGTTTTAAATCCAATGTGATTATGCTGCAGACGATTTTTATTCAATCTTTTTCATTTAAATAATAAAGACATCTATATAAATAAAAATGAAAATCTGTCTGTCTGTCTGTCTGTCTGTCTGTCTGTCTGTCTGTCTGTTTGTCCCATCATCACGGGAGAACGGCTGAACCGAATTTGATGAAATTTTGTGGGTAGCCTAGAAATAGCCCCACTTAAAATTTAGTCCATGTTTGGAGTTTCCATAACCAGTGGTTCTCGAGATATTAGTGAAAAACGAATATTTCGTTTGTCTCATCATCACGAGAGAATGGCTGAATCGAATTTAATGAAATTTTGTGAGTAGCCTTAAAATAGCCCCCCATAAATTTTGCCCAAGTTTCGAGTTTCTAATACCAGGGGTTGTCGAGATATTAATGAAAAAAGGAACTTTTTTTATAGGAGTTCTACTCTCCAACTCCGTGGTTTATCCAAACGGAAAGGATAAAAATCGTTTGTTTAAAGCGTCAAAGGGAATTAAAACATTATTTTTGAGTTTGATGCAGGATTTTTGCTTTAAATAGTCACTATCTGAAAGCATGAATTGTTTGAAACATGAATTTAAATGGAAATATCTACCTCCATGTTTTTACATGTATTAACCTCCATGTATTTCACAAGCTTTTACTCAACGATTAGAAGTATAAAGAAATTAAAATGGTTATTTAATTTCGCATTTTATGTGGAAGATTCTATCTTATATCATGTTGCTCGGCAAAGGAATGGAATTAAATGTGTTTGTTAATGATTATTATTATTTTTTCTATTTGTATAATAAATAAATGGATGTAAAAATATATTTTATAAATGAACGGTTTGATTGTTCTTTTAATTATATATATTGCGGACTGTTTGCATTACTTTTATTTATTTTAGCAAAGAGGTTTCAAGCTCATATATTGTGTTTAGCTCATAAACTCATATATTGTGTTTACCCAATAAATTCATTTAGCCGATTGTTGAAGCAGAAAAAGAGTAGAACGGATGTATGTATCTTCTAATACAATTTTAGTGTTTTCATTTAGTATATATACAGACGGGATATGGATATTTTATTCTTCAGATCTGCAAATTTAGAGCTACGAATTTAGCGGAATATCTCTAAATAACTTGGTAACTTTTCTTAAACTTTACCAAATTAGAGGAAATATCTCCAAATTGATAAAAATGACCCAAATCAATGAAATTAAATTTGTTTTTTTAGAATAGAGTACTGAAATGATGTTTCTGTAGCATGTGTCGGTCAGTCCATCCATCCTACTTAGTAACGCATTTAACTAATTTTTTTAATATCACTAGATTGATAAAAATATTTGTAAATCCATAAAAATATCATGGAGACGAAAATGTCGCCAAATCTTCCATGGAGATCACATTATTCAGACGACATGATTTCCATCAATTTATTTTGAAGCAGATGATATCATGTCGCTTAGCAACGGATCCAATGTGTTATGTGTCATACGATTTTTATTAAATCTAATAAAAATATGTATATAAAATAAATGTCATTGACATTGCATTTTTGACTGGATAATATCAATTACGGTCTTCAGGTTTAAACATCATTATTATTGATATTTCGGGGACAGTTGATTCAGGAATTATAGATATTTTCAAATTATTATGCCATTGTTACATTATGACGAAAATTGTTGAAACTCATATATAGTACGTTGTACAAGTAATCTTCTACAAATGCACGGGTATATCTTCTAATCTACGAGAATATAAGTAGTACAGGTATATTGGCAAAATTTTTATATATATTGGCATATATTGGAATCAATTACGACCTTCTGGTATTAAGATTACGGGGATTTTTGATACTTTCAATTTATTACGTCATCTTTTTTATTTTGGTAAATACTTTTAAGACTCATATTACAATATGTTTAAGCTTCTACTAACACACTGGCATATTTTCTAATTTGCGACAATATAAGTAGTACGTGGTTTCATATATTGATTCAATTCTTTTTTTTGTGTGTGAATTTGTTTACAAAAGGGGCCAGGATATTTTATTCTTCAGATTCGCCCGTGAAGATTATTTTGCATAGTGAGAACAGATATACCTTCTCTTTATGAGCAATAAATTTAATATTTTATCAGAATTTGCACATGATTGCGAATTATAGGTTTTTTTTATAGTATATACTCCGTACGAAGAACGGGTATGCTGCTAGTGTACAATAAAATAATTTTATGGGAATTGCGTTTTTGACTAGATTATATCAATTTCGACCTCCAGACTTAAATACTACTGGGATAGTTGATATTTTCAATTTATTATGTTATCTGTTTTATTTTAGCAGAAACGGTTAAAATTCATATTCTAGTACGGATAATGTTCTATTAGTACACCGGTATATTTTCTAATCTGCGAGAGTATAAGTAGTATGGTTATATCTTCCTATACAATGTTATCGTTTTCATTTTGGCATATATTAGAATCAATTTTACGACCCTTTAGATTAAAGATTGTGGGGATAATTGATATTTTCATTTTATTACGTCATCTGTTTTACTTTGGCAAATATTTTTGAAATTCATATATTGTAGTAAGGGTCATTTTTACTAATACACGGTTATATCTTTTAACATTCAGGAATATATATATCTTCCCATACAATTTTAGCGCTTTTATTTTGGCATATATTGATTCAATTTCATATTTTTTGTAAATTTGTATACGAACTGAACCAGGCTGTTTTATTCTTCACATCTGCCTGTGACAATAATTTTGTATAGAGAGAATAGAGATTTTTTAACTTATTGTTAGGAACCTTAATTTAAATATTTTAATTGAATGCTTAGAATAACAATATCATTTAGAATATTATAAGAATTTGCACATGATTGTGAATTTTATATCTCTTTATATTATATATTCCGTACGAAAAAAGGCCATGTAGTACGGGTAATATTCTACTAATACACGAGTATATCTAATTTACGAGAATGTACGTATACGTAGTACGGGCATATCTTCCCATACAATTTTAGCGCTTTCATGTTGGCATATATTGGCATCAATTACAGCCTTCGGTTTTAAAGATTACGGAGACTATTGATATTTTCAATTTATTACATTATCTGTTACTGTTTGTCAAATATTTTTGAAACTCATGTATTGAAGAAGACTAATCTTCTACTAATACGTGGGTATATCGTCTAATATTCGAGAATATAAGTAGTACGGGTATGTCTTCCCATACAATTTTAGAGCTTTTATTTTACATATATTAATTTAATTTCATATTTTTGTAAATTCGTTTACAAGCGAGACCAGGATATTTCATTCTTCAGATCTTCCTGTGAAGATAATTTTTGTATAGTGAGAGCTGACATTTTTAAACTTCTTCTTAGGATCATTAATTTGAATATTTTAATAGAATGCTTTGAATAACAATGTCATTCAGAATATTATAGGAATTTGCAGATGACTGGGAATTTTAATTTTTTTCTTATATTATGTATTCCGTACAAAGAACGAGTATATTGCTAGTAATAAATATGTTTTGTACTGCGGCAAGATATCGTTTCCTAAAAGTAAGATCCTCTTCCATGTTATCTGAACCTTTAACTTAAATCCCCTTTCTAAACACTTCTTAAGTAAATCCATTCAATTAAATTAACTTTATTCCAAGTTGTCAAATCCAGCGTTAACACAACATCGGTAGATTTTCCTCCAAAAAGAACACCAAGACCAAAGGAAAATTCTCCTTTCTTCCTATCATTGTTTAAGACATTCACATAAACTTTCCAAGTTCTCTAAACAGCTCAGAAATATTAGCATTAACCCAGGCACGCTGCAGAAATAACAAGCTTCCATGTCATTCTGCTCATAAATGTCAGTCGGAATTAACTACGGTGTACCTTTCTCTGCAAAATTTGCAAGCCGAAACGAGTTGAACAAGAATGTTCCGCATCACGTGATTGTTTTGACGGAAATTAACTTTGAGAGTAAGTTGGAGGATTTGCTGCTTGGAAGGCAATTATGAAGTGGGAAGTTAGGGGTGACATTTATATTAGCTTCCAGTTGCGAATGAGGCACGGAATTTGTACTTGGGAATGACGTCATATGATATGCCATAGTTGAATGTCTTATTATTGACCCAAATTTGAAAAAAAATACCTGTGAATAAAATCAAACATTCCTAAAAATGCACGAAACAACTATGTGAAAGTTTTGAAAACAAAATACTTTCTTCTTCAGGACAAATGAGACAACAGTCTATCCAGTTAAAGCAGTAAAATGTTCCACATCACGTGGTTGTTTTGACTGAAATTAAGTTTGAGAATAAGTTGGGCGATTTGTTGCTTAGAAGGCAATTATGACGTGGGAAGTTAGGGTACATTTATATTAGCTTTCAGTTGCGAATGAGGCACGGGATTTGTACTTAGGAATGACTTCATATGATATGCCATAGATGAATGTCCCAAATTTGCAAAAAATTACCTGTAAATACCTGTACAAAAATACCTGTACAAGCATTCCTAAACATGCACGAAACAAATATGTAAAATACTTTAAAAATAAAGATCACGAAGAAATTTGACCACAATTAAAAGTCTTTTATTAAAATATTTTTTTACAACTTACAAAAATCCCAAGGCCATAGTGCTTTCGGGCATTACTGTGCCCTTCATCAGTGGCGAAGTGAAAATAAGTGGCGAACGTATGCTTAAATATAGGTCATAACCGCCAAACAAAATTGACATATTAAATTTACATTTTTTACATTTTTAAATACGCAGCATTCATTTTTTTATAATTTAACCGTAACATACAAATTACAATAAAAGGAGAAAGGTTCATAAATTAAATGGTAACTAATAGGAATGTTGTTAAAAAACGAAATAAAACATCAACTAAATTTTGATTTGTTCTATGTCTCAGGTGATCTGTTCTATGTCTGTTTGATCTGTTCTATGTCTGAGTCGAACGGTCTGGTCTTTCGACGTAGTGAGACGCCAAGCATAAGTAAGGGTCTGAACGGGATCAAAATTACAACTAGATTCACGGCAAACATAAACAAGAAAGATCAATCCTGCATAAAGCATCGATTATGAAACACTTTCCAACTTCAATGCAATTTTATACAAACATCTCTAAAATGCGATACATTACTCGGTAATATTTTTTAAATTATCACAATACTACATTAATTTATTATATTTAAAAACTTCATTGAAAAAAAATGAACTCCATTCAAATGACGGCATTGAAATATAAATTGCCTAGTTTAAACATCTCTAAAATGCGATGCATTCCTCGGTAATATTTTTAAAATTATCATAACACTACAATAATTTATTATATTTGAAAACTTCATCGAAAACAAATGAACTTTATTCAAATGACGTCATCGAAATACAAATCGACTCTATATAAAAGCAGCATTTCATTCATAAACATTTTTCCAATCGTTTCATTCATCACAACACTATAATAATTTATTTTATTTAAGAATTTGAAATATTGTTACCTACCATATTTATTTTAAAATGTGAAACCTTTCTCATATATAAAATAATTAAACTCTTGGAAAGATATTTATTATATAATATATCTTTTTTTTCTTTCTGGAGGATATAACGAGAGTCAGAATTTAATTGAATTTGTTTTTCTCCCTATATTAAATAATTTTTATTTAAAAAACTACCTTACATATTTTACTGAAATTTTTTTTTATACATTTTATGGGATAATTTGAATATTTCCTAAAATTTTCGAAGCAATTTGTGAATTTTAAATTCGCTTAAAAAATGTTTGAAACATTAGGTCCCATAGGGTTCAATGTATTTCATTTTTTCATTCCGGGTTCAATAAAAAACTAATTGGGTGATATTATTCATTTATATTTCCATAGGTCTGTACCACAGACCGTCTGAAAAACATACTAAAATTTCATTTTGATAAAGCCATTTTTACGGCAGTTATCGTGCTAACGGACAGACAGACAGACAGACAGAATGAACAAAGTCATAAATACTTTCAACTATGTTGTAAAGTGTTAATAAAAAGGGACTCAAAGTAAAATATTACGGGGGTTATTGCAACTCATTAAAAGAAAAGTTTTATCAAACATGGGATGAAAATGATCGTTGAAAACATACTGGGCAAGAACTGTGGACAGTTTATCATTTATAACACCAGGAACATGTTCAGCTAAACTAATACCGACAATACGTTCAGTACTACCAATGTTGAATTTAAAGTTATTTTCGGGAGATAAGGTAAGTTATTGTTGTTGAAACCCAGACCGTCCGACCTACCAGAAAGATGTAAGGTAACTGTTTGGACGGTCGGGAAGTGCCACCCAATTTAGACCGGAACCCAGTGGGGGAGGCATTCACAGGGACCGTACCCTCCTTCCCGTACCACCAACCTCTCGGAAGGAGGGAGATAAGGTAAGTGTACCAGTAGTGGGCCACCAGTTTTCAAAGTGGAAAAACAGATTGCAAGGTCCTACTTGTAAGGTTACAGAACAAATGCTGATTGGTTGAAACCCTGATCAGTTACCTGACAAAGGCACAATCTCAGTAACCTGCTAGTTTTTGAGGTGGAAGGCTGTTTTTCTGAAGTGACCACACAAAAGGATTTTTCCAGCTCATTGCTTTCCTTAAGAGGGAAGTATTCATTTAATATTTTTTTTCTATAAAAGCATATTTAATTTGGTTTTAAAATGTTACATTTCTATTTCATTGTATACTTAATATTTTGTAAATTATGCTTAAAAGACATAAAATGACCAGATTATTAATTTTGAGGAGAGGCCCACTTTTGATTCATTACTTTTTAAATTATTCCAGTAGTGGGCCTAGGAGTTAGTAGTGGTTAGAAAGTGATTGTTGCAACTGAACTAAAATCCAAGAATGTGGCAGTATCACCGATAAATAAGAGAGAAATGTTTTTTTTTAAATTTTGGAAGAAAAAATTGGAAAAGTGAAGTTATAAACATTCTTAGAAAATAAAGGAGAATGGAAAGGCCCTGTGGAGCAAAAAGACCTTTACTATTTATGGTTGGAGACAAAGGAAACTTTGAACATGGAACCATTTTCACAGGGTGTACCAGTCAACTCTGTTGAGGAAACATGCAATGAAGAGCCTGTTGAGCTGGAGCATGATGAAAGTGCCGTTGAATCTGCTGAGGTGGATCTTAATATTCAAGAAGGCTCAATTGAGCTTATTGGGGATGCAATGCATCCAATGTCATTAAATACTGTCCACCCTATTGCAGGTCCATCCAAAAATGTACCATCTCCCTTTAAGAGAGTTCTTTTCTGGCCAGAGGGGAAGGTGACAAGATAAAGAAAAAGAGAAGACGAGAAAAGCTTCCTACAGTTGTGACTTCTCCTCAAAGGCTTCAATATTATAAGAAGAAAGAAGATATTAAAATTGCTACAGCTGCAGAAAAAGAGAGAAAAACAACTGAAAGAGAAAGGAAACAAACTGAAAGAGAAAGAAAGAAACTGAAAGTGAAAGAAAAAAAACTGAAAGAGAGTGAAAAAAAAATTGAAATGGAAGAAAAGAATGATTGCAGATCAGAAAAAAAAGTGAACCAAAAAACTTTCATCTGAGTCTTCCACTTCTTCTTCACGTTTTGTAAAATATTAGCAATAAAAGAAAAATTGTAACGTAAGATTTAAACTACATTCGCTTTTAATTAGGTACCTTTTTTATACATATATTTTAGAAATTATGTTAATGATAAAATATAGCGAAATATAACTTTCAACAAATCTTATACATTATTTGAGTGGCCCACTTTTGGTGGGTCCACTATAGGTACATCAGAAATTTAATAGGCCCACTATTGGAACATAAAGGAAGTTAAAAGTTTTTTATTAAAAAAAAATAATAATAATATTTTGTTTGCAATTTGATGTGATAATAATTATAGATAAGAGTTTAACCAATGATAAAAACATATATTTATGCTATAATTCCCTAAAGTTTCAATGATAATTGATTGAATGCCCTTAAGTGGGGCCCACTACTGGTACACTTACCTTAACAGGGGGACAAACCCAGTCCGACACAAAGTTATCTTTATCTTTACATTTATCTGAACGAATACGATTAAATAGAGCAGTAACTGTAGAATTGGGGGGTTTAACTTAAATCCATGGCAAAAATGAATAAGAGGACAAAATATAGCAGGGTGAAAAGGAAGACTAGATTTATACGGTATAAGATCAAAAACAGGAACAAGGTTAGTATTAGGATGAATAATTAACTATCTGGCGTGTTACCATACTATTTTATGAAATATGTGAAAGTTTTAGAAACAAAACACTTTCTTCTTCAGTAAAAATGAAACAATAGTCAATCCAGTTAAAGCTGTAAAATGTTTGTCAACAAAAAACGGCTCCCATTTTTGAAGAAGAAACAGTTATAAAAGCAAAAGCTATTAAAAAAATCTGATGTGAGCAGCACATGACTTTCCCTGCAGACTCAAATTCATTGTCTCTTTATTTCATTAATAATTCATTAAATTTAGTTTAATTGCACTATATAACACCCATAAATAATGGACTTAAAATCGGCATAGCTAAAATGAGAAAAAACTAAAGTATCTCCAGAACGGCTAGTCTAAGTGTAATGGGGTTGGTCTTATTCTTTCCATCGTTAAACATTATGTATAAAACAAGCATTTAATGGATATATTTGAGCATAAGTAGTTTTTATTTTAGATTTTGAAGATTTTTGCGGGTCATTTCGCAAAGAAAGGCAGGTTATTTTTTCCGAATCGTACCAAAATCTAATCAGCACCAGGGTAACCCACAAGCGACTTATCTACCGAATTTTGTGAAATTCGATTTATTGTTTTTCAGCTACAGTGGATAAAGGCAATTTTTGCGAGCCATTTCGCAAAATCAGGCGGGTTCTTTTATCCCGAATTGTACCAAAAACTAATCAGCACCAGGGTCACAAGTGACTTATCTACCAGATTGTATGAAATTCGGGCCATTAGTTTCTTATTAGAGTGGATGCATTCATTGTACAGACACACACAGAGACAGACAGACGTCACGCTAAAAATAGTTTTTTCGTATTCCAGAGGTCCCAAAACGTGTAGTTCCGTCGAAAATTCGAGTTGTGATTTTTGGCATGATTCTAATACTTTCCCTATACATTAACATGTATTGCACGGAAAGTAAAAATTACCAGTGTATCGCGATATTCCCGAGACTTTACTCGCGTAACAAGTGGGCATTCGGCCTCTGAGCCAAACTATATACCTTTCAAAAATTTATTTCCCGCATTCACATTTACACATTATGCGCAGTATACCACCAAATATTGAATCCAAATCACATAAAAGATTTTCGAGATTGAGGAATTTGACACACCCACTCACAAATAAACCCCCTGGGTTGGTCGTGTGGTCTGGGCCTTCAACACCCACTCACAAACTGTCAAAAGTCATTTCTGGTATCTAAGGACCTGAACGATGCATTTACGATGAAAACTCAACATCTGATTAAATCACGATCACCATACTGTCCTTAGAGTACATTGGATAAAGTAAAAAGTTTATTTAATCTATTGCTAACAGCATATCTATCGAAAACAGTGGTGCATGTCCTAATCATTATACTATTAATAATCATACTTTCTTCTAGCTGAGCGTGATAAAAGTCTAAGGGAAGAAAGAGAAAAAAAAGAGACATTCTGAAAGGAATGAATAAGTAATAGAATAGTGCTAAAATAATCAGAAAATAAAAGTAAAAATAATAGTAAATATACATAACATTACGAAAGTAAGTATAGGATAAACAAGAACGATCAATCATGCATGCATCAATCAGCATTGGTCAATCATGCATGCAATCGATAAATCATGCAATCGATCAATTATTCAATCAATCATGCAATCAATCAATCATTCATCGATCATCAGCAATCGATCAATCATGCATGCATCAATAAGTATTGATTATGAAACACTTTCTAACTGAAATGCAATTTTATTTGAACATCTCTAAATGCAATATATTCAGCGATGATATTTTTTTAATTATCACAAAACTACAATAATTTATTTTAATTGAAAACTTCAAGCTTTATCGAAAAAAAGGAACTTTATTCAAATGACGTCATCCACATATAAATCGTCTGGTTCTCTATGTAAAAACAGTGAATATTTCATTCATACACTTTTATTCCAGACTCCAGAGTTAAATCACTTTGTATGAAAAAAAATTCAGCAATTCTTATGCAACTTATCGTACAATCATTTGTTTACATTCTGAATTCCATTAAAATTAGACTTAGTTGTAGAAATAATCAAAGTTGGATGATCATTTAAACTCAAAAATAGTGTCATTGCGTTGGCTCAGAATATAGATGCAAAGAAAATACGCAACAACAAAGCAGTTTTAAGACGAATGCAACACTCAATATAAATTTAAAAATCACGTTTTTTTACTCTGGGAAAAAAGATGGATGTCCTATTTTATTTTGATGTGGGTCACGAAATCTCTTCATATTATATGTATGTCATTATTATTTTAATTTTTATTTAGAAAACTACCAAACATATTTTGCTGAATTTTTTTATACATTTTATGGGATAATTTGAATATTTCCTAACATTTTCGAAACAATGTGTGAATTTTAACTTCGCTTAAAAAATGTTTGAAAAATTAGGTCCTGTAGGGTTCAATGTATTTCGTTTTTTCAACCCGGGATCAATCCAAAACTCATTGGGTGATATTATTCATTTACATTCTCATGTGTCCCACAGATCGTCTCAACAACATACTAAAATTTCATTTTGATAAAGTCATTTTTACGGTCATTTATTAAAATCATTTTCAGACAGACAGACAAAATGATCAAAGTCATAAACACTTTTCAACTATGTTGTAAAGTGTTAAAAAGTATCTGATGATGTGGGCAGCACATGACTTTCCTTACAGACTTAAATTCATTTTCTCCTTCTTTCTTCCTCAATTCATTAAGTTGAATGTAATTTACAAAATAAAACGCGGATAATTATTTAAAATTGCACCGAATTTGTGACTTTACTTACATTTTCGATTTTATTTGACACCTGGTCGTGTTTTTAATGGTGGATCTGCAAAAATGCTGAAAAATTTAGGTAGCCCGAGAACAGTGAATCCTGGAGCAATGGAGATGGTCGTATTCTTATTGCCATTAAAAATTACGTGTAAAGTAAGCATTTAATTGGTACATTTTAGTTTTTACACGTATAGTTTTTATTGCAAATTTTGAGGGCCAATCACACAAAAAAAAAGCGGGTTCAGTTTTTTCGAATCATACCGAGATTTAATCAGTATCAGGACAACTACCAAGAGTCAAGATAACCTATCAAATTTTGCGAAATTTCATTGAATAGTTTTTGAGTAAGAGTGGATATATACATTGCACACCCACACATACAGAGAAACAGAAAGTGTAAAAGAGAGAGAGTGCAAGAGATAGTGCGAGAGAGAGTGCGAGAGTACGAGCGAGTGCGGGACAGAGAGAAAGTGCGAGAGAGAGAGAGTGTTGTTGTTGTTGAGACCCAGACCGTCCGACCTACCAGAAATGTGTAAGGTAACTGTATGGACGGCCGGGAAGTGCCACCCAATTTAGACCGGAACCCAGTGGGGGAGGCATCCACAGGGACCGTACCCTCCTTCCCCTACCACCAACCTCTCGGAAGGACTTACGGACCCACATGTTTAACGTGATCGTACTCCGCATGAACACGGCGGCATTTGTGGTAGCGTGCAAATCTAGCGCGCAAACCACGGGGATACCGCACCCGAGATGGCCAACAGCACGCGGTGTTCCGAGGTGGTCACCCACCAAGTACTAACCGCGCCCGATGCTGCTTGACTTCGGTGATCTAACGAGAACCGGTGTTTTCAGCACGGTACGGCCGTTGGCCACGAGAGAGAGAGTGTGTGTGAGAGAAAGCGCAAGAGAGTATGAGAGAGTGCGAGAGAGAGAGAGCGAGTGTGAGAGAGAGCGAGTGTGAGAGAGCGCGAGAGAGTATGAGATAGAGCGCGAGAGTATGAGAGAGTGCGAGAGAGAGAGCGAGCGAGTGCGAGAGAGAGAGAGTGAGCGAGTGCGAGAGAGAGAGAGCGAGTGTGAGAGAGCAAGAGAGAGTATGAGAGAGAGCGCGAGAGAGTATGAGAGAGTGCGAGAGAGTGCGCGAAAGAGAGTGCGCGAAAGAGAGTGCGCGAGAGAGAGTGCGGGATAGAGAGTGCGGGATAGAGAGTGCGGCGGAGAGAGTGCGGGAGAGAGAGTGCAGGATGCTGGAGAAATAGTGCGGGAGAGGGAGAGTGCGGGAGAGAGAGTGCGGGAGAGAGAGTGCGCGAGAGAACATGCGAAAGAGAGAGTGCGAGAGAGAATGCGCGCGAGGCAGAGTGCGAGAGAAAATGCGAGAGACAGTGGGAGAGAGTATGCGGGAGAGAGTATGCGGGAGAGAGTATGCGAGAGAGAGTATGCGAGTGAGAGAGTGCGAGAGAGAGAGTGTGAGAGAGAGAGAGTGCGAGAGAGAGTGCGAAAGAGTGTGAGAGCGAGTGCGAGAGAGAGAATCCGATAGAGCGATTGCGAGAGAGAGAATCCGATAGAGAGATTGCGAGAGAGAGAGTGCGAAAGAGAGCGCGCGCGAGAGAGAACGAGAGAGATAGTGCGAGAGAGAGAGTACGAGAGAGAGAATGCGAGAGAGACGTCACACTGAAAATATGTTTTTCGAGTTCCAGTTTACCCTGATGTGTCGATGTCGAAGGCCCAGACCACACAGCCAACCCTAGGGCTTACGGCAGTTTAATGTGTGGCCGGGAGAGGAGGTTAGCCGAAACCGTCCTCCAGTCAGTCACCAAGTTTCAGTCTGCAATTATTTAAAATTCAATAAAGTGGTTACATGGTAAATATATATACAGACAGTTTTAGAGTTTTACATAAAATACAGTGGGAAGGGAGGCAAAGAAACGTAGATTTTAACAAATTTTGAATTTTGAGGTAAAAATTAAATTATTTTCTTAAAATGAAATTAAATTTATGTAAAACGTATGGCCAAAAGAATCCGAGCAACCGCGGGAAAAGGGACAATACAGTAAAAACCAACAAAAGAAAGCAAAAAGAACATGGCTGAATAAAGGTTACAATCAGTTGAGGTAACAAGTGCAATACAGCACTACATGTGCATGGTAAGACTTTCAAATATATGGACAGCCGAGGAACACAGGGAAAACAGATATATACAACAGAGGAATATAAACAGGAAACAAAATATACAAAAGACGGACACCAAAAAGTGTAAGTACAGAAACAATAAGAGACAAACGCCTGGAACAGGGAGGACAACATTGACCGAAGAAAATTGAAAGCAGTTGGCACCAAGCTTGCTAAGGAACCTGATGGGAGATTTCTCTCGCAATTAAAACACAGTTTTTCAACCTATTTAAAAGAATTTTATTGGTTCTGACACCAGAGAACCAAGTCGCACGAAGATTATCTGGAGGACGGGTTAAGTGAAGTTTTGAGGTATGGGGGCAATTAAAGACGTAATGATCTACGTCACCATATGAATTACAAAGACAATTTGAAGAACGTTTATGTTTGAAAAAATGAAGATAGTCAAGAAAAGGACCATGACCCGTTAAAAAATAGATTAAGAATTTGTTATAAATTTGAAAATTGGGGTTGACTTTGGGTAAATAGCTTAGAATTCTGGCAGGGTCATGAGTCCGGGGGGAAATATAATCATTAAGAAGAGATTGCCAATTTTTAAGAAGGAAAGATTTACAATTATTAATCAAAAAGGAGTAGGGAAAAGGTATAAGGAGTGGGGTGCCGGAGATCGTAACTTGTTTGGCCAGTTCATCGGCGACTTCGTTGCCCTGAATATTAGAATGGGCCTTGACCCAGGATAAGTTAATTAATGATTTGTAGGGGTGAGCATTAGTTTTAATTTTAGATAGAAATTTCGTTTTATTCTTGATAGATTTAAAAGCCGAAATAGATGACTGACTGTCCGAAAAGATGTTGATTTTTAAATTGTTTTTGCCGGCCCAGAGGATGGCCTGGTTGATGGCCTCAAGTTCGGCTTGAAAAACTGTGTTTCCAGTTCTAAGTTTAAAGGATAATGATTCGATCAGTCGATCATTTTCGAAAATGCATATTGATAAACCTACATTATTATCCAGTTTTGACCCATCTGTGAATACATTAAACCTAGAAAACGAGGAAGGGTTCGAGGAAGAAAAATTTAAAACACGAAGGGGAGGAGGAAGGCTAGAAAGAGAACAAAGGGAATCAAATTGATCAGGGGGGGAATGGAGGGGTCCGAATGCCCTGATGTGTGTAGATCCGTCGAAAACTCGAGTTTTGATTTTCGAAATGAATGTTGTATATTTCCCATATGCCCTGTACATTATCGTATGTATTGTTGGCTATGGTATATTAGGATAACGAACCCGACAACAAAACGAGATAACTGAAAAATATTAATTCCAAAGTTGTAAAAATACCATCTAATGAGTTGGAATCGGAAATATTCAAAAGGTGTTTATGGAAGATAATAAAGAACTGTGAAAAAGTCGTGTCATCGGTAATTGTCACGTGGAGATGCCAGCAATACTTGTCGAAACACGCTGTCATGTTCTTTCACGAAATCAAATGTGCTTTAATGCTGACAAAGAGCACTTTGGCCGGGCCGTGCATTAGATATCTGTGCATGTAACTGTTGTTTATTTCAACATGTCTGAGTAAGATAATCATTTGGCAATAATCCTACTGTGTCAAATTTGCCTCTCTAGCTTTGTTGCCGAGTTCGTTTACCTAGTTTTTTAAATTCACCGCTATAGGCGCTACAATCACTTTAGTCACTTTACCACAGATAGGCCTAACGTGTACATTCATAGACCTTTCATTACAAAGTTATTGAGATGTTTAACCTTTTACTTACGGGTAGGACAGCGTCCATCCCAAACGAAGAATCTCTCAAAAAGACAGGTATTTGACATATCCTATCCCAAACAGTTCGGTCCCCCTTTGCAGACATTGACGTCCATGGACGCCAATGTCTGCAAAAGGGGTTTGTTTGATATAGGGCATGTCAAATATCTGTCTTTTTGGAAGGTTCTTCGTTTGGGATAGACGCTGTCCCACCCGTAAGCAAAAGGTTAAGGACCTCACTAAGTATATTAGTGCTAAATAGCAGCAAAGTCATAAGTTTGTTTCTGTATTCTTATTAGAAACATAAGACCACCAGATAACTTATGTTATGGAATATTTTCTGTTCTTCCTTATTTAATAACGTAAGATGCATGTATAGCGCTTTGTTACTTGTCCGCTATTGGGCGGCCCCATCAATATCCCCACGTATGTTGCAGAAACAGCCAGCCTTCCTCTTGTCTCACCATCCATTAACGTCAAGTTGGAATTACGACGACACTGTTTCGCGCATGGAGCCCTATTTGCATATCTAAATACGCTGAATATGGAACGCTGTTCCTGCGGCGTTGTCGCGTTATTGTTGTGGTCGAAATTAATTTCAACAGTCGTGGCTGCTGGAAAGGCATGTACGAATATGTTACTTGTATTGATTGGATAGGCATGTATGTGCACTCCGAGGGTTTGGTTACTAAATTTTATATGGCAAAATCGTCTTTAGGCGGCGATTCATAGTTAGAACTGCACTCTCATTACAGATAACAGCAACCACGGAGCGGTTTTATGCTTTTTATGCGGTCGTCAGTATGCCATAACCAATATGAGAGTGCGAGAGAAAGTGCGAGAGAGTGAGAGTGCGAGAGAAAGTGCGAGAGAGTGAGAGTGCGAGAGAGAGTGAGAGTGCGAGAGAGAGTGGGAGTGCGAGAGAGAGTGTGTGAGAGTGAGAGTGTGAGAGAGTGAGAGAGAAAGAGTGCGATAGTGAGAGTGCGAGAGTGCTAGAGAGAGTGCGAGGTTGAAAGTGCTAGAGAGAAAGTGAGAGTGCTAGATAGATTGAGTGTGAGAGAGAGTGAGTGAGAGAGAGAGAGAGAGTGTTCTTGTTGTTGTTGAGACCCAGACCGTCCGACCAACCAGAAAGGTGTAAGGTAACTGGAGAGAGAGTGTGAGTGAGTGAGAGTGCCAGAGAGAGTGCGAAAGAGAGAGTGCGAGAGAGAGAGTGCGAGAGAGAGTGCGAGAGAGAGTGCGAGAGAGAGAGTGCGAGAGAGAGAGTGCGAGAGAGAGAGTGCGAGAGAGAGAGTGCGAGAGAGAGTGCGAAAGAGAGTGAGCGTGCTAGAGAGAGAGTGTGCTAGAGAGAGTGAGAGTGCTAGAGAGAGTGAGAGTGCTAGAAAGAGAGAGTGCTAGAGAGAGAGTGCTAGAGAGAGAGCTAGAGAGAGCTAGAGAGAGAGCTAGAGAGAGAGCTAGAGAGAGTGAGGGTGCTGGAGAGAGTGAGAGTGCTAGAGAGAGTGAGAATGGTAGAGAGAGTGAGAGTGCTAGAGAGAGTGAGTGCTAGAGAGAGTGAGTGCGAGAGAGTGTGAGAGACAGTGTGAGGGAGATACATTAGGCTAAAAATATGCATTTTGAGTGCCAGAGTGCCCTGATGTGTGTAGATCCGTCGAAAACTCGATTTTCGAAACAAATCCAGTTTTCTCCCTTATGCCCTATACATTACAAGTACTATCTAATGAGTGAGAATCGGAATTGGAAATATGAAAAACGTGTGTATGGAAGGTTATAAATACCCGTCAAAAAGTCGTATCATCAGTAATTGTAACGTGGATTCGGTTACCATATTTTATATACCAAAATTGCGTTTAGAAGGTGATTATATTTAGAATTGCGCTCTCATTTCAGATAACAGCAACCACTGAGCGGGTTCGCGCTTTTTATGCGGTCGTCAGTATGCAATAACTGATATGAAACGTGCTCAAGAAAACTGGCTACATGTTACAGTTTCGCAAACCTCAATGGAGACGTACGATTGAATCCTAACAAATTATAGAAGGTCCTTTATACGGTTGGTTTTGTGAGTATGAACTTAGCCATTGCAACATCCTGTAGATTGATGCACAACAATGTCTGATGACTAATGACGATTCACCGCCTCTTCTCAAAACATACGATGTTCATTCTTCAAAACAAATGAGTGCAATCTTGCGAATTTCAAATCTTGTAAGTGAATAAACATTGCGCGCGTTTCAATTCTTGTAGATGAATTCATGAACAAAAAATCCGAATTGGGTCCAGATATAGCTTACATGATAAATGTTATGGATTGAGCATCGAATTCTAGAGGCAGTAAGGAGTTCACAAAAGATTTCCCTTTCCCGGTTCTGGAGAAGACACTTCAGGCTTTTCCGAAAATGAGTATGCCTATACGAAATAGCTGTGCTAAAGGGAACACAAAGGCTTAATATTTATGTCAAAACTTAAGTGTAAACAATAGTCCCCTCCTTACGAGGGCTTCTCCATAAACTTCTTGTTCCTTCTAAGTTTAGCTGAATATCAACCTCGAAATACTTTCGGAGAAGGATTTAAATGAGAATGATTTAATTATGACCGCCATTTATATGCTGTAGAAGTCTAAGATTTTTTCTTTGATTCCCCGGACGGGGTTTCAAGTCCTTTCCTAGGATAAACTACGATCAGGGTTCGTTAAAGTAATGAATAACTTTAACGCTATTATTAAATAAATAATTAAAAAAAAACACTGTATACAAAAGATGAGGAACACTTGAGCAACGATTGGAATTTTAACTCAAATAGAAAAAAAACTGCATACAGGTATTGTTTCGAGGGTACTCTAGATTCCGTTCGTCAATGCTAAAGAACCAACAACCCGAAGTAAAAAATATAAATAAAATGGGTATAAATGAAAGAAACAGAGTGTTGTATATACCCAAGTCGTGGATTAAAATCCCGTAGGAGACAGCCAATTAGAAATCACAATAAAGAACAGCCCAGCCAATCAAAAACGTAGAACTGACACACAATACTGAACACGATAGAGATGTCTCAAAAGGACCAAAATTAAGTCAAAATGACATACAAAAGTCCAAAAAGCTAAGAAGTTATTAAAGTCATTGAGTTCGTTTAAGTTAACGTTACTTTGTAAATGAACAACAGAAATAGCATATCAATTACTTTGGAAAAATTGGGTGTTACGTAAAGAAATTGTTGTTACGTTTCAATAAGTTTCTTTATAAGTCAAATTTTTTTTATTTATTTATTGACTTAGAAACATGAAAATTTGTATAAATATTCTTCTTAACATTACTATATAAAATACCGTTCAATTTTTTTCAATTTGTTATAATTTTGTATTTTTTAAAATTTAATTTTTTTAACGAAAATTTGAAAATGCTCCTTGAGTGCCATGTGTTCACATTTTTGATTCATTTTACATTATGATCACTCAAAAACACATTATGAACAAATTTCGGTATTCATTTTCAAATTTCTTAGAAAGTTAATTTTTTAAAAATATTTTTCTGCATTAAAACTTAATTTTCATCATTTAATTGGGTTATTATTCACTTTTAATTACCTTAATAAAGTTCAATTATAAAATGCATATCCAGTTTCATTAAAAAGTATGAAAGGTGTCTACTTACCAAATTTCATTCATCTCAAACAAAAATAAAGATTCATGGAGCATTTTAAAAATGTAAAACCTTTGAAAATTCCGTTTCGAAAAAAATGCATTTAACCTTTTGCTTAAGGATGGGACAGCGTCCATCCCAAACGAAGAACCTCCCCCAAAAATAATTATTTGACATACCCTATCCCAAACAGTTCGACCCCTTCCCCCTCCCCTTGCAGACATTGGCGTCCATGGACATCGCCGGCAGAAGCATTGCACCTGCTGCAGCAGGTGCAATGCTTCTGCCGGCGATGTCCATGGACGCCAATGTCTGCAAAGAGGGGTCGAACTGTTTGGGATAGGGTATGTCAAATACCTGTCTTTTTGGGAGGTTCTTCGTTTGGGATGGATGCTGTCCCACCCTTAAACAAAAGGTTAAATGTGTAAAACAATGTTATATATTAAAAAAAAAACTTTTTTAGTCGATTTTTGTTCATTTCAACGTCCACCGTCCCTCTAAACCAAGGTATTTGTTTTCAATGTCTTTCAAATTCAACAGAATTATATTAAAATGTTTTATTAAATTTAATAAATAACTATTTTTTAAAATTCACTAAATAACGAAATTGTTGCATTTTACTCTGCTAACTGCTAATATTCTTATGCATTAAAAGAAATTTTCTCTCAGCTCAAAAATTGGGACTCTCGGATTCAGATGGATCTACACGTGTTGAGAATTCATGAATACGACCAACCCTATTACAATGTTTTCAACTGTGCTGCGTGTATGCGTGTGTCTGTTAGTTTGTGAACAATAGGATCATGTCGAATAAAATTTGGAACGGTTATTTGAATGTTAAAATACTATAAAAGAAATTATTTCACATGTGATATTTTTATTTAAAAGCAGATGGGATCATTTATAGAAACGTTAGCGTGAATTTTAAATAAGAAACGTAAAATATCTCAAGAATAGCATATACTGGAGATATTTTACGTTTTTTATTTAAAATTATTCTAAAGTTCACTAATATCAGATAAATGAATACTTAAGTACTTAATAATTAGAAAGACTTATTTTTGTCTTTGAAACAGATTGATTCGTTTTTACAATCTTTCCATATTACGTTCTAAAGCTTCTTTCTGATTTCTTTCTGCTTCTTTTCTTATTTTCAGATATTAACATATATATATATATTGGTAAATAAAGATAGAAAAAGATAAAGTGTAAAGGCACAGAAAAGAGATAGGAAGAGGAAAATTTAAAGAAATAACAAATGGTTAAGGGAAAGAAATAAAAATTGGTTACAGGAGTTAAAAAGAAAAAAAATGCAAAGGCATATAGAAATGAATAGGCAAAAAGATAGATAGAAAGACTGATCAAGGGATAGAGAAAATATAGGAGGAGAAATACAGAGCCATATAAATAAATAGATATATAAAAATAAAAAGAAGGAACAGACAGGTAGATTAAGAGAGTAGACAAAAATATACATAGGTAAATAGAGGATGCTTAATATGTAAATATAGATATAGTTAAAGACAAGAGGTGGAAAAAGAAATGCAAAGCTAGATAAAAAAAAGAGGGAAGGATGAAGATAGATGATGAGATATAGACAAAAATATAGATATCGTATATTATACCAATATATAGATAAATGGGAATAGATTAATAAGAGAAAGAGATAAAGAAAAAGGTAACTAGTGAAAAAAATAGATATACAGAGATAGTTAAGCAGATAAATTCATAGATAGATTGATAAGTGAGAGAAAGAAATAAAAAGAGAATAAACGCGATAGAGACATAAAAATAAACAATCTGATTCTAAAATATTAAAAGTAGAGTAATAAACCCAATGTTTTCTGATGTATCTTTAAATTTATGCTAGTAGTCTCACGTATATAATTATTTAGCATTAAGCAAAATTATTATAAAATTATTAAATTGTGTCCAATAATGTTTTGGTTTTACAAGTCCAAATCATCTCGATCTGGTTTCCAAAATATGTCATTTCTTCAAATTCCATTTCAACTCTAATTAACATTTTTCATTTGCCACAAGCTATGCTAAGTCATTGAATACGCGCGAGAATCCTTGACACTCTGCCAATAATGTAAAAAAGAAGAGCAAAAACACTTCCTTTTCCATTAAAAATAAAATAATTGCCTCTTAAACATAAAACATTTCCCTAGTTCGAATAAAACGCCATTTCAAAGCGATATTCAAGAATATTTATTTATATTCCTTTAAACGTCTTTCCCTCTGGCTCGCTCAGCTCTGAAAACTAAAGTATCATTTATTATAATTATTATTATTTGCCATTAAGGATTATTCACAAGACGTCATTACTTAGCACATATAATGCCTCAAAAGCGGTAATTACCTCCTCCAATGGGGAATCCTTCTGATTTTGAATGGACCAATAGAAGGGCCATATTTCACCATAAATAGCGGCTTTTATGCGCTTCGAGTTACTGAATTTTTTAGCAGACGATATACACACGTAAGTAGAATTAGGCAGAATGAATGTTATTCATGAAGAATAAATAAATGGAAATGGAACATTGGGGGAAGTTTTATTTAATTCTGTTCTCCGATCGAACGTTAAATGACTCTAAAGATAAATATAAAATTCAGAGATAAATATAAAATTCATGTTCTTTCGTCGATGTATTTTGAAAGCGCATATTCCACTAAATTTATGGAAAGAAGCAGGAAAGGGGAGATAAGAATTGCCCATGAAATATGCTCAGAAAATGTGGGCATAGACAGAACGTGGTGCCGACAAATAAATTTTGAGAATTTTGAATAGTGTGTGCAATAATGGAAATTGCTAATTCAAAGGTTTACTAAAATAAATTTCAGTTATGCAAACTGTTACCGTCTACCCTGGAATTTATTTGATTCTTTTTAACTTAAATTGGAAATAAATATTATTTGATATACTCATAACTGATGCATTAAAAATAAAATGCAATGTTGTAAAATTGAAATATTAAAGTATAAAATTGTTTGTGTTTAATAATGTTTAATATAGAACTTCGATAATACTCCCTCATCTGAATGTATACCATCTAAAAAATTGGAGATGTCAAATATTCAATAAATAAAATCCCTCTTTTATCCACTAAACTTTTCTACTCTCGCTACATAATATACGAAACATATTGTGACGAGGTCAAAAATTTGAATTTGAGTTTTGAAAAGCACGTTTCAAGCATCCTGTAACTTGAATCGAACGTTTCTGAAGTAATGTCTGTCTCTGTTTATTTTGTGTGTGTGTTTTAGTATACATGTATATTAGAGAGTATGTGTATGTGTATATTTGCATGCATGTATATTAGAGTGTGTGTGTGTGTATTAGTATGCATGTATACTAGTATGTGTGTGTATCTTTGTATGCATGTATATTAGAGAGTGTGTGTATCTTTGTATGCATGTATACTAGTGTGTGTGTGTGTGTGTGTGTGTGTGTGTGTACAAGGGTCAGATGAAATTTTTGAGATACGGCTATGTGGTACAAGTTAAACTTACCAACTCTTAGGAGTGTTCAAAGTACTCCCCTCCAACATCAATGCACTTCTGTAGACGTATTTTCCAAAGATTAAATACTTCAAGCCATCCATTTCTTGAAATCAATGAAAAATATGCTTTTATAGCCTCATCAATGAAAACGACGTCCACGGAAATATTTTTTTAGATTTTAAATAGCCAAAAGTCACACATAGTAAGATCAGAATAGGGTGGATGTTCTATCACTTTGATGTTTTTTTGTTCAAGAAATTCGACTGTCATTCTTGCTGTATGAGAAGATGCATTGTCATGGTGAAGCATGAGTCCCCTAACCTTCACTTCCTGATGAATTTTTGGAAGACACTTAGTGGTGTGCCAGTTATTTGTAACTGTCTTCTGTCCCTCTAGCTTTGTGGCTTTGACCAGACCTGTACTTCCGAAGAACACGGCATACATTACTTTTTTCATTGCTCGTCGTCTTTTCACCATTGTTGGTTTGGGCTCATTTTCAAAGACCCATACATTACTTTCTTGACGTATTGGAACGTCAAAAAACGGTATGTACGTTTCATCACCAAGTTATGATTTTATAAATAAGGCGGTGTCCACCATCATCAAGTAATTTTAGGATTTCTTTACTGATTCAGACACGCTCCGCTTTTTGGTGTTCTGTTAAATTATGGGGGACCCAACGACAAACGAATGTTTTCATATGCAGTTCTTCATGAATAATTTTATGTATAGCTGCGGATCCAATGTTAAGTTCCTTTTGTATCATTTGGCAGGTACAGCTATTATTATCGATTAACGTTTTTTGAATGGCCGACACATTTTCTGGGGCTACAGTTGACAAAGGTCTTCCTGTATGTTTTTCCATCCAAGAGAGAATTTCGACCTTTTCTAAACTCTGTAAATCATTTTAATACAGTGGCACGAGTTGGAGCATCATTTCCTTATGCTAATTGTAGACGTTATTCTTTTTGATTTAGCTCTTTTAAAATCATAGAAAATCATAGCTCGATAATGCTTTCGCGTCAACTCCATTTTCTTTTCTTTCAAAATTTATTCTACGATAGCTAAATTTAAATTTTGCTACAAAATATCGTCTGCAGACATAAGAGTTCAAATTCAAATAACCGACCAATATTTTTTTTCCAGCCCATATTGTCTGCTCCTGTGTCAAAAATTTCAGTGTGACCCTCGTATTAGTATCCATGTGTGTGTCCATCCGTAAGCCTATGGATGCGATATCTCATGAACGAATAAAACTTTTTGAATAAAAATTTGGTACGATTATTATAATTAGTAAATACCTGAATTCTATTCATTTTAAAAGCATTCTAATCCTCGGAGGAACCCCCCCCCCCTCCCTAATTTTCAAATAAAATTTTGAAAAATCGGAACCTTCAATAATGTTTTACAAAAATAATTTCTTATGTAAATGTTCATTAGAAAACTAGCAAGAACCGTTCTCGAGATATTCCACATTTTTTAAAATAAATTCGTAAAAAAAAAAATTACATAAACAGAAATAGAAAGATACTAACTATCGCTAAATAAATAACCGTTTCCATATGCAATATTATTTCGCAATTTTTTTTAATATCCTTCTAGTATATCTAGTTCGTTCCATTCACGAGAGAAGATACAGTTTGCAATAGTTTTGCAATGTTGCACCCAACAATTCGCAAAAAGTAATTTATCTGCTTCTCTGTCTATCTGTAATGGTTGGAGATAAATTTGGCAACAATTTGAAAAATATATCTTGGAGATTTTTTTTAAATGCTGCTAATGGAAATGTTACCAAATTGGCAGAAATGACAGTTAACGAAAATGCTGCCAAATTAATATGTATTCGATATCTTGGAAAATGAAGTTCAATTTAATTGATAATTCTTATCACTTTGAAGAAATTAGTGTTCTTGATTCAAAATAGGATGAGTTTCACGGTTTATGGGACTGGTAAGTTCTGGGCTCCAGCGTTGTAAAGAACCATGCTTCCCCAACCGGGAATCGAACCACGGATCTTCGCGCTAGCCAGCCGACGCTCTACCTTTAAGCTACTGGGGCGGAATTGTAAGTTCTTATCGTCAAAATGGACTCTGTATTCTCCATCCGCTAATGCCAGATTGGTGTGCAACTAACAATCTGCTTAATCACCTCATGTTATTTTTACCTCAGGTTAGCCTTCTGATGTCATTTTTATCATTCAGGCTAGTTTCCTGATTGACACACATACGGCATACACAGATACTGCATACACACATACTACCTACACACATACTACCTACACACAGATATCACCTTAAAAATGTTTGATTCGAACACAGAGATAATTTGAATTTTCGACCCTGTCACAATATTTTCCATGTCGTTAACACTTTTCAACATAGTTGAAAAGTGTTTATGACTTTTTTCATTCTGTCTGTCTGTCTGTCCGTTCGTACGATAACTACCGTAAAAATGACTTTATCAAAATGAAATTGTAGTATGTTGTTCAGACGGTCTGTGGGGCATATGCGAATGTAAATGAATAATACCATCCAATTAGTTTTGGATTGAACCCAGGTTGAAAATGTGAAATACATTGAACTCTATGGAAACTAATTTTTCAAACATTTTTTTAAGCGAAGTTAAAATACACACATTACTTTGAAAATTTTTGGAAATATACAAATTATCCCATAAAATATATAAAAAAAATTTGAGCAAAAAATGCTCGGTAGTTTTTTTAAATAAAAATTAAAATAATAATGACACCCATATAATATGAAGAGATCACGTGATATACTTCAAAATAAAATAAGGCATCCATCTTTTTTTCCCAATGCAAAAATTATGATGTTTAAAGTTCTTTTAAATTTATATTTATGTTGCATCCTAGCAAAAACCGCTTTATTTTTGGGTATTTTCTGTGCATCTATATTCTACGCCAACGCAATTACAATATTTTTGAGTTTACATAATCACCCTACTTTGATTATTTCTTCAACGAAACCTAATTTTAACGTATGCAGAATGTAAACAAATCAAGCTGTAAGATGAGTTGTATAAGAATTGCTAAATTTTTAACGTAAAATTAGTTAGCTCTGGAGTCTGGAATGAAGGTGATATGAATGAAATATTCATTGATTTTACATAGAGAAGCATGCGATTTTATAGCAATGCTTTTCGCTGAAGTTTTAATCATGGAGTTAGAAAGTACCTCCATGGTTTTAAGTTTTCAAGTAAAATAAATGTTTATAGTACTGTAATAATTTAGAAAATATCACCGCTGAATGCATCGCATTTTAGAAATGTATAAATAAGATTGCATTTCAGTTGGAAAGTGTTTCATAATCAAAGCTCTATGCATGATTCATCTTTCTTGTTATTTATGTGAGGAAAGCGGTCGTTAAAAATAATTAGCAGAAATTCCACGTAAATGATCTATTAAATCGACATCAAACTCTTTTTAAATCTAACACTGCAACAACGCCCAACAATCAGTTTATGACACTTTGCCAGAAACACATAACAATGGATGCTTTCGGATTGAAACTTTATTAGCAAAAAATGTAACGACTTTGAAATGGAAATTTAAGTGAATAATAATGACTCTTTCTGAGGAGTAAATTTCAAGAAAAATGACTTAAAAGACAACGAGCTGCAATAAATAAAATGAACGTTATCGCAGCGATTTCTGTTACAGAAATCATAAAAACTATTAATCACTTAAATATGCGGATATGTCTGCATTGTAAGAGTCAAGTTTAATTACTTTCAAACAAAGAAAATATGTCTAGAAAGGCTATGAAAACATTCTTCTGCTAGATATAAACTTAATTGTCTTTACAGAACAGAATTATTTACCTTTCCTATATTTGAAAAAGGATTTGCGTGGTCAAACAAAATATTTATGCAGAAATTAATTAATCGAAGGACACAAAGACAGAAAACTCGAGAAAAAAAAAAGAGAGAGATTTCCGCCATTGTTGAGAGAAGCCAATTAAAACATAAAATCCTCAATGAATTGTCTAGGGTACAAGACTACTTGGTAAACAATCACAATGCAACGTGATTTTCTCTGATCAAAAGCAGATGCCGAAAATGGTTTTAAAAAAATAATGATCCAGTTACGCCTTTTCCAATTTGATGCTAGTTTGCATAAAGATATGAATTTCCTGTCGGCGTGGACCAATCACAGCTCTGGCAGCCCTCAAGAGCTGACAAAGGCCGCTCATTATAAAGCCGGGCACTTGAACAAAAGCATTAATACGTGAGGTTGATGACGTCATCGTTGCCATGGAGACTGTGGATGGAAGAGAGATCCTCTCTTCTAGGGATGCTGCCTTGCCTCGGTGAAATTGGAAGATGGAGAATGGGGAGCAGGTAAAAATTGCAAGGTCGAGCTGCATTAAGACATCAAAACTCTAGACAGTTGAAAATAAATCAAATAAATTGCGAGCATTGAACTGGAATGGTGCAAGAATGTATTTCTGAATAGTTTCAGGCCAAGTAGAACAGCTAATTGCTTGAAACGAAGATTTTGCCGTCTCAAATTTACAACATTTATGTTATACTGGCCATTTACACCCTCGCTTTACGCGGGCAATTTGGCTAGTGTTAATTTAATGTGACACCCATGCACTTAAATGTTCTGAACATTAAAAATTGCTTATAATTTATATAAATAAAATTGAAAATCTGCCTGCATGTGTGTGTGTGTGTGTTTGTCTCATTATCCCGGGGAACAGCTGCACCGAATGTCATGAAATTTTGTGGATAGCCATGAAATAGCTCCAATTAAAATTGAGTCCATAGTTCGAGTTACTAGGACCAGGGGTTGTCGAGATATCAGTAAAAACCGACAATTAAACTTTCTATAGAAATAGCATTATGAAGACAATATTTTTCAGCCAATTTATTGGGAAAAAAACTATATAATGTCGCTTAGCAATGGATTTAAATCCAATGTGTTCATGTGCAAGACGATTTTTATGAAATATTTTCTGATTTTAATAATATATATATATATATATATATATATATATATATATATATATATATAATAAATTGTATCAAAATTGCATTTTTGACTGAATTATATCCATTAATACCTTCAGGTTTAAAGGTTTCGAGGATTATTGATATTTATGATTTATTACATCATCTCTTTTATTTTGGCAAATATTTTCGAAACTCACATATTGTAGCACGGGTAATATTTCACTGATACGCGGGTATATTTTCTAATCTACAAGCATATAAATAATACGAGTATATTTTTCCATACAATTTTAACCCTTTTATTTTGGCAATTATTGATTCAATTTCATATTTTTCTTAAATGTGTTTACAAACGGAACCAGGATGTTTTAATTTTTAGATCTGCTTGTAAAGATAATTCTGTATAGCGGGAACAGAGGTTCTTAAACTTCGTTTTAGGAGCATCAATTTAAATATTTTAATGAATGCTTTGAATGACAATGTAATTTAGAATATATAGGAATTTTCACATGATTGAGTATTTTAAGTTTTTTTTTATAATGTATATTAAATAAGAAGAACGTATACTACAGGTTTAAGTATAAAACTAGCACACATTTCAGAGTTCAGTTTAGATGGAAATTGCAGTATGTAAAACAATATTTCATGTTCGATTCTGTATGTTGCTTTCTTTTTATAAGTATTCAGATAGTTTAAGAAAAAATTAATGGATTAAAGCGTTATGTTTCAATAGTTCGGTTTCAAGATAACCCGCGAACGATTTCAGCATTAGAAAAGTAACTGGGTTACTATAGTTACCGCGATGGAATCAAAAACTATAATAAGTGACTTGATAAAATAAAATTCTATATAAAAAAAAAACAGTTTTTAATAACACGGTTTTAATAAAATGCACTCAAAAATAAAAAATCTGATGTGGACAGTACATGACTTTCCCTACAGATTCAAATTCATTTTCTCTTTATTTCTTTAAGAATTCATTAAATTGAGTTTAATTGCGCAAAATAACAATAATGACCATTTGAAATAACACTGAATTGACACTTTTAATCTAATTTTCGTTTTCAATGAGTAACTGGACATATTGTCAAAGGTGGCGTAGCAAAAATTCGTAAAAACTAAAATATCTCGAGAACGACTAGTCCTAGAGTAATGGAACTGGTCTTAATCTTTTCATCTTTAAAACTTACGTATAAAATAAGCCAGCATTTAATGGATACATTTGAGCGAACGTAATCTGCTATTTTAGGTTTTAGCGATTTTTGCGGGCCATTTCGTAATAAAAGGCAGGTTCTATTTTTCCGAATCGTATCAAAATCCAATCAGCACCTGGGTGATTGGACACCACATGTATATTAGCGATTTACCTATAACATTTTATGAAATTCGGTCCATTATTTTTTGAGTTAGAGTGGATATATACATTGCACAGACAGACACTTACACTGACGTCACGCTAAAAGTAGTTCTTTTGTGTTTTGTATTTTCCAAAACGTGTAGATCCGTCGAAAACTCAATTTGCGATTTTCGGCACGATTCCAATACTCTTTCTATACATTACCATGTATTGTAGGGAAAGTAAAAGTAATTTTTAGAAATCACAACATTATTGGTGAATATCATACTGTACAACATTATACTGTACAACATTATTCTGTACAACATTATACTGTACAACATTATACTGTACATTATTATACTGTACAACATTATACTGTACAACATTATACTGTACAACATTATACTGTACAACATTATACTGTACAAATATATACTGTACAACATTATATTCATATGCGACTCAAAATAAAACCTTTGGTTTCCCACAAAAGATTCGTATTTGGACATTAACAGAAGTTTAAGGAGCAATAGTAGTGATAACATGGACAATAGTGATGCATGTAACAGTGATGTATACATATATTGAAATAGTCACAATGGTAATACATATAAAGGAAAAAGCTTGATATGCACCACGATTTTTTTAGCCAAACAAAGTTAGTCATATAGCACAGGAGGTAGAAAATTTGTTCAATTATTTATAAAATTGTATAATTATTTATAATAAGGTGTGAAGTTATATTTAAAAAAAATTGTATGAAGAGTTCTTTGCACATTTACCGTTCGCCTGTGCAGTTAACCTTTTGCTTACAGGTGGGACAGCGGCTATCCCAAACGAAGAACCTCTCAAAAAGACAGGTATTTGACATTCCTTATCCTAAACAGTTCGATCCCCCTTTGCAAGCATTTATGTCCATGGACGCCAATGTCTGCAAAGGGGGGAGGGGTCGAACTGCTTGGGATAAGGTATGTCAAATATCTGTCTTTTTGAGAGGTTCTTCGTTTGGGGTGGACGCTGTTCCGCTCGTAAGCAAAATATTAACGTTTTTTAGGAACTGATAAACTCAGTTCGACAAAACCGGTCCGACAATGTTGGTTTCAAGAATAGGAGCATGACTAAAACTGCAAAGACTATTTCTCCTTATTCTTCTTTTCAGGGATTCTTAACAAGATACGATTTGTCGGTTTTCCCTGTATTCTTTATTGATCTTAGTATTTCATCCTGTCCATGACAGGGAAGTTAACGTTTTTAAAAAATCAAATTGCAACTTTTTAAATGAATTTCATTTTGTTTAACTATGTAAAACACTTGTTGCCGTTTTATACACAAATTAGATCTTAGGTTCTGTCCAGCCGTCGATATTATAAGCGTGCAAAGTTTCATCCTTCAAGCTGACCGGATGCCAGCCATATGGAGGGTTTGGGAAAAGGTTTTGATCCCCATCATCTTTTTCCCGCCCCTGTAGGAGAAATTTAATATCCATTTGCGTTAGATTCTGCAACGTGATCGATACTGTTAGTGGGCCAATATTCGGTTTTCTAAATCATCGGAGGACACTTCTGAGGGGTCTGAAAAACTTAAAAAAATATTTTCTGCTCACCCCCCAGGGAGAGGAATAACAGTTTATTATGTTTTGTTTATTATCTGTTTATCATGTTTTGTTTATTATGTTCTGTGTATTATGTTCTGTGTATTATGTTCTGTGTATTATGTTCTGTGTATTATGTTCTGTGTATTATGTTCTGTGTATTATGTTCTGTGTATTATGTTCTGTGTATTATGTTCTGTGTATTATGTTCTGTTTGTTATGTTCTGTTTGTTATGTTATGTTTATTACGTTCTGTTATTATGTTATGTTTATTATGCTCTGCTTCGTAAATGAGTCATCCGGAAAGGTTTCTGGAGTGTCAAGAAAGACTCTCAGAACATTTCTTTATTTGCTGACCCGGGGTGGAGATAATAAAAAATCCGGCTTATTTTCTATTCCATGATCAGTCTTTTGGGTCATCTGTGGGTTTTTGGAAGGTTTTGGAAAACAAAAACCTCTCAGACAATTATAACATATATTTCCAGATATTGATTTAACAGAGCAAGGAAATGTTTTGGTAAGGAAAGGAAATATACCCCATTTATGAAAAAACATCTCATGTTACTTTAAACAACAGATAAATGATAAATCATTTGCGAAAAATTCCATCCGTTATGCCTGGTCTCCAGTTGCGACCAACCAGAAACCTGGTCAGTTTATAAAGCTCTGTATCCTAAGTTTGGAAGGATAAAGTTTCGATTTGTGGAGAAATTTTACAATGTACAGCAAAGCTCACTTGTGACGATCCCATATTTTTACGAGAAATTCGATTTAACGAAAAAGTTATGATCCGTTTTTCCAAATTTCGCATCCTAAGTTGGGAAGGCTCCGTACTGTGGTGAAAATTTACATGTACAATAGAACATACTCGTGGTAACTAAAGCGTATTTTACGAGAATTTCGATTTAACGAGAAGGCTATAAGCTCTTATTTTGGTACGATGTTTCTTCAGGCATAATGTGCCGAGCTCGTTGGACAAACATGCGTAAATGCAATATAGTAAAACCGAATAAAATATCAACACGGCAGACAAAAAATCTGATGTGGGCAGCACATGATTTTCCTTATATAATGCGATTAATTAACTCCTTTTACAGTTAAAATATAATGTATAAGATCCACAGTACTGTGTTTTTAACGCTGAATTGTACATTAAGCGATTTTTCGGATGACAACCTGTAAAACTATTTCAAAGTACCCAATTAACTTACATTTCGCGCAACTCTAATAAACAATAATCAATATTGATAGCATCCTCAATAAGCGATAGAGTCCATATATTAAAATATTTTAATAATCAATTCATCAATTTAGCGTCATTTTTGTAATTTTGACAATATTCTCGCCAATCCGGGACAAAATATCGCCAAGTTAGCGATACGTTGCTAGATTATTCACCAAGTTTGCCAAATGCATCAACAAATGTTACAGACAATCGGAGAAAAGAACTATATTAGAAGGTTCTATATTAGAAGGTATGCCCATCATATGACGGAAATCAAAATTTGCGAAATATTACTTCCCGTTTGGCGTCATTTTTATGAATTTGGCAACGTTTTTGTCACTCTGGAAACATTTAACTTAGACCCCAAGTTAGCGACTTCCGGTTAAATTTCTAGCCAAGCGTTACGGCGGAGAAGAAATGGGTTATTCTTATAGTCTACTCTTATGTTGTTTTCCAACTTTGATCAATGAGTCGTCATTTCATTGATTTGGCGTCGGTTTCATCAATTTGGCGAATTTTTAACACTAGGGTGGCAAGGCGACATTTTCGTCAATTTAGCAACATTTGAAAAATCAGCAAGATATTCCGACAAATTCGTCAATAAACTTTTGTCAAATGTTACGGACCGAAAAATAGGTTATTCTTATAATAGATTCTTATATTCTTATAATAGATTCTTATATTCTTTCCAAGATATTAAAGTTTCGTCAGTTCGTCGTCATTTTCATGGATTAAGCGTCATTTTCATCAATTTGGCGACATTTTAGTTAATTTGGCAACATTTAAAAATGTTACCAAGTTGGCTATTTTTCTCTACTTTCATCGCCAAAATCTCTCCAAGCGTTTTGGATGGAGAAATAAGTTATTCTTATTGCAGATAAATGACTATTGGCGTCCAAATACAAAAGTGTTACCCAAAGTGTGTTTTCTCATGAATGGAATGAACTATATTCACGATAATAATGACACAAAATTTATCGTATGATATTAAATTTGGAAAGTGAACATATTTCACAAAAGTTAATATTTTTTTTTTATTTTGCCATTTTTTGACAAATTTATTTGAAAAATGTGCAATATCTCGAGAACGGTTCATGTTAGCGCTCTAAAGTTTATGTCAATTGTTTTCTAATGAAAAATTACATAGGAAATAACTATTTGCGCAACTTTGCTAAATGTTTTGATTTTTTTTTTTTTTTTATGTTTTTTTCAAAATTTCACTCGAAAACTTAGGGGGTCCTGAACATTCGATTGTGTTTGAAAACAATAGTACCAGTATTCACGGATTGTAATTTCTGTACCCAATTTCGTTCGAATCGCTCCATTCGTTCGTGAGATATCTTCCCCACAGACTCTCTGACAGACACACATACACACGTACACATACATCACCTCGTAAACGTTTGATTCGTGTTCAGGAATGCTTTAAACGTGCTCTCCCGTCGAAAACTCGAATCCAAATTTTTGACCCTGTTACAATACTTTCCTTATACATTATACTATGTCTATACGGAAAATAAAATTACAACAAAAGAAAATGTCTTGACTCGTTCATGAACGAATGGGATAAGTTTGGAATTGACGAAAGAAATCTAAGAATCCAGCGATAGTAAGTAGCTGCATGGCCGAAAACAAAGCTATAGAATTCATATGAATGCTTTCTGCGAAAGGAAGGAGAAACATTTTTCAAGACAAGAAATACACTCCAAAAGGAAAGATAAAAAGTTCCAAAAATGGATATTTTGGAAAAGCGGCCATTATTGGGAAACTAAAATTAACTGGAGTGTCTTTCTACTCGACTTTCTCACAGCAGAATCTATTTTTAAATAGCTTGTAGGACTTTTTTAGTTTTCAAAAATTGGTATCGTGGCTCCAAGTAATTACAGTTATAGTGTATTTCCCTTCACTTTAAAGGTCTTGAAAACATCTTTCGATTATACCCTACTTGACAATGTACCCTCCCCCCAGGGGGGCAACTTGCCCACAAGGGAGGGCTAATGACATGAACACAAAAATCGTATCGAGGCTATTTCCCACAACAATAATTGAAGTCTCTTGATCATTGAGTCATAAATAGCCTCTTTTATGCATCTTTTATCAATCTTTCATATTATTTTATCAATCGCAGAGATAACAGTTTAGTTTTCGATGTGAATAAACATCTCGGGATATCTGTAGCAGAAATCTTAGCGTTACGAAACGTGCAAACACTTTAAATGCTTATATCTCCGAGCCTGAAAGATAAAAATTAAAATAAATTCTCTTGCTTTGTCGGAAATAGGGTTAAATTTACAAATATATAAAAACAATTTTAATATTTTTAAATTTTTTCGAAAAAATGATCAAAATATTAAGATGTATCTGTCTGAGCGAGGTTTTTTTTCTTTTTCTTACTTTCAATCAAATATCTTCGAAACTATGAATGATAGATATAAACAGTAAACGACAAAAATAGAAATCTAGTTTTTAGAACTATATATTTTTATTAAAAAAAGCTATATAGTTTTCGAGGGGTTGTCTTGTCAAGTTAAAGAAGATTTAAATTTTTACGTTCTTCAAGTTTGTAATACTTAAATGTCTTAAAAAGTAAAAGTGCTAGCTATAAACAATAAGCAAGAATTTGTAGCTCTCTGAAATAAATCCATCTTGGTTCAAAAACTAAATAGACTGAAACAACCGCTATTCTTATATATTCGAACCAAACCGTTCTATCTACAAAGTTGTAAGGTATATGTTTGGACGGCCGAGACAATGCCGTCCAATTTAGACCGGAATTCAGCGGAAGCAGCAATCACAGGGACCGCACTCTCCTTCCCCTACCACCAACGTCTCGGAAGTATTGCGAGATCCACACATTTTAACGTACTTGTTCTCCGCGTGAAAACGAGAACAATTTAGGCAGAGCCGGGAATCCAACTTGGGCCGTCTGAGTGCAATCCCCGTGCCTTAACCACTGGGCTGTCGCGCCCCTATTCTAAATATTTGAATCACAAAACAAATCAGATGCTTTGAAATCAGTATAAACGGAATTGCACCCGTTTTAACCCTCTTGTCGCCGACGCCCTGAAAATCTTAGCATAAAAATTCCCTCTACCTTCATTTTTCATACTCGCTCATATTTAGGGCCGTAGCCAGAGACGAAAGTCAGGAGGAGCTGAAATAAAATTCAATGGGGAGGGGGGGTGCTCAACAGTCTTGAAGGAAGGGCTCACCCAAAACACAGTTAATCGTTAGCATTTATCAACCATAATAGTTATTATATATTTCAATCCATATAAATTATTAACAAATAATTGCATATATTTGTAAGCTAAAAGTTTATTAGGGAAGTTACTGTACATCAATATTATAATATACAATAATTACGATGGGTTTTAATATAAGCATTAACTGTAGCATAGCTGTTAATGAATCGAAAAAAGTATGAAAGTTAATACAAGATAACGCTAAATACTAACTCTTACCTACTTATCAGTTGAGTTGGACTCTATAATGTATAACAACGAATCCCGCAATAATACAAAAGTATCCTAACTACTATTGTCATAATTTTTAAATATTTTAAAATTAAATATGTAAATAAAAAATCTGATCTGGGCAGTACATGACTTTCCTTATATAATGCAATGCATTTACTGCTCTTACAATAAAAAAAATCTGATGTGGGCAACACATGACTTTCCTTATATAATGCAATGAATTTACTACTTTTACCGTTAAAAAAATGTTATTCTTATAGTAGATACTTATATTCTTTCCAAGATAGTGAATTTTCGTCAATTAGTCGTCATTTTCATTGATTTAACGTCATTTTTATCAATTTGGCGAGATTTTTGTTAAATTGGCAACAATTAAAAATGTCGCCAAATTGGCGACATTCCGCCAAATTCGTCGACAAAATCTCGCCAACCGTTATGGACAGAGAAATAAGTTATTCTTACAGCAGATAAATGACTATTGGCGTTCAAATACAAAAGTATTACTCAAAGTATCTTTGTTCATGGCTAGATCCACGAGAATGATGTCATCCAATTTATCGCATGGTATTACATATGAAAAGTGAACATGTTTATCAATAGGAAATATATATTTTTTTTATTTTATATAACTTTTTGATAATTTTTTTTAAAAATGTGCAATATCTCGAGAACGGTTCATGTTAGCGTTCTAAAATTTATGTCAATCGTTTCTAATGAAGAATTACATAAGAAATGTCTATTTGCGCAACTTTATTAGCGGTTTTGATTTTTTGACGATTTTTTCAAAATTTCACTCGAAAATTTAGGGGGGTTCTGAACATTCGATTGCGTATAAAAACAATAATCTTCCAGTGTTTACGGATTGTGATTTTTGTACCAAATTTCGTTCGATTCGGTCCATTCGTTCGTCAGTTATCGTCTCCACAGGCTCACTGACACACACACACACAGACATCACTTCAAAAATGTTTGATTCGTGGTCAGGGATGCTTGAAACGTGCTCTCCCGTCGAAACTCGAACTCTCGACCTCGTCACAATACTTTCTTTATACATTATGTATAGAAGGAAAGTAAAAACACGTTAGTCTTATAGTAGATACTTATATTCTATCCAAGACATTGAATTTTCGTTAATGAGTCGTCATTTTCTTTGATATAGCGTCAGTTTTATCCACTTGGCGAGATTTTCATTAATATGGCAACATTTCAAAAAGTCGCCAAGTTGGCGACATTCCGCCAAATTCGCCACCAAAATCCGGCAAAACATTATGAACGGAGAAATAAGTTATTCTTATAGCAGATAAATGACTATTGACGTTCAAATACAAAATTATTACTCAAAGTATCTTTGCTCATCAATGGAACGAGCTAGATCCACGAGAATGATGTCACTAAATTTATTGCATGATATTACTTATGAAAAGTGAACATATTTCACAATAAGTCATATTTTTTCTTTATTTTATATGATTTTTTGATATTTTTTTTTTAATGTGCAATATCTCGAGAACGATTCATGCTAGCATTCTAATATTTATGTCAATCGTTTTCTAATGAAAGATTACATAAGAAATGACTACTTACGTAACTTTATTAAAGGTTTTAATTTTTTTTTATGATTTTTTCAAAATTTCACTCGAAAATTTAGGGGGGTTCTAAACATCCGATTCAGTATAAAAACAATATGCTTCCAGTATTCATGGATTGTAATTGTTGTACCAAATTTGGTTCGAATCGCTCCATTCGTTCGTCAGTTATCGTCTCCACAGACTCACTGACACACACACACACACATCCTCTCAAAAACGTCAGATTCGTATTCAGGGATGCTTGAAACGTGCTCTCCCGTCGAAAACTCGAATTCGAATTTTCGACCCCGTCACAATACTTTTCTTATGCATTATATGTATATAAGGAAAGTAATGAATCAACGGTGTAACCACAAATTCGGATAAATAAAAAAAATCTTTAAAACAGAGTAATTTATATAAAAACTACTTCATATATATATATATATATATTTACTTTCCTTATATACATATAATGTATAAGGGAATATTGTGACGGGGTCAAAAATTCAAATTTGAATTTTCGAAGGGAGGGCACGTTTCAAGCATCCCTAACCACGAATTAGACGTTTTTGAGACGATGTCTGTGTGTGCGTATGAAAATCGGTGTGTGTGAAAATGTGTGTGTGTGTGTGTGTGTGTGTGTGTGAAAGTGTGTGTGTTAGAGAGATAGAGAAAGTGTGTGTGTGTCAGTGAGTCTGTCAAGACGATAACTGACGAACGAATCGAGCTATTCTAACAACATTTGGTACAAAATTACAATTCATGAATACTGGAAGCCTATTGTTTTTAAACACAATCAAATGTTCAGAACCCCCCTAAATTTTCGAGTGAAATTTTGAAAAAATCATCAAAAAATCAAAACCCTTAATAAAATAACAGAAATAGACATTTCTTATGCAATTTTTCCTTAGAAAACGATTGACATAAACTTTAGAAAGCTAGCATGAACCGTTCTCGAGATAGTGCACATTTTCAAATAAATGTATCAAAAAATCTCATAAATTAAAAAAAAATATGAACTTTTGAGAAACATGTTCACTTTTCATATGTATTATCATGCGATAGATTTGGGGACATCATTCTCGTGGATCTAGCTCGTTCCATGCGTGACAAAATATACTTCTAGCAATACTTTTGTATCTGTCAATAGTCATTTATCACGCTAATAGTCATTTATCGGTTATAAGAATAACTTATTTCTCCGTCCATAACGCTTGGCGAGATTTGGGCGAGGAACTTGGAGACTTTTTTAAATGTTGCCAAATTAACGAAAATCTCACCAAATGGATAAAAATGACGACTCATTGACGAAAATTCAATATCTTGGAAAGAATATCTACTATACGAATAGCCTATTTTTTTTACTGTAAAATTAGTAAATTCATTGTATTATAAAGGAAATTCATGTGTTGCCCCCATCAGATTTTTTTTGCAAAATTTCTTATCACTACTAAAATATTAATATTTTTATCAGGGGAGGGGCTTAGATTCTTCTGACCCCTACGGTCCTGCTCATATTTCTCATATTCATCAAACTCGACAACCTGCGCGAATCCAGTGTGCACCAAACCGATCTTTAGGGTACCGTGTCTAACTTTTTGCACGCCCCCTCTTTTTGAAATCCTGCATCCAACGATCTGTGATGCAGTGAAGTGGGGCAAACAGGCGCGCGAGGTGGTTTCCTCTTTCAAAAGACGACCCTGTTTTATCGGTAAGGAGGCGATGGTTGGGGGGTGGAAGGGGGCGATCTCATTTCATTCCGATCTTTGAAGTACGACCCCCCCCCCCCCCTCAAACCATCCCTGTTACTGCAGTTCCCGTTTCTGTATTAAAAGTTTCGGAATTAAAAGGGCTTCTATGAAAGGCTTTGGCAGCGAAGAAGAAAGGAAAGGCCTGGCGCTCTACCTGGTGTTTGTGTTCGCAGTGATGTATGGGAAAAGATTGAATGACCGTGTTGGTTTAGTGTTTCCAGAAGAACATTCTGAATGTTTGCGAGGAAATGTTTTGTGGGTTTAGCATTCGGTATCAAAAGAAGTCGGCGTAAAACAATTCCGTGATATGCGCAGAGAGCAGTAGAACGAAAAGTGGGAAATTCGGTTCATAGCTCATGTTTTTTAAACTTTTAAACTATTCTGACTATTATTTGGAGTTCGAGTCTCCACTCGACTTACTTATCTTGCATGATAAAAGAATATGTTTGCGCACATGCTTTGCGAATTGTACAATGGTGAGAAATTTAATGCAATGCATTCAGATTTTAATCGTGAAAATTAATAAAAATTTTATCCAGTTCTAGTTTTTCACATAATGCATCAAAACGCGTAATTGTCTAAAGTGTCTTTCCAGATCCTTCAGAAGCCTTCGGTTGTCCTGGCTGATTCTTTACACACTTATAGCATCCATAACTGGACAGAACCTAATGTTGCCAGATTTTCAATTTACAACCCGGGGAGGAGGGGGGAGAAAAATATTTTTTTTCTTTAAAATATTTTTCTGACCCTCCAGAAGCCCGCTCATGACATAGAAGGCTGAATCTTCGTACACGATTATCGTACAGAATCAGATCAAACAGATCGATTATCGTGTAGTACCGATTATTGTACATAATCTAATGTAGTCGGAATTTCGACCCTTCTCTTCGGGAGTGGCGTTTATGGGATTCTTAAATGTATTTCCAAATCCTCAAGCAGGCCTGCGGTGGCTTAGAAGATTGAATCTTCCCATACATTGTATTGGCCACTCAATCAATCCATCACCGTGAGCGAGGGGCCGACCCATGGAGTTTACAACCTGACTATACCTCGCCATGGAATTTGAAATTCGACGATACTCAATAAAACCTATCTTTTAAAAAAGTAAGATACTGTAAGTAAATTGTCAATTATATCAACTGAACCTGACGAAGCTGGATTTTTAATTTCTTTCCAAAGAGAAGAAATTGGGGAGCGTGAACGAGTTAAGTCCCTCGAAGCCCCCATCGAGGACATAAAAGGATTTACCTCGACCACGGAGCAAAATCTAACTGAACCAATTTTCAATTGAGACTACTATTTTCAACGCTAAGCATTGTTAAGCAAAATCAAGCTTTGCAGGGTTAAATTAAACTTTAAAGAGTTGTAGCTTCATTTTTAAGTACAAGTTTCCCTGTTTCAGAAGGGTGCAGTGTCCACTTCGACGATAAGAGCTTGCCATTTCGTCCCAATAACTCAACGGTAGAGCGTCGGCTGGGCAGTTCGGAGACCCAGGGCTCGTTTCCCGGTTGGAGTAGCAAGGTTCTTTAAAATGGAGCCCGAACCAATCAACCCTGTAAGTTAGTCCAAAGATGTCGGAGGTCTGAAAGTGACCCTAGTAAGACTAGTACAGATTCAGCGGACTCTGGAAGATGGAGCGTCGATTTAAAATTGAGAAGATAATGACCACGCAGGATACTAACCTGGGTAAAGATAGCAAGGAGTAGCAGGGGGCTAACCTGAGGTAAAAATAACAGGTGGTGGTCAGTCAGATTGCCAGTTGCCCGCCAATCTAACATGAGAGGGTGGAGAATGCAGAGTCCACTTCGACGATAAGAGCTTGCCATTTCGTCCCAGTAGCTCAACGGTAGAGCGTCGGTTAGCCAGTTCGGAGATCCAGGGTTCAATTCCCGGTTGGTGCAGCAAGGTTCTTTACTCAGGCTTAAATACTAGTCTATATAATAATTGTCTAGGGTGTTTTTCTAACGTGTTGTCTACGCGTTTAACGTCTATCGGTAAACTAGAAAACTTATAGTTTCCACCATCGAACATAATCTATCGGGGCCGGAAGTCAATGTATCTCACTTAAGGCTGTAAAAAATGGGTGGTTTCGAAAAGTCCTTCCAGATCCACCAAAATTCCCTGGAAATCTAAAAGGCTGAAACCTTGGTACACATTGTATCAACTATGGAACATAACCTTAAGTAACAGGATATTTGATTTCCCCCCAGTGACGGAGAAAATGTAATGTTTTGGATAATATTTTTCATACACTCTAGAAGTCCCCAACAACCTAGAAGGCTGAATCTTTGCACACTTATATTTAGTATTAACCACGAAACAGAACCTAATAGATCAGGAATATTGATTTCTTTTCCGAGAATCGGCTATAGATAGAGCTTATTAGATAATAACTGGTATGGATATCGCATCAAGTTTCTAAGAGGGTAAGGGGATTTAACTTCCGGTTCTTTTCTACTTCCAGTTTCTTTGAAACATCTATTTTTTCAGACTCGGCTATAGATAGAACTTAGATGCTGACTGTTATAGATTCAGAATTAAATTCTAGGGGGAGTAGGGGGTCTAATTACGGATTTCCATTTCCAATTCTGCAGATATCACTTATAAATAAAAAAAATTACAATTTCTTTACAATATCTATTTCTTAGGATTAGCTATAGATAGAGCTTAAATGATGATGGATATGAATTTTGCATCTAATTATAGAGGGGGTGAGTGAGTTGAACAAGGATTTCCACTTCTGGTTTTGGAGATGTCACTTCCGGCTTTGGATATGGTCCTGTTTTCCGAAAATTCCTTTAAATATACGAAATAAATGCACAAAAAAGTGTAAACATTCTTAAAATGTTCCGGCAAAAATTAAATGTATATACCACGTGCTACTTTATTAAGGCCCATCATAAATTTCTTGTGTTATTATCATGCATTGTCAATGATAAAATGCCATTAAAGCGTTTATTTTCTTTAGTGCCCCTTCTTGTAACACATATCGCAAAAACAAACCTCCTCGAACTAATTCTACTAGGTTTCAGAAATTTTATCTCTATTTTGCTCCTAGATTTTACAATCTTCTGCCTCAATCTTTTAAAAGCATTGTTAGCTTTCGTTACATGTTATTTACATATAATTCAGTTGAAGTTAATAATTTTTCCATATTGATAGCTAATTGTTTACCTGCTTTTATTGTCATTGTAATCCTTTTTATTGTTTACGATCTTTTTAAATGTTATGGTGTAATGATTTGTTGTAATTGTTTTATCAATAATTGTTTTTATGTCATCTGATGCTACTATAATTACGGTCAAACCTGTTTGAAATAGAACCTGTGGGAAACTGAATACTGCCATAAGCGGAAAATATTTTTAGCTCCATCCAAAAATGTAGGAAATTTATTTTTATTTCCCCCTCTGTGAAACGGAACCTGCTCAACGCGGAAACGGACGGCCTATTAAAAATTATTTGTTAATAAAACACCTATTGTAACGAATAAAGAACGGGGGGGGGGGGGGAATTATCCGACTATTTCAGCCATTTATTCTCAAAAGAACCATTTTTGACAAACCTTTCTATTAAATCGTATGGAGATTTTCTGAAAGCTGTTTCAGAACTTATTAGATAATAGAAGATTACAGAAGATTATAGATAATAGAAGATTGGAATTTTCAGTTAATCGGAAAGATTCTGGAATGCTAGAAATTTTATTCAATACACGATTTTTAACGGAAAATCGCATCAATAGAAAGAGTCCAACAAACCCTGTTGGATTATTTTAAAAGTTCATTCAATAACAGTGTTTTTATTTATTTATTGTCAGCATTAATATTTTACCGGTAAATTAATGTATCTATTTTTTAAGGTTTAGTAATAGTCTAACAGTCAGGACATGTTATTTTTCATTTACATGTACTCCTGTAATCGCAGTATACAAAAAATTTACGTATGTATATATTTATAATAATTAAATTACCTATTATGATATAATACAGTATTAATCAAGTGCACTTAAATACACTTTTCAGAATTTTTAAAGTCTGATCTATAGGTAAGCAGTTTGTAAAGAACCTTGCTGCCCCAACTGGGAATCGAACCCTGATCTCAATACTGGCCAGTCGACGCTTTATCGTTGAGTTATTGGGACGAAATTGCAAACTCTTATAGGCGACATTAACTCTGCAAATTACATATAGACTAGCTAAACTTTCCAGCATTTTCAGCTAAATCTTAAACTTCGTTTCTCCTGAAATAACATGCATGAACCGGAAACATTTTCAAGACGAAACATTTTCCCAGTCTCCTGAAATTCTGTTTAAAACAGATTCGGCTCATCTCCTTCTATAAGGTTATCTTTCAGGAGTGGATCTTCATGTCTCCTGTAAATCTCTTTCCTTCCGATAATAAAGATATTACTAAAATTCATGTATCCAATCCTTTTACACTCGCAGTAGCTTCCAAAGAAACTCTTCGAACACGTCTACGATAAATATTCGTTAATTTTTACCTCCTCCCCCCCCTTCCTTTCATAAATTACGCGTGAAATTCCTGTCGCGACACTTAATTACGGACGCAATGGACTCAGAAACTAAATCTTAATTACTTCAAGCACAGATAAAAGCAGAAAAGAGATATTCAAAACCTTTAAAATTGCAATTTCGGCTTTTCGCCATTTTTTTTTCTTTATTTTATTTTATTTTTATTTTTTTTCGCAGACCTGGATTTCTAGACGCGCAGCCAATCGGAACGCTCGTGCAACATTCAGGATCTCTTAACGGTTAATTTTAAAATAATTTTTCTTCTTTTTATTCTTATGAAAGTAGCAACATTTCCGGAGCTGCAGGTTATTAGTTCCAATGCTTTAGAATACAATTATAAACGTCAGCGCTAATTAAACTCATTATGAATGCCGCTTTAAATCACACGAAATGGATCTCCTGTATCACGGTGTCATGTTTCTAAATGGCGCGAATTAGAACGAAACTTTCTGCCGAAGAGCGACGCGATTATAAATCCGTGAATCATATTAAATAAGTGACATGTTTAAAACATAATTTTTTTAAATAAATTAAGAACTTGCGATATTTTTTAACACTTTCCAACATAGCTGAAAAGTTTTATGGCTTTGTTCATTCTGTCTGTCTGTCCGTTCGTACGATAACTGCCGTAAAAATGACTTTACCAAAATGAAGTTTTAGTATGTTGTTCAGACGGTCTGTGAGACATGTGAGAATGTAAATGAATAATATCACCCAATTAGTTTTGGATTGAATCCGGGTTGTTGTTGTTGAAACCCAGACCGGCCGACCTACCAGAAAGGTGTAAGGTAACATTGAACCCAGGTTGAAAAAGTGAAATACATTGCGTCCTATGAGACCTCATCTTTTAAACATGTTTTAAGCAAAGTTAGAATTCACAAATTGCTTCGAAATTTTTAGGAAATATTCAAACTATCCTATAAAATAAGGTGACCAATCGTCCTCCTTTAGGGAGGACAGTCCTTCTTTTGTAGGTTCTGTCCTTCCTCGAAAAGTGTCCTCCTACCTGTCCTCCTTTTTGATATTTTAAAACTAATCTGTTAATCTCTGTATTCAGAGATGCCGCGCCGAACTGTTACGCGTCATATGACGGTACAGTTCGGAAAGACGCAATTATGAAACGCATGCGCAGTGCATAGGAGAACTTCACGTGTCTCGCATTTGTCTCACACCATTGCGCACTTCACTTTGTTTACTTTATATTATACTTCGTCTTTACTTCTAACGGAAATACGAAATTATTTCAATTCTTTTTCAATTGGTAACGATTTTTGGACAAGTGAGAACAAGATTGAATGTTGATACTCTAGCTGCAGCACTTACGGTAAAATTCAATATGAAGGATATTTCTTGCTCCGAAATTTCCAATATATTGTTACTGTTAGAAAATGATATATTGACAAAAAATATTCATTCAATGGAAAAATACTCGTTTAAGTAAATAATTAAAAGGGATGTGCGGCAGCAAAGACATCTATCAAAGATGCCACACCGCCAATACCCGAATTATAAGAACAGAGGAAGAGCTAGCTTTTGCTCAGTGATTATAATGTCGGTCTACGAAGCATCAGGTCCCTGGTTCGGGACCACGGCGACGCTCAATCGCCACAATGATGACTGGACGTTTGAAAGACGCAACCTTCTCCAACGACTTCGCCTCTCAGCACGAGATGGCAGAACCATAAGGAGTCAGAAACCTTGACACTCCCTTCCTGGTTGACCACGACTGTCCGTCACGCCGAGGCAACACACTTCCCGGCCCTGACGTCACGCCGAGGCGACACGCCTCTCGGCCTCCTCATCAGCGAGGGGAGTGTGCGGCAGCAAAGACATCTATCAAAGATGCCACACCGCCAATACCCGAATTATAAGAACAGAGTAGGAGCTAGCTTTTGCTCAGTGATTATAATGTCGGTCTACGAAGCATCAGGTCCCTGGTTCGGGACCACGGCGACGCCACATCGCCACAGATGTAAGCATAATTAGTGTATTTTTGTTTGAATTAATAAAATGTTTCATTTATTTACGTTGTACTTTTTTCTTAAATTTTTTCGTCCTCCTTTTCATTGTAAAAAAATTGGTCACCTTATATAAAATATATAAAAAAATAAGCAAAATGTGTTCCGTAGTTCTTTAAATAAAAATTAAAATAATAGTGACACTCATATTATATGAAGAGATCACGTGAGTAGTTATAAAAGGACGGTTCACCGGCGGATCGGGGAGGCGGCACAGGAGGAGAGGCCCTCTTTGGAGTGGATCCTCTTTGGGAGTGTCTTCCCTCTTTTGAGAGGAAGCTTCCCTCCTTGGAGGGTCTTTAGACCCCCAGGAGGGAGGATGCCTCTCAGTGCCCCCTCCCCTCTTTTGGAAGTTTGGTGAGGCGGTGCAGTACCCAATGCCTCTGTTGGGAGGATGCCTCTTTCGAAAGAGGTATGATGACTCATACAGAGTGAGTTTCACTTCACTCGGAGTCTTGAGAGGGAGTGTCACAATCGCTGACAGACCTTTGACCTGAGGAAGAGGTTTCAAGGGATGTCGCAATCAGCGACTGACCTTTGACCTGAGGAAGAAGTTTCAAGGGATGTCGCAATCGAACAATCTGAAAATGACGTGTCGCGATTGATAACCTTAGAAGTGACCTTTGACAAGAGCTCTGAGCACACGTCCTCCCTCTCTGCTGGTCAGTGACAAACTGAAAGATCTTATCAGCGTGACGTAGTTAAAGCGCCCTCTGGCGAATTTTGATGAAGTGCTGCCATCTATCGGCATTTTTTTCCAAAAGAAATTAATGTCTCACTGGTCAGGAGCTGGATTCGAACTTGGAACCAACCGATTACAAGCCGCGCGTCTTACCGCCATGCCACAAGGCCTTGCTACATAGATTATTTTCTTCGAAGTGTACCTTATCAGCGGAAGCAGAAGTTAGATTATTTTTCGCTCGGTGAATAGCGACGCAAGGGTGCGTTTTAAAACAGAATGTTACGGAGTGAATATAAAATTGCGTTATTAATTGGGTATTATAACACTATGATTTTTTAAAACAAATTGTGTTCAGTGGACACAAAAATTGTATTCAGTGATATATAGCAATACGGTTTTTTTTAATAAATCTAACAGCATATATCAATATGATTTTTATAATAATAACGAAATGATTTCGAATGTTTAAAAACAAATTGATTACGGATTTCCAATGAACACACAAATTGTGTTCAGTGGACACAAAAATTGTATTCAGTGGATTCTACGATTTTTTTTTTTTTAAATAAATCTAACAGCATATATCAATATGATTTTTTTTAAAATGAATTGAATACACCCAAGTATAGTTACACATTTTCAAAATGGTGTTAAGTGAATACCATTCAACCCTTTTAACACTTAAAATTTAAACACACTATACTTAGCTAAGTGATTTATAGCAATATGGATTTTTTTTTTTTTTTTTTTTTTTTTAAATAAATCTAACAGCATATATCAATATGATTTTTATAATAATAACGAAATGATTTCGAATGTTTAAAAACAAATTTAAACACACTATACTTAACAAAAATTGTGTTAATTGAATAGGATTTGACCCGTTTATGTGTTGTGTATCTAAAAACAAATTTATACACGTACACAAACTTTAAAATAGCGCATTTAGTTAAAATGAAGTGAACAAGATTCGACCATTCTAAGTGATATATGGCAATGTGTTTAAAAATAAATCTAACAGCATATATCAATATGATTTTTATAATAATAACGAAATGATTTTTTTTTTCTTTTTATAAAAATAATAATGAAAATTAGAACTCACAGAACGACATCTTCACTACCCGCTGGGCAAACTCCAAATGAGTGATACACTCTCATTACGCTATTAAAAATTAGATCTTATCTATAATGACGTCAGCAGTATGAGGTGTTGCCACCTATTTTTATAATAATATATTTTTAATAGTTGGATACTTCAACGGTCTGATTTGCTACACGTAATCTGAAATACATCACTTTAATGATATTGTGCATTGAATATGATTTGACCATTTTTTAAAGTGGTGGGTGTAATTGAAATATCGAAGTTTAGAATTTAACAAGCTAACGAATTTTCACCCCCAAAATTTTAGCATTCAGTTTAAATAAAACCCAATGAATATGATATAACCATTTTCACATCGTAATTTTACTACCATTATAGAACTTAGAAGTGAGTGTACATTATTTTTACACCACATCAACACTTTTAAAATCTATTGCAGGTTTGCTTCTCACAATATATATTCCAATGCAGACGAGAATCGTCCAAGCGAGTATTTACAATAATCGTCCAAACACCCAGATAACGATTGCTTTGGTCAATATCAGCACTTCTGTTTAAGATTAACACTCTCTTTCTCAAACATATGATAAGAATTGATAAAACTCACGAGTTCCAAATATGAAGTGTATGTTAGAATAGATAAAACCTTACCACGGTGAAATTGTAATCCAATCTGAAAAATAAAGTTTTTCCACACCCTGTGGTTTTTTTTTTTTTTTTTTTTTTTTTGAGTATATCTACATTGAATATGTTCAGGCTGTGTGGTTTTGAGTATGACTAAAAACCATGTGGCGTGTTTAAATCCACTCTTAACTGCAAGCATTCTTTAAAACCTGAAAAACAAATTTAAACACATTCTACTTAGTTAAAGTGAAGTGAACAAGATTCAACCCTTTTAACACTTAAAAACATGAATGTAATACTTAGTTAACATTGTATTAAGTGATATATACCAATGTGATTTTTTAAAAATAAATCTAACAACGTATATGACTATTATAATAACGAAATGATTTCAAATGTTTAAAAATATAATAGATTACGGATTTCCAATGAACACACAAAAATTGTGTTCAGTGAATAGGATTCAACCCTTTTGTGTGTTATGCGATTTCGACCGTTTTTTCTCCACCATCCAGACGTCGTAGAAAAAAAAAAAAAATCATACGACCGGAAAGAGCAGATAATTGCGAATAAAAATATATCAATTTCAAATCTCAGGGACAAATTCTAATATTTTTTAAAGATTTTAAAACAAAAGTCACTTTCGGCTGAAAAAAAACGAACTTTCGTTTTTAAATCCTCGCATCGGGAAAAGTAACGACTATTTCAACTAATAATTTACATTTTTAGAAAGCTCAAAGATCAGGCTTTCTTACAAGCCCAATCTGGTCAAGAAATAAGAAAAAGTAGCAGCACGATTCGAATTTTAAGGAAGTCATGATTTTCAATTTCTCGGCGAAACGGCGAAAGGAGTCCGATTTTTCACCGACATGTGCGCACAAACGCACGGTGTTTCTATGGCAACGATTTTTGGCCTAGGGACAATTAAAAACCGAATTAGTGTTTGGTGGTATCTGGCTGATATATTTGGGCCATGCTCTTAATACCCATGCGAATATCCTAATGAGGATATTCTCATGGGTATTAAATTATATTTGCAAATGTCATCAGTGATTGCTTTTTATACGGTTTTTGTCCTAGGGACAATTAAAAACCGAATAAGTGTTTGCTTTTTATAAGGTTTTTGGCTCATTATACTGGATTGAATTGCGATGATGTATTGTTTACATCGGGTGGTGGTTGGGACCACAATGGAAAAACTTAAACACTGAAGAAATAAAAAATTAAATAAAAAGAAAGTGATGGAGATTGCTGCGGTGCATTTATGCATCGGGTGGTGGTGGGGACAATGAAAAACATAGGAGCAGCTGATTCCGGCTGTGAGTACACATCAAAGGGATCCTTTTCCTAGGGTTACAGGCACAGAAATCCTCAGAATCTCACATTTAGCAAACATTAGAATAAATTCACTTTATAAATAAATTTTCAAGAACCCCCCCCCCCCCCCCCCCCAGAACATTATTTTTCATATTAAAATTTCATTATTAGTTTTAACGTCATTAAACTAAAACAAATTTTGTTAACTCCACGGGGTTATGGCGCCAGCGAGTTTGTCAAGGTCAGAATTTTCAAGGGTAGCGAACACAGGCTGGTCGCCGCGCGAAGGCGGTTAGTTCAAAATAAAATAGGGCATCTATCTTTTTTTCCCAGTGTCAACATCGTGATTTTTGAAGTTCTTTTAAATTTATATTGAGTGTTGCATCCGTCCTAAATCCGCTTTATTTTCGCGTATTTTTTGTGCATCTATATTTTGCGACGAAGCAATTTCAATATTTGTGAGTTTAAATGATCATCCAACTTTGATTATTTCTACAACGAAACCTCATTTTAATGGATGCAGAATGCAAACAAGTGATTGTAAGATGAGTTGTATAAGAACTGCTGAATTTTTTTTGTCACGCAAAATCATTTAGCTCTAGAGTCTGGAATATAAGTAATATGAATGAAATATTCATTGATTTTACATAAAGAAGCAGACGGTTTTATACCATTGCCTTTCTTGATGAAGTTTTAAGTTTCTTAGTACAATAAATTATTGTACTGTGATAATTTTAAGAATATCACTTCTGAATGTATCGCATTTTAGAGATATTTAGATAAAATTGAATTTCAGTTGGAAAGCGTTTCATAATCAATGCTTTATGCATGATGGATATTTTAATTTATGAATTCTGCGGATTGTTACATTACATCTTATTGGTGTCCGTATTAATGCCCAAATTTCCGAATGTATTTTTAGTTAATTTGCATAGAAGAAGATTCTACAACTTTTAAAACAGACATTTAAATTTGGGATTGCAATCTATGCGCAAGGCCTGATCACCAGAATGGCGCGCGGAGCATTTTCCCTGGACCTCAGATTTTAAAGGGCCTCGAAAGCACTCTACTTAAATCATTTTTACAACAAATTATATATATCATTTAGTAACAATTCAGACATCCTAATAGAAACATTATATCAACATGATATCTAATAGAAAGACAGAAAGGACTTTAGTTTCTAAGGTAGTAGAAAATAAAAGAATGATTTCAAAATCAAAGAATTTAAAATCATCAAAACAGAAAAAAATATTTTAATGTTTCATATTTAGACTAATAGTTCTATAGCTAGTTAATGCAAGTAGTTTCTACCGCAAAATACATTATTAATGTGGCAGTACTTTTTTATGCACTTTTATTCTTCTTCTTCAATCCAAACCGTCCGACCTACCAGAAGGTACAAGGTATCTGTTTGGATGGCCGAGAGGTGCCACCCAATTTAGACCGGAACCCAGTGACGGGAGGCATCCACAGGGGCCGTTCCCTTCTTTCCCTACCACCTGCCTCTCGGAAGGACTAACGTACCCACATGTTTAACGTGATCGTACTCCGCGTGAACACGGCGGCAGTTTTGGCAGAGACGGGAATCGAACTCAGGTCGTCCAAGTGAAATTCCTGCGCTCTAACCACTGGGCTGCCGCGCCCCTGCATTCTTATTGTGAAAGTATAATTGGATGTTATAAGAGTGGTTTGTTTGACAAAAGTCCCTAAGAATCATAATCAGGCTTTGAGCATGCCCGTTGAGAGGAGTGGGAATCCATACAAATTCTTGGAACGGGCTGCCTACAGAGCCCGGGTCTCGATTTGTGAAGAACAATTTCTATATACACGCAGTTTTTTTTTCCTACCACGGGGCCCAGGCTCGCCCTCGGCGGCCCTGTTGCGATCCCTTGATATTTTTTTTTATCCCAGTAGATTGGAATTAAGAATCCTCCACGAAAATGCCAAAATAAGCTAATAGCACAAAACCACTTCATGGTCAAAAAAGAATTCTCCGCGCTGTACAACAAACAGAAAAAGTCTTCCAAAGAATGTTATGAAATTTCCAAATGGTTTGCGCAAAGTTCCCGCAGGACTGGAGCTGTACTTTTAAGATTAGGCCCTTCTAACAGACCCTAATCTTCGATATGAGATATAAGTAGACTGAGCATTGCTATTGAGAGGAGTTTAATCAAGAAAGATCAATCATGCATAAAGCATTGAGTATGAAACACTTTCCAACTTCACTGCAATTTTATTTAAACATCTCTAAAACGCGATACATTCCTCGATAATATTTTTAAAATTATCACAATACTACATTAATTTATTATATTTGAAAACTTAAAACTTCATCGAAAAAAAATAAACTTCATTCAAATGACGACATTCAAATATAAATTGCCTGGTTTAAGCATCTCTAAAATGCGATACATTTCTCGGTAATATTTAAAAAAAAATATCATAATACTACAATAATTTATTATATTTGAAAACTTCATTGAAAACAAATAAAATTTATTCAAATGACGTCATCGAAATATAACACACCTGGCTCTCTCTATAAAAGCAGCATTTCATTCATAAATTTTTTCCATTCATTTCATTCATCACAATACTATAATAATTTATTTTATTTAAGACCATGGAGGTACAAGTAATTAAAATCTATGCTTAAAACTTCATCGAAAAAATCGTCCTTCTCTGTGTAAAATCAATGAATATTTCATTCATATCAGCTACATTGCAGACTTCAGTAGCTAAATAATTTTGCGTTAAAGAAATGCAGCAATTCTTATACTCATTCTACATCTTTTGGTATTTACATTCTCCATAAGTGAAAATTAAGCGTCGTTGTAGAAATAATCGAAGTTGGATCATCATTTGAACTCAAATATATTGTAATTGTGCTGTTTCAGTATGTAAATACACAGAATTTAAGCAAAAATAAAGTGGTTTTAGGACGGATGCAACACTCAATATGAATTAAAAAGAACTTTAAAAATCAAGATTTTAACACAAGATGGATGCCATATTTTATTTTGAAGTGGGTCACGTGATCGCTTTATATAAGAGGTGTCATTATTATTTTAATTTTTATTTAAAAACTACTGAATATGTTTTGCTGAAATTTTTTTTATATATTTTATGGGATAATTTGAATATTTTCTAAAACTTTCGAAGCAATTTGTGAATTTTAAATCCGTTTAAAAAAATGTTTGAGAAATTAGATCCTATAGAGTTCAATGTATTTCATTTTTTCAACCCGGGTTCAATGCATAACTAATTGGGCGATATTATTCATTTATATTCCCGTAGGTACCACAGACCGTCTGAACAACATACTAAAATTTCATTTTGATAAAATCATTTTTACGGCAGTTATCTTGCTTACGGACAGACAAACAGAATGAATAAAGCCATAAACACTTTTCAACTTTGTTGTAAAGTGTTAAAAATGGTTGCATTTAACAATAAGGGCCGATGGGGTTGCATACATTTCCTTCTCATCATAAATTACATGCTGAACCTCAGGCAAAGTAACAACCAATTTTACTTGCAAATAGGACGGTGTATAGTTGAAGATATAAATCTTTCTCCGCAGCATTTCAAGCTCGTTGAATAGTGGCTTTTGAAAAATTACCATTATGCCTTTGAAAGCTCTATTTTTAGAAAAATCGGCGGTGGTTCCATTCTTGGAGCCGAAATGGTTTTGCGCGATTACAATTTTCTAAAATAAAACTTTAACTTTTGCAATATCGGAAAAAAAACGCTCGGTCCAAAATCTGATTATATACACTTATAGAACTTTTAAGGAGCTATAAGTCATTGCTTATTGTTTATAGCCATCACTTTTAGTTTTAAGATATAAGCATCACAAACTGGTAAAACAGAAAATTTTCAAACTTCAACTTTACAAGACGATGACTCGAAGATAAGAATTTTTTAAGACGAAAAATGTAAAAAAAAAAAAAATAACGAACTTTGTTGCATTCTGACCCACATCAAGGCCGTAATCAGTGGCGATATTGAAGAGGGGCTGAAGGGAAATTCAAGGGGGGGGGGTCAACAGTCTTAAAGGAGAGCTCACCCAAAACACAATTATAATTAGCATTATTAATCATTGACATTTATAAACCATAAAAGTTGCTATTATATATTTCAATTCATACAAATTGTTAACAAATAATTGCATATTTATATTTGCAAGCTATGAGCTGATTATTAATGTCCATATAGCTACTATACATCAATATATATATATAATAATTATAATTGATTTTAGTGTATGCATTAACTAATAATAAAACTATTAATAATGTGTAGTAGAAACATTCTGAAAGTTAATACAAGTTAATGCATAATAATAACTCTTACCTACTTATCCGTTGATTTTGACTTTATAATGTACTAGCAGCATACCCGTTCTTCGTACGGAGTATATAATATAAAGAAACTTATAATTCACAATCATGTGCAAATTCTTATAGTATACTAAATGACATTTTTAATCAAAATATTCTGTTAAAATACTTAATATAATGCTCCTAAAAAGAAGTTTAAGAATATCTGTTCTCCCTATACAAAATTATCTTCACGGGCAGTTCTGAAGAATAAAACATACTGGACACCTTATGTAAGCAAATTTACAAAAAAATATGGAATTGAATCAATATATGCAAAATAAAAGCGTTAAAATTGTATGGGACCCGTACTAATAATATACGCGAATATTAAAAGATATAACCTGTATTAGTAGATTACGTATATAAATTGAAAATATCAATAAACCCGTAATCTTTAAATCTGAAGGCAGTCATTTATTCCAATATATGTCAAAATGAAAGTGCTAAAATTATATGGGAAGATACTCGTACTACTTAGGATGTCGTAGATTAGAAGATATGTCCGATTATTAGTAGAAGATTACCCGTATTACAATATGAGTCTCAAATATCTTTGCTAAAATACAACAGACCACGTAATATATGGAAAATATCAATAATCCCCTTAATCTTCATACCAGAAGGCCGTACTTAACTTAATATATATGTCAATATATGTCAAAATAAAATATATGCCAATATACCTGTACTACTTATATTCTCGTAGGTTAGAAGATATACCCGTGCATTTCTAGAAGATTACTCATACATCGTACAATATGTGAGTGCCAGCAATTTTTGCCGCAATAAAACAATGGCGTAATAACTTCAAAAAAATCTGATGTGGGCAACACATGACTTTCCTTATATAATGCAATGAATTTACTACTTTTACAGTAAAATAAATAGGATTTTTTTATAGTAAATACTTAAAATTCCAAGATATTGAATACATATTAAATAGATATTGATTCTTTCCAAGATATTGAATTTTCGACAACTAGTCGTCATTTTCATTGATTTAGCGTCATTTTAATCCATTTGGCGAGATTTTCGTTAATGTTACAACATTGAAAAAAGTCGCCAAGTTGGCGATATTCCGCCAAATTCGTCACCAAAATTTCGCCAAGCTTTATTGACGGAGAAATAAGTTATTCTTATAGCAGATAAATGACTATCGGCGTTCAAATACAAAAGTATTACTTGAAGTATCTTTTCTCATGAATGGAACGAGCTAGATCCACGAGAATGATGTCACCCAATTTATCGCATGGTATTACATATGAAAAGTGAACATGTTTCTCAATAGGAAATATATTTTTTTTATTTTATATGACTTTTTGATAATTTTTTTGAAAAATGTGCAATATCTCGAGAACGGTTCGTGTTAGCGTTCTAAAATTTATGTTAATCGTTTTCTAATGAAAAATTACATAAGAAATGTCTATTTGCGTAACTTTATTAGCGGTTTTGATTTTTTGACGATTTTTTTCAAAATTTCACTCGAAAATTTAGGGGAGTTCTAAACATTCGATTACGTTTAAAAACAATAGGCTTCCAGTGTTTACGGATTGTAATTTTTGTTCAAAATTTCTTTCGAATCGGTCCATTCGTTCGTCAGTTATCGTCTCCACAGACTCACTGACACACACACACATACTTTCACACACACACATACACACACACACAGACATCACTTCAAAAATGTTTGATTCTTGATCAGGGATGCTTGAAACGTGCTCTCCCGTCGAAAACTCGAATTCGAATTTTCGACCCCGTCACAATACTTTTCGTATACATTATGTATATAAGGAAAGTAATATCGATAATCTCTGAATCAATAATCCCGCAAAATATCAATAATAATAATGTTTAAACCTGAAGATCGTAATTGATATTATCCAATCAAAAATGAAATGGCAATGAAATTTATTTTATATACATATCTTCATTATTCAAATCGGAAAAGATTTAATAAATATCGTCTGCCGCATAAACACAATGGATTTAAATCCGTTGCTAAGCGACATGATATCATTTGCTTCAAATAAATTGATGGAAAAAATGTCGTCTAAATAATACTGTCTCTATGGAACGTTTGGCGACAGTTTCGTCAATTTAACGACATTTTAAAAAATCGCCAAATTTATCGCCAAGTGGAACTGTAGAACTGACAGTCCCACATGGCGACAAATTGACGAAATATCATCACAATACTATCCCCTAACAAAACAAAATTAATTTCATTTATTTAGCGCAATTTTATCAATTTCAAGATATTTTTATGGATTTGAAAACATTTTTATCAATTTGATGACATTTTAAAAATTCGCTAAATGAATTACTAAGTAGGACGGTTAGTCTGACAGATAAATGCTAACGAAACATCATTTCAGTACTCTTTTCTAACAAAACAAAATAAATTTCATTGATTTGCGTCGTTTTCATCAATTTGTCGACATTTCCGTCAATTTGGCAAAGTTTAAGAAAAGTTGAAAAATTAGCGATATCCCGCCCAATTCGTAGCTCTGAATTTGCAGATCTGAATGAAACATCCTGATCCCGTTTCTATATACTAAATGAAAACACTATAATTGTATTAGAAGATATACCCGTTCTACTCTTTTTCTGTTTCAACAATTGGCTAAAAGAATTTATTGGCTAAACACAATATATGAGTTTAGCAGCTAAACACAATATAAACTTGAAAACTCTTTGCCAAAATAAATGAAAGTGATGTACGCAGTCAGCAATTAACATAATTAAAAGAAAAATCAAACCGTTCAGTCATAAGATATAATTTTATATCCATTTATTTATTATTCAAATCGAAAAAATAATAAAAACATTAACAAACACATTTAATTTAATTGCGTTGCCGAGCAACATGATATATCCTCATAAAATGTTAAAATTAATTAACGATTCTGATTTCTTAATACTTTTCATTGTTGAGTGAAAGCTTGCGGAAAATAAACCATGGAGATAGATTTTCCATTTAAATTCATGTTTCAAACAATTCATGATTTCATATAGTGACTAATTTGCGCAAAAAATCTCCACCAAACTCAGAAATAAAGTTTTATTTCACTTTGACGTTTTAAACAAACGATTTTCATCCTTTCCGTTTGGATAAACCACGGAGCTAGAGAGTTGAACCCCTAGGGAAAAGTTCCGTTTTTCATCAATATCTCGTCAACCCCTGGTCTTAGAAACTCGAAACTTGGACTAAATTTATGGGGGCTATTTCGAGGCTATCCACAAAATTTCATTAAATTCGGTTCAGCCGTTCTCCCGTGATGATAATACAAACGAAAATTTCGTTTTTTACTAACATCTCGAGAACCACTGGTCGTAGAAACTCAAAACACAGACTAAATTTTAAGTGGGGCTATTTTCAGGCTACCCACAAAATTTCATCAAATTCGGTTCAGTGAAGGTGGGACAAACAGACAGACAAATTTTCAATTTTATATATATAGATAACAGCGAACCCCACAATAATACGAAAGTATCCTAAATACTAGTGCCATGATTTTTCAATGTCTGTAAATTAAATATGTAAATAAATGGATCATTAGTAATTTCACATATTCAGCTAAATTAAAAAATCTTTAAAACGAAATAATTTATAAAAAAATCTCAAAGAAATTTTTTATCCAAAATTTAAATGGCATTTTATATGAAATTTAATATCACTACTAAAATTTTAATATTTTTATCAGGGGGGAGGGGACTAAGTGTACCTCTCGAAGGGGGGGGGGGCTTAGCCTCCTCTGGTCCCTACCTGACCCACATGCGGAGCAGAATGGAGTACCAACTTTTCTTTTTACTTTATGGTTGTCAAAGTTCAGAAATAAGTGTAGATTCACCACCGTCGCTTTCTAGCTTACCATATGAGTTATTGGCCCACTTTTTACACCCAATACATGAATCTGAATCTCAATATGAGGTTGCGCACAAAAATACATATTACAAAGCAAATATGCTGCGTCTTCATTTTCTTCGATTTCATCTTCTCTCTTTACATTTCTTCTGATGTTTGGTTTAATTCCGTTTCCCGTAGTTATCTTCTCTTCTTTTGTCTAACAGAGTCCAGTTCGACGATGAGAGCTTGCACTTTCGTCCCAGTAGCTCAACAGTAGAGCGTCGGGTGGTCAGTTCGGAGGTTCAGGGTTCGATTCCCGGTTCGGGCAGCAAAGCTCTTTACAACATATCCCACGTGTAAGAGGACAGATTTTATTATTTAAAAAGACCAAATGGACCTAACGGACTGAGAAAAACTTCGGAAACGCGAGAATTGCTAATTGCCCTGTAAAAGAAACGCAACCTTCTCGACATTTTCACATTCTGATTCAGCAAAGTTTCGGAGTTCAACATGGTGCTGATAAGATATTGGTACAATTCAGGAAAAAGGAACCTGCCCTTTTTTTGCGAAATATCCAGTAGAAATCGTCAAAATGTAAAATTAAAGATTACGTAGGCTGAAATATATCAATTAAATGCTTGTTTTATACGTAATTTTTGACGATAAAAGAATAAGACATAAGACCAACCCCATTAATCCAGTACTGGCCGTTCTCGTGAAATTTTAATTTTTTTCGCATGTTCGCCAGCCACTTTTAAAAATAGGTTTAGTTACCCAATGAAAACGAAAATGGAAGTAAAACTGCAAATTCAATGTAATATAAAATAATGTTAAAGTGTTATTTGGTGCCATTAAAACTCAATTTAACGAATTATTGAAGAAAAATAAAGAGAACGTGAATGAGTCTGCAGAGAAAGTCATGTGCTGCCCACATTAGATTTTTACTTTTCCTGCAATGCATGGTAATGTATGTGGAAAGTATTGGAATCATGCCGAAAATCGCAACTCGAGTTTTCGACGGATCTACACATTTTGGGAACTCTAGAATACGAAAAAACAATTTTTAGCGTGACGTATGCGTGTGTGTATGTCTGTTTGCCTGTGCAATGTATGTATCCACTCTAACTCAAAAACTAATAGGCCTAATTTTATAAAATTTGGTAGGTAAGTCACTTGTGGCTGATTCTGGCGCTGATTAGTTTTGAATACGATTCTGGATAAAAAAAAAACCACCTTTTTTTGTGAAATGGCCCTCAAAAGTTGCCTGTATCCAGTCTAACTGAAAAACTAATAGATCAAATTTTACAAAATTTGGCAGATAAGCCACTTGTGGGATGCCCTGATGCTGATTAGATTTTGCTACGATTCAGTAAAAAAGAACTTTTTTTTCCCTAAATGATCTGCAAAAATCATCAAAATCTAAAATAAAACACTTCGTATTCTCAAATATATCCATTAAATGCTTGTTTTATAAGTAATGTTTAACGATAAAAAGAATAAGACCAACCCCATTACACTAGGACTAGCCCGTTCTAGAGATAATTTAGTTTATCGCATTTCTGCTTGACACCTTTGAAAATAAGTTAAATAACTTCAATTACCAAATGACAACGAAAATTGAATTATAAGTGCAAATTCAGTGTGATTTAAAGTAATTATGGCTGTTAGTGCAATTAAACTCAAATTAATGAATTATTGAAAAAATAAAGGGCACGTGAATATGAATCTGAAGCGGTTGAATGGGAATCTGCAATCATGTGCTGCCCACATCAGATATTTAGATGGGTCTGAAAATAGTCGTGACTGTTACTAATCTAAAATTCACAGCAAAGTCTCTTCTTGGGATCTAGGCGAAAGTCGGCTGTTCAGTAGTTTCTTGCAGGGTGTCCCAAAAATCCGGCCTATTTGAAAAATAAATAAAGATTAAACGGGCATCGATAGAAATGCACCATTTGCTGCAATATGCTTGGGATAACAGTACATTTTCAGTCAGACAAACTTTCGAAATTAGTTGGAAAGTTCGGCAATAGATGGCGTTGCAGTCTGTAAAAAATTAAAATACGATATTTTCCACATATCCACCATGCGCAGCAACAACATGGCGTAGTCTCAGAACAAAATTATCATACATCCGTGCAAACACCTCAGTTGTAAAGACTTCACATGCAGGAGAGATGTACTGTTCCAGTTCTGCAGTCGTTTGTGGATTGTGGCGGTACACCTGGTCTTTCAAGTGTCCCCAAAGAAAGAAGTCTCAGGGGGTAAAATCTGGCGAATAGGGAGCCCAATCCATGCCGCTTCCCATATGCATGCGATAGTCCAAAGCAATCACACGATCACCGAAACGTTCGTTGAGGAAATTAAACACTTCGGCCGTTCGATGTGGCTGCCCACCGTCTCGAATGAACCACGAGGTGCTCTTAAAGCCCTCCAAGGAATTGTGTGCCGCCACAAATTCACGCAAGACGTCCAGATAGCGTGCTGCAGTAATCGTTTGGAATCGGAACAATGGGCCAATGAGTCCTTTGGAGGAAATGGCGGCCCACACCATCCCTTTCACCGGATGCAGGGACAATGGAACGGCAACATGGGGATTTGCTGTTCCCCATATGCACCAGTTATTTATTGACGAAGCCGTCGAGGTAAAAATAAGTTTCGTCGGTAAACCAAATGTGTCCCACGTGGATATCGTAGACATCAAGCTTTTGCAGTGTCTCTTGTTCATTCACGGCAGCAGCACTGAGGGGTTGCCGAGTCTGAATCTTGTATGGAAACAGGTGTTAGCTGTGGCGCATGAGGCGATGCGTGAACATTCGTCGTATTCCTGCCTGAACTGCAACACGGCGAACGGAAACCCGGAGTCTCTGTTGGACAAGCTGAGCATTCGCCTCTGTGACTGTCGAATGCGGTCTCCCTACATTTCCAGCACGGTCATCCTTCACGTTCCCAGTCCGTTGAAATTTTTCAAACAGAGCCTTTATTGTACCCTTTTTCGGTCCTTTAGTTACATTGAACTTCCTCCGAAAACTTAGTCTTGTTTCAACAACACTGTAATTCAGGCGGTGGAATTCCAACACAAGAAATATTCGCTCTTCCAAGAAATAAACCATTTTTCACAGCAAATTTGCAATCTGTGAACAGCACACGCTAACAGCAGAAAGACGACTTACAGAATGGCGATCTCACGGACTGCGTTTCCCCATATCTCTCGCAGATCGCCTGCAGCGCCCTCTGTTGCCGAACTTTGTAACTAATTTCGAAAGTCTGTCTGACTGAAAGTATACTGTTGTCCCAAGCACATTGCAGCAAATGGTGCATTTCTATCGCTGCCCGTTCAGTTTTTATTTATTTTTTAAATAGACCGGTCATTTTTGGGACACCCTGTAAGATTTTCTAACTGCATTGAAGTCACAGAATAGGATTGAGTGCCCTTGATTCCAGTTTCATTTGGATGTGCCTGAAAACAATCGTGACTGTTAATAATCTAAAATTTGCAGCAAAGTCTCGTCTTGGGATCTCAGGAAGTCAACTATTCAGTAATTGCTCCCAAGATTTTCCAACAGCTTTTTTTTGTTCGTTCTTTACAACCAGATAAACATTATTGCAAATAATGGTACACTTTTACATATCAAAGCGCAAATTTCACATATTTACATATTAAAGCGCAACACTTTTACATATTAAAGCGCAACACTTTTACATATTAAAGCGCAAATTTCAAAATACGCTTTCAAATAAAATATTTCTTGAAATACGCAATCTTATTCGGTGTAACTTTTTTTAATGAGACTGGATCCAAAAATATTATAATATAAACACACTGATTCATTTGTCTATCTATCTATCTCCGGGTCACGCTTGGCGAAATTTTGGTGTCGAAGTTGACGGAATATCGCCAACTTGGTAAAATTTTTTAAATGTTGGCAAATTGACGAAAATGTTGCCAAATTGATAAAAATGTCGCCAAAATGATAAAAATGTAGCCAAATTGATAAAAATGTAGCCAAATTGATAAAAATGACGACTAATTGACCTTGGATTAAACATTCAAAATAGTTCAATCTTCTTCCAACAAAAGTAGGAAATATTATTATTCTTGAGTGTTTTTAGTTTATTACTTTCAGGGCAGAATGCCCGCGGGTCTGACTAGACAAAAAATGACAAAAGTATCCCCGAATTAATAAAAATGTCGCCAAATTGATAAAAATGTCGCTAAATTAATAGAAATGAAGCTAAAACAGTAAAAATGACGACAAATTGATGAAAATTCAATATTCTTGAAAAAATATAAAAATCTACTATCAGATTAACCTATTTCTCCATCTGTAACGCTTGGTTAAATTCTGGCAACGAATTTTGGCGGCATATTGCCAACTTGGCGAGTCTTTTTAAGTGCTGCTAAATTTCCGCAAATATTGCCAAATTGATAAAATTGACTCTAATCAACGAAAACGACGGCCAATTGAGGAAAATTCAATATCTTGATACATAAACAATAACATAACAAACGACTATATGAATAACCTATTTCTCCGCCCGTCCGTAGTGCTTGGCGAAAAATTTGGCGAGATGTCGCAAACATGGCGACTTTTTTAAATATTGCCACATTGACGAAAATTTCGCCAAATAGATAAAAATGTCATCAAATTGATAAAAATTTCGCCAAAATTGATAAAAATTTTGCCAAATTGATAAAAATAACGCTAAATGGGAGGCAATGCTTTGAAAATTTTTAATTCCGTCATATGACGGGCATACCTTCTAGTGTATTAACACTAGATCGACGGAAGCAGTCATTTTGACTGTATAACTACTTTAAGAAAAGATTCCTCCATCCCAGCCCAATGAAATTTTATGATTTTTCTTATTTTCTTAAAGTTATTGAAAGTACAGAAGAAAATTATTCTAGGGTTAATAATAAGAGAACAAATCAACGATCTTCCTAGAAAGGCGGAAACGGTCAGAGTAGTTCTGCGGTCAAAATGACGGCTCCCGTGGTTCTGGTGTCAATATGCTTTATCTATCTACACCTCACTACCAGGGAGTTAAAATCCTGTCCGTAATGATAATTCGGAAACGGCTCAACCGCTTTTCTAACACATAGCACACCCGATTCGAAATACATTTATAGCTAAAATATTTCGCATATTGTAGTACCACGTTGATTTTATTTCAGTACTAAACCGAATGACTCGGCGTTGCACGAGTCCTAAATAAGCACCCGCTACTTAAGTAGTGCCATTCAGTTTGCAAATCGCCCAATCACTTTCAATTCAAATCACCGCAGTACATTAAATCCTCAGTTTAAGAGCAAAGAGAGCACCACTTCATAAACATGGGTTGCTAAAAAAAAATAGACGATTCTCCGAAGGGATAAAATATATTTCCTCGTCAGGTGGGCATGCGCAGTTGGCAGATCAAAAAATGCACAGAACTTTATTGAACCTCGAAAATCTGACAGGTTCGCTCGCTTCAAAAAATGACAAAATAATAATAATAATAATAATCACTTACCCAATCAAAAAAGTATTTGTTTTTTGGTAGAAAGCGAAAATGAACCCAACTTTTTGCTAAACTATAGAAATGTGCTAACCTTAGGTTTTTGGATACGGCGAAAGAGGTGTAACTTAACATAAACAAGAAAGATTAATCACGCATAAAGCATTGATAATGAAACACTTTCCAACTGAAATGCAATTTTATTTAAGCATCTCAATAATGCGAAACATTCAGCGCTGATATTTTTTAAATTATCACAGTACTATAATAATTTATTTTACTTAAAAACTTAAAACCATGGAGGTAAAAGTACTTTCGAACTCCATGCTTAAAACTTCATCGAAAAAAGCAATACTATAAGATCGTCTGCTTCTCTACGTAAAATCCATGAATATTTGATAGTTTAATGATCAATTAAACTAACAAATATTGCCATTGAATTGGCCCAGAATATAAATGCACAGAAAATACGTAAAAATAAAGCGCTTTTAGGACGAATGCAACATTAAATATAAATTTAAAAGAACTTTAAAAATCACGATTTTGACACTGGGAAAAAAGATGGATGCCCTATTTTACTTTGAGGTGTGTCACGTGATATCTTCACACTATGTGTGTGCAGTTATTATTTTAATTTTTATTTAATATATTTTGCTCAAATTTTTTATATATTTCATGGGCTAATTTGGATATTTCCTAAAATTTTCGAAGCAATTCGTGAAATTTAACTTCGTTTAAAAAGTGTTTGAAAAATTAGGTTCCATAAGGTTCCATGTATTTCACTTTTTCAACCCGGGTTCAATCCAAAACTAATTGAGTGATATTATTCATTTACATTCCCATATGTCCCACAGACTGTCTCAACAACATATTAAAATTTCATTTTGATAAAGTCATTTTAACAACAGTTATCGTGCGAACGGACAGAGAGACAGATATAATGAACAAAGTCATAAACACTTTTCAACTATGTTGTAAAGTGTTAATAGTTAAGTAATTAATTCAAGATTTTGAAAGATATTACCGAAGTGCGCCTTTCCGAGTCCTGAACGACTGGTGCATCCTATTTCTTGGCCTTTACAGACCACACATGCACACAGTCATCTTCTATTACGCATTATTTTCCGGTATTTTTGCTGATGTACAGATAAGAAGACAACAGACTCAATATTCATATAATATTTCGCATAAGAAACAAATTAATTTTTATAAAAGAAAACTGAAGATTTGCGTTTTCTTTCCGAAACAGTTAAGGAAATAGCTGTAATGTTTTAGTTAGAAACTAAAAGTTTCAGTTTTCTTTGGACAACTATCTATCTTCTGTGGTCTTCAACCCCCACTCCCCCTCCTCCTTACGACCTGCAGTTATATAATATGCACATTTATATGCTTAACGATGGTCTTTCCCAATATCTGAACTCGCAGTTTTATGTACATTGGCCTCTGCTTCCTATTTAAATTTGTAAAAATTACTCAATTATTTTTGAATAAATCTGCTTATTTTTTGTACAAAATTCTGCAAGCATTGTTTTTTCTTTCATTATTATTTACTCTTCCAGATACAGATAAAATAATAAATTACCAAAGCAGAAATGTGCAAATATTCTTAAAGACACAAAGTATCCAATGGATCCTGGACTCACACGAGTCCCCCAGCTCGCCGCCAGAGAGCGCTTTGCAACTGATGCCAATTCTTCGCAAGAAAGTGACATCGTATTTTACTTGCAAATGTTACGACATGTCGTTAAAGATACATTATGTCCCCCGGAGTTATATAACGCTGGCTGTGGCTTAAAATGACAGTTATTTCGCGAAAGAATAGATGTTCTTTTTTTTAATGTCTATATTTTTAACAATGTAGGGGGAAAAGCGATATTTTATCCTTATTTTACATTTCAAGATGCAGGTACTGACGTAAATAGTTGCGTCGTGCAGCTCAAAGCATGAAACCATGAGTATAAATTGGTGCAAAATTTTTTCTAAGGTTTTATATGATTTCAAGTGTGATAAAATCGTGAATTGTGTCCAGCGGTATAAGGAATACACAAAAATGCTTAATTATTTCAAATTATAATTCTCAATTGTTAAAATGAAATGCTCTGAAGAAATTCTTATCGAATGTATATGCAAGCGATGAACACAGCCCTAGTAATACCTCTTGCGGAAGAATATTTTAATGGGTAAAGGGGTAAATATGTTCCAGAATGAAATAATAAAATCGGTATTAGATTTTTTTAATTTTTGAAACCGATTATAAGTATTCCTCAATTTATAAATATTAACACTATTTTTAGCGGGACAATTTGAAAAGCCTTTAGGAAAAACAATTCGCAACCTTAATTTAAATGAAAATATTTTTTCACCTATTTAATGGTAACAGCTAGTTTTAATGTCATAAACAAATTCTACATACCGAAATGAGTCTAACCATGGAGTTAGAAAGAAAGGGATAAAACTCTTATGGATGAAACCCTTGAAAATGCCATAATGCTTTGAGAATTAGATCTAGGTGTCGCTCATGTTAGTAAAGTAGCTGCTATTGTTAGTGGATAGAACAAAAAGGCATAATATTTATTATATGTATTTTTGATTATTTTAAAATTGGAGGTTCCCTAATTATGAGTACAATTAACCAGTATTTATTCATAATTCTATGATAGAGTTCAGAATATAGGGCGATAAAAATAAATTGAAAACTAAAATAATTTTGAATACGTAGAAATATTCTTTATTGTTTCAGTTCTACTTTGCATTGCATTCATAATTTATGTTTACAAAATTGACAGTTTAAAAAATATTTTAGGCCTTTCGCCATAGAAATGCATACAATGCAGGGCTACGGCTACTTATCTCACCCCAGCGCCATCTGAATGATTGTCTCAAACGATATCGGCATTTTCTTAATATGAAGTTTTATCTCTTTACTTCTCCTCCATGAGTCTAACTATAAATTTTTATAAAGTCCCTGTCGTTATATTAGGATATATTGTGGTTTTAAATATGGAGATGATTCAGGGATCATCTCTATATTTAAAAACAATAAAGAAACAATAAAGAAACGTATAAAATACATATAAAATGACTGAAACAATAAAGAAACTGTGTATGTATGATTCACCATAACTGGAGAAAGGCTGAACCAAATTTTATGAAATTTGTTTTGGTAGTCTTGAAATTGCCCCACAAAAAACATAGGCCATGTTTCGAGTTTCTACGACCAGTGGTTCTCGAGATATTAGTGAAAAACGACACATTTTCCTAGGAGTTCTACTCTCTAACTCCATGATTCACAACGAAAAAGGTTGGATATTGTTGGTTTAAAACGTGAAAATCAGTTAAATCTGTGAGTTTTGTAGGAGTTTATTGAACGTATTAGACACTTTTGAAAATCGCAGGTGTGAGATATGATTTTAAATGGAAACTATCACCATGGTTTATTTTTCACAGGCTTGCTCAACAACGAAAGTATTAAGAAATCACAAGAAAGATCAATCATGTATAAATAATTGATTATGAAACACTTTCCAACTGTAATTTTATTTAAACATCTCTAAAATGCGATACATTCAGATGTAATATATCACAATCGGCCCTATATGTTCCGGTGTAATTTTTATCACAGTTTTGCATGGTAAATCCCGAGCAACGCCGGGTAATCGCTGCTAGTAACTGGATAAAAAGCGATGTCCGTTATATTAAAAAAAATCTGATGTCAACAGCATACGACCTTCCTACAGACTCAAATTCATCTTCTCTGTATTGCATTAATAATTGACTAAATTGAGATTAATTGTATTCAATAACACGCATCATTATTTGACATTACACTGAAATTACACTCTTAATTCTGTTTCCGTTTTCATTTGGTAACAAAGCGGGCGTAGCAAAAATGCGAAAAACTTAACTATCTCGAGAGCAGCTAGTCCTGGAGAAATGGGGTTAGTCTTATTATTTTTATCGTCAAAAATTACGTATAAAACAAACATTTAATGGATAGATTTAAGCATATATAATCCTTTATTTTAAATATTGTCGATTTCTGTGGGTCATCTCACAAGAAAGGCAAGTTCTGCTTTCCTGAATCATACCAAAATCTAATCAACACCAGGGTAACCCAAGTGACGTATTTACCAAATTGTGTGAATTTTGACCAATTACTTTTTTAGCTAGGATTGGTACAGGTAATTTTTACAGCCATTTCGCAAAAAAAAAGCATGTTCGTTTATCCCGAATTGTCAATACTGATGGATGCTGAAACGTCGGTTTCGTCCCTCGGACCCATTAGGATCTGACGGTAGCCCCCCGGCCACTTCAAGGCACCGACGATCAGAGTAAATGACTTGCAAAAATTCCACTTAGTGGACCACTTGAAGACCAAAACCGTACTAACATTTAGGTAATTTAATTTTCACACAAAAAAAACTTGAAAAAGATCCAGCATATTTTGGCATCATTTTCAATAGAAAACTACTTTTAAAAAAATGGCACCAGTGGCAGCAATAGAAGGGCGTCTCAAATACCTTGCTTACTAAACGTGATAGAAAGTACTTTTTTTTAGAAATTCGAATCAAATATTTGACTCAACACTGAAAGCCTTCTAGACAAAAATTCTGCAAATCTTCTGCAAGACAAAAATTAAATTTCCATCTAAAATATACAAATATCATTAAAATAACAATAGTCAATGTATATTTGATATAGTAGTTTTATTTCACAGATAAAAATCCTACGACGTTTCACCGTTGCCAGATGCAATAAAAGAAACGTCGTTAGGACGTCATTGTTTAAAAACTACCGACATTACAGAACACTATCATAAACAAATCCTATCTGAACATTTACGGGCATTACAATTACCAGAAATATAAACGTCGGTATAGGCTTTAACAGAATCAATTCTCCAGAGATCTGCTGCAGAGCGGAAGTTACAGTTAAACATCAAACTACTACATTCTTCAAAACTTCCTGTGAGGGCCCATAAAACGGAAACTACCCCCAATGAGCTCAAATTCTAATACAAACACCTATCTCCGGCTAGAGACCCCCATGAAAACTGTAACCCAATTAAGTTTGATACTTCACGCCGGATAACAGCCGCTCTATCAGATGCTATGATCGTCTTTTAAATTGCTATGTTCCTTCGCGAGTAGCTAGCCAGCTACTGGCGAAGGAACATAGCTCCGCTTTCCCTCCAAATGGCATCCATTTTCGTCCGAGAAACGAAGCCATTTTGGTTCGAATTCCGAGTTTAAGGAGAAGTGCTAGTCATTATCATATTTCAGGGACGGAAGGGGGCGAATTTTTGTCTGTTTAGATTTTGCTCCTGTTCTAAAAGGTAGGAATAAGCTTAGAGAAGGGGATATTTACAAATACAAATTGTGATTTACGGTCGTTAATCACGACGGTTCTAAAGAGGTTTATGGGAAGTGATTTTTTGGAGTTAATAATGTTTCATAGGTGGATTCCAATATTACTTTTGAGTTTAGGAGAGGGTTTTTGCGTACGGGTTTATTAATTGGGCAATAAACTTTGATATCGTTGAAGAATGAAAATTTAGTGTTATGGGTTGGGTGCATTTCATTTTATACTCTGCCATTTTCGTTCTACTCATATATTCTTTGTTGTTTCCAGTGTTCAAAGGAAGTTTTATTTTCCCGACATAGTAGACAGAACCACATAGGAGACATATCCATTTTATACAGGTCGGTTACACGTAGGCCGAGATGCAAAACTTACATGGAAACAGGCTTATGTGGAGAAAATCTAACCAAATTTGGTACAATTTATTAAAGAGATATGTGGTAAAAAAAATTCAACAGGGTCTTATATCAAGTCTTTATTCTTGCTATTTACAGATTGAGTCTGATGATGTCATGGTTTATACTCACAGAAACTGCTTATAGGTTTCGTTTTCAAAGTAAGAATTGTTAAACTCTAACTCTTTTTAGAGCTTTTCTTGTCAAATGTGACCAAACTTAAAATATTTAAACCTGCGGAAAGGCAAACATTAAACCCCACTAACATCCAGTGATGTGCGCAGAAACTAATTTGAAATTCAAATAAACTGTTATAAACATACATACATGACGACTCGCCGAAATAACAGAACTAACAGCTATACCTGGTAAGACACCCAAATACATTTAAATACAATTCACACAAATTCCACGACAATCAGACCTCGATATGAAATTTGGGCTCATTTTCCGCATTACAGTCGATTGGAATGTTTCTTTCTTTTTAGATTTGGACTCTAAAGATAATCTATCATGAAGAATAAATGCTGGGCCAATACGGAAGATGAGCTTTTATTTGAATCTCGGGGCTTTTATTTTACATTATAAATATATTTAAACCTAGATTATAGCGTAAAATGCTGAGCAAATAAAATACACCAAATTCTTTTGGCGTGGAGCTCTAAGCTCAAGGCGTACCGAAGAAGGAGTTTTAAGCAATTTTGAAACGATCACTTGCTTTCGAAATTTTATATTCACAGCATTTAACGGTGTGATTCAGTTTATATAAAGTATATAAAGTATCGTTTGTATATAAAGTATCGTCCTGTATTTATTACTTTTATGATAGATCATTTTTGACTCACCTTTAGAGTTAAAAGCTAAAAAAAAAGATGTCAACCGGCTGAAATACGAAAGATGAGTAGATGATATTTATGAGGCTAATTTAAAGAAAGACATGTTGTAACATTGTTTTCATAAGTACTTCTTTTAATCACTAGAAGGTATAATCGTCATATGACGAAATTAAAAATTTGAAAAGCATTGTCTCCCATTTAGCATTATTTTTATCAATTTGGTGACATTTTTTCAATTTGGTGACATTTTTATCAATTTGGCGATATTTTTATCACTTTGGCGACATATTTGTCACTTTGGTAACATTTAAAAAGTCGCCAAGTTTGCGACATCCCTCCAAATTTCTCGCTAAGCATTACAAATGGGCGGAGAAATGGATTATTCATATAGTCGTTTGTTATGTTATTTTCAAGATATTGAATTTTCACTCATGAGTCGTAATTTTCATTGATTTAGCATCAATTTTATCAATTTGATAACATTTTTGTCAATTTAGTAGCATTTAAAAACACTCGCCAAGTTAGCGATATGCCGCCAAAATTCATCGCCAGAATTTCGCCAAGCATTACAGACGGAGAAATAGGTTGTTCTTATTGTAGATTCTTATATTTTTTCCAAAATATTTAATTTTCATCAATTAGTCGCCATTTTTACCAATTTGGCAAAGTTTATATCAATTTGGTTAGATTTCTCTATCAATTTGACAACATTTAAAAAATCTCGTCAAGTTAGCGATATTCTGTCAATTTCGACTCCAAAATTTCGCCAAGACTTGCCCAGAGATAGATAGATAAACAGACAATACTCAGTGTTTATATAACACATTTTCTATAAATTTTGGTTAGAAAAAACAACTTGGGATCATAAACTAATTAAATATGAAAGGAAAATTTAGATGCTTTAAGTAATTTTCGTGGTCATAAATTGCCTTTTTTTTATAATAGAAATTTGCATATCTTTCAAATAAAAGAAAATCTTAAAACACATATTTGTTAAAAGATCTGATGTGGGCAGAACATGACTTTCTCTGCAGACTCATTCACGTTCTCTTTATTTCTTCAATAATTCATTATATTGAGTTTAATTGCACAAAATAACAGCCATAATTATATAAAGCGACACTGAATTTGCACTTTTAATTTAATTTCCGTTCTCATTTGGTAATTGGACTTATTTTCAAAGGTGGCGCAGTGAAAATGCGAAAAAACTAAAATATCTCGAGAACAGAAAGTTCCAGTTTAATGGGGTTGATCTTATTCTTTTCATCGTAAAAAATTACGTATAAAACAAGCATTTAATGGATATATTTGAGCATATGAAGTTTTTTATTTAAGACAATTTTCGCTGGCCATTTTTTCCCCGAATCTTACCAAAATCTAATCAGCACGAGGGTAACGCACAAGTGACTTATCTACCAAATTTTGTAAAATTTGATCTATTAGTTTTCAGCTAGAGTGGATACAGGAAATTTTTGAGGGCCACTTCGAAAAAAAGGCGAGTTATTTTATCCCGAATCTTACCAAAAACTAATCAGCAACAGGGTCACACACAAGTGACTTACCTACCAAATTTTATGAAATTGGGTCCATTAGTTAGTTAGAGTGGATACGTTCATTGCACATACAGACAGTCACACACAGAGACAGACATCACGCTAAAAATAGTTTTTTCGTGTTCTAGAAGTCCCAAAATGTGTAGATACGTCAAAAACTCGAGTTGAGATTTTAGGCATGATTCCAATGCTTTCCCTATACATTACCATGTATTGCAGGGAAAGTAAAACATAAATATGACCACAATTCATTTTGTCCCATTCATGACTTTTATATTGTCCCCTTTTTCTGATAAATAACATTCTAATATTTTACTTTTAGCAAACGCAACTTTAAGATGTTTTAACAAAGCGACAAAAATTAAATACCCCATTCATGCCATTTTCCCCCTACCAAGATTTCATGTTGCCACAGCGGGTATCTGTTATACTGTCCTAACGAGCACCTAATAACCGCGAAATTATTCTATAGACGCTGCTATCTGCATGCGGAGCGCAATTGTAATACTCCTCTACTTAACTACGTTTGAATATAAAGCAGAATTCAGATTATTAAGTGTTTTAGTTAGATGCCAAGGCGTTGGGATATTTATACGCGGTATCCAACTGACACTCTACACTATCCTTCGCATATGCCACGATTCCCATCAATACAGCGATTAGTGAAATTTATAACATTCAAATAGGCTAGCGGTGTCTTAACGATTTTCTCTGCTGCTTTTGATCTGCAGCATGGGTGTAAGATACTGTGGTCATAAATCTAAAGTAATGCACGCTGATATGTGTAACCACAGTGTATAGCGTTGAATTAGAATTGTTTAATGGGTATATAATTATTGATAGGCAACAATATCTCAAATTCGTAAATGTAAGGTTTGCTTATGATGGTCAAAGTTTCCGATCAATGAGGAGTTTTCCAGAAGGCGGATAATAACTTCCCTTGCACGTACACTGTTTTGCAAAAAAAAAACGAAGCATCATGAAGAAAGTGAATGTTATTGAAATTAAATATGCGTACAGCTCATACACAGGTAATGAAATTAAGGCCGCAGGACCCACCAATGGTTAGCAATTTTACATTGAATTTTCAAATCAGTAATTGGTGAAACTCCCCTTGGAGGCAATGCATACTTGTATACGTCTAGATAAAGAGTGATAAAGTCTCCTAATGTGATCCTGCGATACATTCTACCAGGCATTCCTTCATTGTTTCTCCAGATTTGCTACATTTCGGTTGGCAGCCTAGCATGTTCCATACATGCTCGATTGGCGAAAGGTTTGGTGACCTTGCTGGCCAAGGAACAGCACGGAGACTGTCCACAGATATGCGAGCCGTGTATGGCGTGGCATTATCTTGTTGGAAAATGGCCCCAGAATGACGTGCCATGGAGGATAACAGGATTTCATCAACATACCGTTGAGCTGTTAAATTTGTACGCAGGATGACTAGGGGCGACCTGCTGTCGTAAAAGATAGCACGCCACACCATCACACCAGGGGTAATGGCTGTGTGCCTGTTGAAGACCCAGACCCAGACCACACGACCAACCCTAGGGTTTACGGTAGCAATATGTGTGGCCGGAAAGGGGCTGTGTGCCTGTGCAAGCAGATGACCATCGGGTAAGTATGTGGAGGTGCCTGGGCTAGCGGTCCAAATCAGCCTTTGTTTTACACAGGCACACAGCCTGTGTAAAAAAAAATCAGCCTTTGTTTTACACAGGCTGTGTGCCTGTGTAAAACAAAGGCTGATTTGGACCGCTGGCCCTGGCACCTCCACATACTTACCTGATGGTCATCTGCTGAAAGACTGGAGCGTGATTCATCGCTGAACACTATGCGATGCCAGTCTGCTGGCAGCCATGATGCTTTCTCGGCTACGATAGCACTCCAAACGGCTCTGTCGATGTTGTGGGGTTATGGGCAGACATCTTGGCCGTCGTGAGCATAACCCCACCTCAGCCAAGCGTCGTGAGATGGTGGAAGGTACCACGGGTGGTATGGAAGAAGCTGTAGCACGTTGGATGACGGACAATGATGCCGTTGTGTCAGTTCGGGCGTGTCGCACAATCATCCGATCTCGCCTCGCATTCGTGCACCTTGGCCTTCCAGACCCTTCATTCCGTCGATAAGTTCCTTGCAGCAACCATTGCTGCCAGCACCTTTGCACAGCAGTGTCCGTTCGGTGGCTATCTATTGCTCGGTATGACCCGCCAGCTTCACACATCCCGAATATAAGACCACGTTCGAACTCGTCTAATTGCTTATAAGGTCTTCGGCAACGTCGTAATAGCATTATTGTTTGTTTCTCCACGAAACTGCAACACCGATAACGAGCAAAGGTAAACCGTCCACATCTTTAATATGGATGCTAGTTTCGCAGTAGAAACACACGCTTTGACCGAAGTTAACACTCATTGGCCTTGCAAATGTAATCATTTGCATACTTGGCATAAAGGAATTTGTATGCAAAATTTGAGATGATCGGGATACTTTTTAGGGGGTGCTTCGTTATTTTGCAAAAGAGTGTATGTAGATTATACAGGGTTCGGAAGAAAGTACTTAAGACGTCTATTAGGATCTCTGGAAATGTCTATTAGGATCCATTTCGTCTATTAGGATCCATGATAATACATGTTAGTTCTATCTATAGTTGAATGATTATACAAAAAAGTATTCAATATTTGCAAATCCTGATATAAAAAAGAGTAGATAAGTTTGTGAGTAGTTATAAAAGGCCGGTTCACCGGTTTTTCTTTTAATTTAAGTATTTAAAATAATCTTTATTACATGTTATGAACGTGGGCGATTATTTAAAAGTGATTCTGATAAAAAAAAATTTACGCGATCAACAAAATTTTTTAAATGTATAAAATTTTAAGACATTTTAAAAAATTTTTATTATCTGCAGTTTCAGGTATCGAATTTCTAAATATAGTTTATTAGCTTAGGAGAGAAAAAATTGAAAACCACATTTATATATACAAAAAGCAAAAACTTCTAACAGCTCGCTAATTGTTTCGTAACTGTTCGTAAAATCTCGCTAACTGTTCATAGCTAGCTAGGCGAAATCAACATTTGCCTGAATTTTGTTATTCCTTTGACTCGAAAACTGGAATTGGTAAGTTGATAAAATTTTGCATCCATACGTGAAATGGAACGCAGATTTGCAGAATCACAATTTCAATTATCAAAACGAACTGTACCAAAGCGAAACACCCATTTTTAAAGCTCACCACACTTCCTGCAAATGACGTGTAAAAAAAAACCATTGTTATACAAAAGTTTAAAAATGAGTCCAATATTAGGCTTCACTTCTCTATGTTTTTTTTTTTTACTCGGTTACTGGAAAAACGTGACGAAACAAAATACCTACCATAAGAGTTGCCCTTTACATCAATGATACATACAATAATAAAGAGCAAATCTATGGAAATACGTTTTTGTGATATAAATGCGTTACTTTGTTTTGATGTATTTTAATTTGCATTACTTACAATTCAAATCCCACAAAAGTAGTTATAAAAGGCCGGTTCACCGGCGGATCGGGGAGGTGGTGCCAGAGGAGGCCCTCTTTGGGAGGATGCCTCTTTGGAGTGTCTTCCCTCTTTTGAGAGGAAGCTCCTCTCAGAGGGTCTTGAGACCCCCAGGAGGGAGGATGCCCCCCCCCTCCCCTCTTTTGGAAGTTTGGTGAGGTGGTGCAGCACCGGATGCCTCTTTCGAAAGAGGGCAATTGCGAAGTCTTTCACGGAGGCATGATGACTCATACGGAGTGAGTTTCACTCGGAGTCTTGAGAGGGAATGTCACAATCGCTGACTGACCCTTGACCTGAGGAAGAGGTTTCAAGGGATTTCGCAATCGCACAATCTGGAAATGACGTGTCGCGCCTTGGAGCTCCTTAGCACACGTCCTCCCTCTCTGCTGGTCAGCGACAGACTGAAAGATCTTATCAGCGTGACGTAGTTAAAGCGCCCTCTGGCGAATTTTGATGAAGTGCTGCCATCTATCGGCATTTTTTTTTCCAAAAAAATTTAATGTTTCACTGGTCAGGAGCTGGATTCGAACTTGGGCCCATCTGATTACAAGCCGCGCGTCTTACCACCGTGCCAAAGCACCCGTGCTTTATAGGAAGTTATCTTCGAAGTGTACCTTATCAGCGGAAGTTAGATTATTTTTCAAAGTTCATTTGAATCGCTCGGTGAATAGCGATGTGTTTTAAAACAGAATGCTACGGAGTGAATATAAAATTGTGTATTATAACACTATGATTTTTTTTTAAAATGAATGGAATACACGCAAGTATAGTTACGCATTTTCAAAATGGTGTTAAGTGAATAGCATTCAACCCTTTTAACACTTAAAATTTAAACACACTATACTTAGCTGAGTGATTTATAGCAATACGGATTTTTTTTTTTTTTTTAAATAAATCTAACTATCAATATGATTTTTTTTTTAAAATGAATGGAATACACGCAAGTATAGTTACGCATTTTCAAAATGGTGTTAAGTGAATAGCATTCAACCCTTTATGTGTTGTGTATCTAAAAACAAATTTATACACGTACACAAACTTTAAAAACATGAATGTAATACATAGCTGAAATTATGTTTTGTGAACAGGATTCGACCCTTTTAAGTGTTGTGTATCTAAAAACAAATGTATACACAAACTTTAAAATAGCGCATTTAGTTAAAATGAAGTGAACTAGATTTCACCATTCTAAGTGTGTGTGTGTGATTTTTAAAAAATAAATCTAACAGTATATAACGAAATGATTTTTTTTTTCTTTTTATATAAATAATAATCAAAATTAGAACTCACAGAACGACCTCTTCACACCTTCGCGTCCACGCGGCAAATGAGTGAGACACTCTCATTACGCTATTAAAAATTAGATCTTATCTATAATGACGTCACTAGTATAAGGTGTTGCCACCTATTTTTTTTTCTAATAATATATTTTTAATAGTTGGATACTTCAACGGTCTGATTTGCTACACGTAATCTAAAACACATCGCTTTAATGATATTGTGCATTAAATATGATTTGACCCTTTTCACATCGTAATTTTACTGCCATTATAGAACTTAGAAGTGAGTGTACATTATTTTTTTCAGGACACCAACACATTTTAAAATCTATTGAATAGGAATAGACCATTTTGCACATACATGTACCTAGATTTCAACACCCGGTATTAAAACCTGCTAAACATGAAACGAGTAAGTATTGTGTGAGATTTTATCACACTAACTTTCAAACTTTTTAAATTTTTAAAAATGTCCGAAATAGTTGTATTTCATCGGTAGACATAAATTGTATGGAACACATTTTTATGAAAAAAATATCTGTCTCGACAGCTTTTAAAAATAGATTTCTACAGTTGTACACTACAGTTCTAGAATTTTCTAAATACGAATCGACTGTTTGAACTACCAATGGTGGTTTTACCGATGCAAATATTTACAGGACAAATATTTCGATGAAACCGAACTTAGTTGAAGCTTCTAAGTTTGAATATTTAGAATCATTTCATATAATTTCTATATTCACATTGAAAATAGTTAACAAAGCTGGAACTCACGGAGTGACAGCTTACTGTCCACACTCCAAATGAGTGATACACTCTCATTACATTATTAAAAATTAGATCTTATCTATAATGATGTCATTATGTTGACGTGTTGCCACCACACAATTATTTTTTCCAAATTATGCATTTTTTCTTTTTTTTTTTAATAACTTGCTACTGTCTTATGCTATCCATTTTTTTTTTTCATATAAGCAGATATTCAATATACCTTCTAAATGTTAAGTTATAATTTAAAAAAAAAAAAATTATACAATAATTATACAATATACAATACAATTATACAATCAAATTATACAATACATACAAGAGCTGGAAGATCTTAACATTTCAATATTAAAGAATACTCACAAATGTTTTTTTTTCCCCATTTAAAATTATCAAATTTTAATGCAATTTGACAAAAATTGCACAATACTTAGTGTATGACTATCAAATAAGAGCTAGCTTGTATTGCTACAACAACGTTTAAGATCATTAAACGAGTATATATATATATTTTTTTAAAGAAGAATAGTATATAACTTAGTGTTTTTAAGGATAGGCGATTGTTAACATTGAATTTAAATGAAAGAGTGCCCCTCTGAGACAAATACAGTACATTGCAATAACATTAAAAAATATGAAAGACATGTAATTAACACCCTAAAAGAAACATGTAATGAGTTTTGATATCTTAATACGAGACATTATTGACATGCACATAGAAATGTCACAATTTTGTGGCTGTAGGTGCTCCATAAGACCCCTCTGCTCTTAATAAATGATCCCATTTGAATGTACATATTTAACAACACACAGAAAATGACAGGGCCACAACAAAATTTTACACCTATTACAGAATAAGTCCCAACTTCGTAGATTTTTAAGAAACTACACTCGAATTTTCACCGATTCTTAGAGATTGAAACACAACATTGTTTATTAATCTTCATACTTTAGAGAATGGAACATAAATTAGCATTTATTTTGAATGAATTCTAAATTTTGACATTGATTATAAATTTATGATTTAAACTCTGTAAAGTGTAAATATCTTTTGTTATGAAACTCACACTGTAGACATTTGATATGATTCGAATAAATCTATTTTTAATTTTTTATATTTTATTTTAAAAAGTGAGATTAGTAAACCTGTTACACTTGAATGCATAGATACATAACTCATAACAATATAACATTTCTTAAATGGAACATGCTAAAAAAAAAAAATTAGCTAATGAGTATAAATAAAGAATTCAATTTGAAAGATAAAAACCATTTAATGAATCTATTATTCATGAAATACATATTAACCATTATCACTTGTACATTTAAACAAATAAGTTAAAATAATTTCCTTATTGCACATTCATAGTCCTCTGATTTGAATGACTCGAAAAAATTTCTATCATAGCAGTAAAAGACTTCTTCACCACGCAACAAAACTTTCTTAGCAATGTTATTAATGTCAAGATTTAGAAGCACTTGTTCAGACACTCTGTCATACATTTGTAATGGAGTGCTGTAAAGACATTCATGGTAACTTAAATCTTCAACTTGAGCAACACACCCGACACATTTGAAAAGTTTTCTTACATGACACATGATGTTGTCATGAATACAAGAGATTAATTGTTCGAATGCAAAATTTTTCTCACAAATAAGTGATGGTAGAAAGGTTATAGTGTTCTTTATTTTTAATATTTGAGCAGGAAGCCACTCTATAAATATACTTTCTCGAAGATGTATACTAATGTTGTTAACACTATTCTGTAAACATGCTATTTGATTTTTATCTAAGGTAATATGACACTGTGTTAGACAAAATTTTGAATCATATAATTGAATTATTTTCTGCAAATGCAATTTTCCGTTGTCATTGAAACAGAACAACTCATTGCGACTGACGAAAGAGGTATCTGCATATAGAATATTGAACGACCACAATTTTTGAGAAAATTCACTCCACGTAGCCGGTGACAGTGTAACACCTTCACGCGTAGGCTGTAATTCATTTCGATCGTTAGAGAGATATTTCCATATATACACTTTTAACTTCCCATGACGAAGTTTTAAATATACATACACATTAGATCCTAAATGCCAACGACGGAGTGCATCTTGCATAAAATCTGAAGAAGTAGATTCAGTCGAAACTGATTCTGTAGTGGAAGATAACACTCCGCTATGTGTTAGAGCACAAGAAAGTAGATCTTGAGTTGAGTTTTCAACCTCGGTGAGAACTTGTGAATTGACAACGGTAGATGTTTCTGCTGGGGTTTTGGAAGACATAAGATAGGTCTCTAACCAATCCTCAGCAAATTTTTGTGAGGGCGAATTAATCACATCTGAGACAATGTCCACATATTTTGTTTCTTCTAGAGCAGGAACAATCAACTCCGCACTATTTACACTAGAAATTATTTGCTCGAGTGATGGCATACTTTGAATTTTAGGCATTCTTTTTAGATAGTAACATCCAACTACGACATTCACAGTATAAGATTTATTTTTAAAACACTAACATCTTAAAACATTATAATTTTGTCGCAGCTATGAACGAACCAAACCTATCCACACATATTCTTTAATATTGAAATGTTAAGATATAATTGTATTGTATATTGTATAATTGTATTGTATATTGTATAATTATTGTATAATTTTTTTTTTTTAAATTATAACTTAACATTTAGAAGGTATATTGAATATCTGCTTATATGAAAAAAAAAAATGGATAGCATAAGACAGTAGCAAGTTATTAAAAAAAAAAAGAAAAAATGCATAATTTGGAAAAAATAATTGTGTGGTGGCAACACGTCAACATAATGACATCATTATAGATAAGATCTAATTTTTAATAATGTAATGAGAGTGTATCACTCATTTGGAGTGTGGACAGTAAGCTGTCACTCCGTGAGTTCCAGCTTTGTTAACTATTTTCAATGTGAATATAGAAATTATATGAAATGATTCTAAATATTCAAACTTAGAAGCTTCAACTAAGTTCGGTTTCATCGAAATATTTGTCCTGTAAATATTTGCATCGGTAAAACCACCATTGGTAGTTCAAACAGTCGATTCGTATTTAGAAAATTCTAGAACTGTAGTGTACAACTGTAGAAATCTATTTTTAAAAGCTGTCGAGACAGATATTTTTTTCATAAAAATGTGTTCCATACAATTTATGTCTACCGATGAAATACAACTATTTCGGACATTTTTAAAAATTTAAAAAGTTTGAAAGTTAGTGTGATAAAATCTCACACAATACTTACTCGTTTCATGTTTAGCAGGTTTTAATACCGGGTGTTGAAATCTAGGTACATGTATGTGCAAAATGGTCTATTCCTATTCAATAGATTTTAAAATGTGTTGGTGTCCTGAAAAAAATAATGTACACTCACTTCTAAGTTCTATAATGGCAGTAAAATTACGATGTGAAAAGGGTCAAATCATATTTAATGCACAATATCATTAAAGCGATGTGTTTTAGATTACGTGTAGCAAATCAGACCGTTGAAGTATCCAACTATTAAAAATATATTATTAGAAAAAAAAATAGGTGGCAACACCTTATACTAGTGACGTCATTATAGATAAGATCTAATTTTTAATAGCGTAATGAGAGTGTCTCACTCATTTGCCGCGTGGACGCGAAGGTGTGAAGAGGTCGTTCTGTGAGTTCTAATTTTGATTATTATTTATATAAAAAGAAAAAAAAAATCATTTCGTTATATACTGTTAGATTTATTTTTTAAAAATCACACACACACACTTAGAATGGTGAAATCTAGTTCACTTCATTTTAACTAAATGCGCTATTTTAAAGTTTGTGTATACATTTGTTTTTAGATACACAACACTTAAAAGGGTCGAATCCTGTTCACAAAACATAATTTCAGCTATGTATTACATTCATGTTTTTAAAGTTTGTGTACGTGTATAAATTTGTTTTTAGATACACAACACATAAAGGGTTGAATGCTATTCACTTAACACCATTTTGAAAATGCGTAACTATACTTGCGTGTATTCCATTCATTTTAAAAAAAAAATCATATTGATAGTTAGATTTATTTAAAAAAAAAATCCGTATTGCTATAAATCACTCAGCTAAGTATAGTGTGTTTAAATTTTAAGTGTTAAAAGGGTTGAATGCTATTCACTTAACACCATTTTGAAAATGCGTAACTATACTTGCGTGTATTCCATTCATTTTAAAAAAAAATCATATTGATAGTTAGATTTATTTAAAAAAAAAATCCGTATTGCTATAAATCACTCAGCTAAGTATAGTGTGTTTAAATTTTAAGTGTTAAAAGGGTTGAATGCTATTCACTTAACACCATTTTGAAAAAGCGTAACTATACTTGCGTGTATTCCATTCATTTAAAAAAAAATCATATTGATAGTTAGATTTATTTAAAAAAAAAAAAAATCCGTATTGCTATAAATCACTCAGATAAGTATAGTGTGTTTAAATTTTAAGTGTTAAAAGGGTTGAATGCTATTCACTTAACACCATTTTGAAAATGCGTAACTATACTTGCGTGTATTCCATTCATTTAAAAAAAAAATCATAGTGTTATAATACACAATTTTATATTCACTCCGTAGCATTCTGTTTTAAAACACATCGCTATTCACCGAGCGATTCGAATGAACTTTGAAAAATAATCTAACTTCCGCTGATAAGGTACACTTCGAAGATAACTTCCTATAAAGCACGGGTGCTTCGGCACGGTGGTAAGACGCGCGGCTTGTAATCAGATGGGCACAAGTTCGAATCCAGCTCCTGACCAGTGAAACATTAAATTCTTTTGGGAAAAAAAATGCCGATAGATGGCAGCACTTCATCAAAATTCGCCAGAGGGCGCTTTAACTACGTCACGCTGATAACACAGAATACTATATTCAGAAGGTTCACTCCCATAGGACCCTATGGCAACATTTTTAACATGGGATGTCGCATAGACACTAGAGCTCGTGAGTTGGACCAACTGAACTACGATGCGTCTGCCAGATTTGGCGCGCTTTCGCTCGCTTGGCGATTTTTTTTAAATGGGAGGGGAACAAAATGTTGAGGACTGTACTTTTATAATTTTTGAAACTATTGAAAGGATCAGGATTTAAAAATACATTAATCTGCATAAATATATTCATTAGTTTAAGAATATTTAAATAAACATAGATATATATTTAATTCAAATAATCATAAAATAGATTAAAAAATACACACATTGCATTGTCTCACTATAAAACATAATGCACAAAAAATTACAAGCTAACATACTCAAAAGACTGAAATATTATATAATATTTTAAATCGTGTTGATCGTTAATTACTTGATCCTTAATTTATTCTGGGATACTGATAATAGACTTTTTTTTTTTAAATATAAAAATATTCATATAGTAAATATCAAATTTACATAAATGCACTATCGAAGTTGTGGAACTCAATCATTAATTACCCGAGGGGGGGGGGAATTTTCCACGATAAGGCACTTAATAAAAATTTTACATAAATATATACACATACTATATCACATTCAACTAAGAAAAAGCTATCCAAATATCAATTATTTCACATTTTATAAAAATTCGGAAAATATTTTTTAACTAATTATACCACTACCTCTTAAAATTTAGTCTAATCCGGCAGTAATAACACAGCACTAATATACTTATATGAACACGTGTATACTTATATGAACACGTGTATACTTATGAACACGTGTATACTTATAATGAACACGTATGTAGAATGGTGATAACTAAAATTATTTCAATTTTAATAAACATAAATTACATACCCTGTAACGCAACCAGTTTTCTTTTATCAATCCATTTCTATGAAATGATCTAAACACTTAACAAATAATCCTTTTTCACGTTACTCAAACCACGCTATTCTGTTGTTCTAAGTTTTCGCCGAGCGAAATAGGGTTATAACATTGAAAATCGTCTTGGAACCAAACCAGACTATCGCCAAGCGCTCGGAACAAACTAGACCATCGCCAAGAGCGCGCCAACCCAATGTTTGGTCTATCTCTAATGGCCGCCGCGAAAACGAAACTATCGAGAGTGACAGGTCTGTATAGTAGTCTGTGGCTGATAAGATCTTTCAGTCTGTCGCTGACCAGCAGAGAGGGAGGACGTGTGCTAAGGAGCTCCAAGGCGCGACACGTCATTTCCAGATTGTGCGATTGCGAAATCCCTTGAAACCTCTTCCTCAGGTCAAGGGTCAGTCAGCGATTGTGACATTCCCTCTCAAGACTCCGAGTGAAACTCACTCCGTATGAGTCATCATGCCTCCGTGAAAGACTTCGCAATTGCCCTCTTTCGAAAGAGGCATCCGGTGCTGCACCACCTCACCAAACTTCCAAAAGAGGGGAGGGGGGGGCATCCTCTCTCCCGGGGGGTCTCAAGACCCTCTGAGAGGAGCTTCCTCTCAAAAGAGGGAAGACACTCCAAAGAGGCATCCTCCCAAAGAGGATCCTCTCAAAGAGGGACCCTCCTCCCAAAGAGGGCCTCCTCTGGCACCACCTCCCCGATCCGCCGGTGAACCGGCCTTTTATAACTACTTTTGTGGGATTTGAATTGTAAGTAATGCAAATTAAAATACATCAAAACAAAGTAACGCATTTATATCACAAAAACGTATTTCCATAGATTTGCTCTTTATTATTGTATGTATCATTGATGTAAAGGGCAACTCTTATGGTAGGTATTTTGTTTCGTCACGTTTTTCCAGTAACCGAGTAAAAAAAAAAAACATAGAGAAGTGAAGCCTAATATTGGACTCATTTTTAAACTTTTGTATAACAATGGTTTTTTTTTACACGTCATTTGCAGGAAGTGTGGTGAGCTTTAAAAATGGGTGTTTCGCTTTGGTACAGTTCGTTTTGATAATTGAAATTGTGATTCTGCAAATCTGCGTTCCATTTCACGTATGGATGCAAAATTTTATCAACTTACCAATTCCAGTTTTCGAGTCAAAGGAATAACAAAATTCAGGCAAATGTTGATTTCGCCTAGCTAGCTATGAACAGTTAGCGAGATTTTACGAACAGTTACGAAACAATTAGCGAGCTGTTAGAAGTTTTTGCTTTTTGTATATATAAATGTGGTTTTCAATTTTTTCTCTCCTAAGCTAATAAACTATATTTAGAAATTCGATACCTGAAACTGCAGATAATAAAAATTTTTTAAAATGTCTTAAAATTTTATACATTTAAAAAATTTTGTTGATCGCGTAAATTTTTTTTTATCAGAATCACTTTTAAATAATCGCCCACGTTCATAACATGTAATAAAGATTATTTTAAATACTTAAATTAAAAGAAAAACTTTCTCCAAAGGTACCAAGTGCCCTTAAAAATCTATTGCAATTTGTTTTTTACTCATACATAAAAAAAGATAACGATAACAAATTGAAAATGTTTCTCTGAATTTCCATTCTTAAACACAATTCTTCTCGTTTTCAGTTATTGTCCAACAACTCTCCTTGGAAGCGATCCTCACGTCCGGGGTGACCATTTGCAGATAAAAAATTGAGATATCGCCGCTTATTAATTCTGTTCCGAACTTTCTTATTGCTGCCGGAGGACGTAAGCAACAAAGTTGGTTTATCCGTTCATTTTTCGTATCTTCCCTCACACCCCTTGCCCCCCCCTCCATTCGCCTTTTTTACTTGCTCTCGGTATATTTGTTGTCAGTGTCTGCAGCTTGTTATACTGTCTTTGCTGTGGGTGACTTCACATACTATTTAAAGATACTATTTTTCGAGCAAGCATGAAATGAGAATAGAAATGATATTTCGTGTATTTGTACTATTTGCAGTGACGGATTTAGCTTTCGGAAAAAGGGGAAATGATGGGATGTAACATATGATACCAGATGCAATTTTTTGTATTAAAAAAGCTAATACAACCATCTACTTAAAAGCTAATATAACCACTCACTTTCATTAATATTATTTCTGATATTTTCTCAAATTTTTGGGCGACACTCATTAAATACGCCCCTGGGATTTCCTATAAGGAAGAAGCTTCTATTCCACTGGTACTGCAGTGCAAGTCTGGCATTAGAGGCCCAGGGGTGGTCGCACCGAGGTCCTTATGGTCACAGGCATAGGGGTCACTCCCATAGGGGGCACTTGGTCTACTATGGACTTTCACAAAGATGGCCATCAAGTTAGTCCATGTTGTACATCTTATCCTCAGTTTTCCCCACAGGCGTCAGTGGTTTGTCTCCTCTTAGGAAAATTTCTATGGACGCCCGTGGTCACGAGGTCCTAAATGCTTTATTTCTAGGGCTTCTTTATTAACATACACTTTCAACATTTTGAGTACTATCATGAGTACTACAAATTACTATCATGAGGCACGTTACTGTGTGTATATGTTGCTTCATTGGGTGCCCCTTTTGCGGTCGCCTGGACTCGGTCAACAATGAAAAATTTACAATGCGATTTGCGAATAGCGAACAAGATGGGACCCAATCAATATAAATTAAGAAATCCAAAATTTATTTTAGGTGTTTTAATTTGTTGGGTTACATAATCAAGGGCGATTGTGAATGTTTATTAATAGGGCACAATAAATATTCCGATAGTTATATGGAGTAAGAAATGGAAAATTTATTAAAGTCACATGCAAAAGAAAAAGTAAAATAAAATAACATTTATATATATTGCCGGAAAACGCAAATGTTGCAACAAAATAGAGACAAGTGCCTGAAATGGTCAAATAATCAGAAAATACTAAAATTGAGAATAAAATTGATGTTTTTGTTTTTAAACAAGGCGGGGACGATTGAAATAAGTACGCCAAACATCAGCCTATTATCATAATATGCTAGAGAGAACGTCACCATAGACTCACAGATACAACCATACAAGCAGACAGCATTGAAAAATTTATTATCCATATCCGAAGATTTATAGCCGACTATACAAATAAGTGGGCTTTCCTAAAAATATTTGTCAGGGGCCCCTTAACATTTGACTTACTGCTCCTTGCTAATCCCTAAAAATAAAAAAAATAGGGATCGTGCCCCTATGACGCTCGAGTGGTGTCCCCCCCTCCCATGAGCGGCCTTGCATGAGTGTTCCAAACGTATAGAAACAGCGAAATACGAGAGTGAAATTTTTGACTCAATCGCAATACTTTCCCTTTACATGTTCTACATATAATAAGGAAATGAAAATATGGCTATAAATATTTAAGTATTTAGTTAAATAAAATCAAATATGTGTATTTTCTGAAATATTAGGGGGTGGAGGAGGTGGACTGTATGAAAAAAAGTAACGTTAAAAGAATGTAAATTTATAACCTACATGGGTTCTGATTTGTGATTAAACCGTGATCTAAAATTGAACTTCTGAACTAAATGATTCTGAAACAAACATATTTTGTTAACTGCTAAGGTTCGACGAAAGGATCGCGACAATTAAAAAATCGATTAAATGACTTATTCACACCACTTCGCTGAAAACCCAAACCATAGTTATACATTCACAACATACAAAATCTGTAATTACAAAGCTCGCCATACTCTCAATATTTGAAACCCACGCAACGAGCATAAAATTGTCCAAGCGTACTTCGTAACAGTTTAACCTACTGACATATTTATCTTACATTACAGAATCTCAACCGAACATGAAGTTAATGGATGCAATTACTTATAATACAATACGACAGATGACGATATCCCTCATGATCCACAGTAAGGCCCCTAAATATACAGGCTGGCGCAACAGCGGCCATCTTGACTCCCAAGTGATGCGATGGTTATATATACATGGCAAAAAGAGGTGTACTTTCTCCTCCTTTTCTCTTTATCTCAAAACAATGAAAATATTCTAGACTATTTTCTTGAATGGTGGGTACAATGTTTTGAAAGCAGAAACACTTATTTTACAGCTAAATTGCATACCCAATATCAGCTATGTACAGGGCCGGCCCTAGACATTTTGGCGTTCCGGGCAAAGCCTTATTTTGCGCCCCCCCCCCCTTTTTTTAAAGTAAATCTCATGCGACCATATCAGAAAGTCAAGAAAACATTGAAAAAAAACGTTTTATTAAAAACTCAATCATCAGATAACAAGATAAGCAATTTAGCACTTAAGGCAAAATAACAAAAATTAAAATGTAGTAATGCTAACTAAACTAATATCCCATATTATAAATAAATTCTAACTAACCAAAGTAATTAAAATGCCCTTTTTCTAACTTTTCTTGCGGCAAACTCACGAACCAGTGATTTCAAGTTTAATTTGTCACTAATTTGGTGTTCTATAGCTATCATTGCCAATCCATTGAGACGATTTTGCGTCTGCATCGTTCTGAGATAATTTTTTATTATTTTTAGTTTTGAAAAGCTTCTTTCCCCTGAAGCCACAGTGACTGGCAATGTAAGTAGGATTCTTAATGCTATGTTGAGGTTTGGTGCGAATTTAAGTGTAGCGATAAACTTGAGAACTTCAACAGGGCTTTCGTTTTTTGTTAATAATGACGAAACAATGCTTATTTCATCGGCTAGTTCCAGGGCGTTAAGATCGCTTGAATTTCCATCAGTTAAAACTACTTCCAAATCTTTGCAATGAGCCAGTAGCTCATTTCTGGGCATGTCTTTTAGACCAAAAATATTATACAAAAAGCTGAAATAATTACTGTGAGTATTTAGCAAATTATATCTGGTTTCCAAGGCATTTATTGCTTGATCTATAGTGTGAAAAAAAAAATCTATTTTATATTTTTGTTTGAGGTCTTGAACGGGTTCATCCGGTCCCTCATACAAAAACGTTCTTGTTTTGCTTCTGACACGATGACGTGGTGTGGTGGTTTCGAAATTAGCTTCCACGTCAATCTCTGAAGCAAGCTCGATTGCTTCTAAAATGATGCTTTCAAAAGCTTCATCTGATCTCAGGTTTTCAAAGAAGAGTTTGCAGTTGCTAAGCATATCAATAGCTTGTGACATATTAAAATTTACAGTTTGCAAAAGTTTGCTGATGGGGTTAATATGACTCAAAATTTTGTACCAGATTACAACAGAGCATATAAATCTGAACTGCTTCAAATTATTTAATAATCCGCTAGCATCGTCTCTGATCATATTATCGATTTCTGAATCTTCATATATGCTGTACAAAGCATCGTGAATTGGACCAATTTGAAACCGCAGAGCTTTTAATGAGTCGACTCGACTTTCCCATCGCGTATCACTCAATGGTTTTAGGGTGTAAGTATCAATATATTTCAGTAATATTGCCCAACGAAAAGAAGAGGAAGAAAAAAATGTATATAAATTTTGAACAATATTGAAGAAGTTGGCTGCCTCAAACGAGGATTTTGCCATATCGTTTACAACCAAATTTAGCGAATGGCTGCTGCATGGAACATAAAATGCTCTGGGGTTTATATTTCTGATTCTTGTTTGTACTCCCGATTTTTTTCCTCTCATATTGGAACCATTGTCATACCCTTGACCGCGCATGTTTTCTACTTTAAGCCTATTTTTCTCTAGCTCTTCTAGTAAAACCTCCGACAATTCCTTAGCTGTTGATCTCTCAATGGGTAGAAAACCCAAAAAAATGTTCGTTGATATTAACTTGAACCTCAGACTCTGATTCCTGTATGGAGACAAATCTTACCACAAATGTCATCTGTTCTACTTTACTTGCATCGGGAGTACAGTCAAGAATCACGGAATAATACTTGGCCTTTTGAACTTGCTCAATGATGTGGTGCTTTATGTTGTCATGCAATAATTCAATTATTTCATTTTGTATAGTTTTCCCTAGATATGTAGCTTTGATTTCTTCTTTATTGAGGACTCTGCGAACGTGTTCCTCCATTTTTGGATCAAACTCAGCCAATAACTGAATTAACTTCAAAAAGTTTCCATTATTGTGTTCATACAGTTTATCGCTTGTTCCTCGAAAAGCTAGAGAGCATTTTACCTAGCATTTTAACAACTGATATAATGCGTAAAAGAACTTCAGACCAGTGATTTATCTCAGAATCAATGAGTCTCTGAGAAACTGCATCTATTGTTTCACCTATTTTCAATCTTTGCTTCAATTCAAGCCATGATTTCAAACAATCTATATGAGTTTTAGCATTTTCATGATGTGCTAAAGAGTCCCCTAAATGCTTCCAGTCTTTAAATCCCCGATTGCCAAGAGCGCTCAAGCTAGATGGTGCAGCAAAAAGTCGACATGGAAAACAGTACAAAGCGTTTTGAAATACGGAATATACCATCCATTCTCTTAAAATCTCTTCTCCATTTCTAAGCCTTTTCTTGTAATGTTTTGGTGAGAATCTTCTATGCTGATCATCAAAAGGAAAATCAAAATTATGCAAAGGTGCAGCTGGACCACGTTTAACCAAAAAAACTCTATCTGCTGCACGCATGATTTCGGGCCATAATCCTGGGTCAGAAGAGATACTTTGGACGGTAGCCTTTTCTAAATGTTTCTCTGAGGTCTGCACAACTTGCGAATTTTCATTTTTGGAACTGCACGGAACTGCATCACTACTCGCCAAACTCGTTTGAGATGACTTACCCAGCTCAGTAATGCTGACGGTTGCGTCCAAAGGGGGATCCATATCCGGAAAGTCAGTATCTAGGTGCTGGGCGTTGTTCAAATGTTGGTCGGTTGTGGGAGCGTTGAAACTACCTTTACCTTCTTTCAAGAAGTTCTGCAGCGCATCTGACTGTTTTTGAAGCTGTGTTTGCTTGTTCAATCTCCGCTTTTTAAATTCGCTCCCAGAGGGTCTTCTCTTAGCATCGGACATTTTGGTTTCTGGAACAAATTAATTAAAATAAAAGATAATACTGATATCAAGCCACACAAGCCATGTTTTGCTCTAAACTCTAATTTTTTAAATCTACCCCCACCCTTTTTTTGGCTTATGTCTGATGGATTTTATTAGTTTTTAAAAATGAAAACAAAAATTAAAACACTTACCTTCACAGAAGCCAAACGCACTGGACAATTTGCACAAGCACTTTTTTAAAGCTTTTTTGCACTAACAATTTAAACAAACTATTTTATTTCGCACCAGCCGAAGTCTAGTGGCAAATAATGCATTGTTTTAAGTCTACTTGCTTTTTATATGCAGTTAAAAAGGGCTGTTAGATCTTGTTTCGCTTGGTTTCAAAATTGTTGTTTCCTGTACAGTCGTGTTGCCACGGGCCGAAAAACTTGTCAATTCTTGAAAGGCGATGGTTGAGTGGTTTTGTCATGTTGAATTGAATTCAACTAGATTTTGCCTTAATGTTTAAATATATTATATTATTTGAATTATGTGCTTAGAAATAAAAATGATAAATTCCGCCTGCCGCCTCTCAATCTTGTCAACTATCAGTCAAATCTTGCAACGCGTTTTTGAGAGAATTCCCGTGAACCGATTTCAATGAAATTTGGTATACTTACAAGGGTCCGATGACAATGCAATATTATGAAAAATAATTTATTGATATGATATCAGAATGATAAAAAAATATTCTTTACTTTTTAGTGCATTTTATAAAAGCCTGTAACTTAATTTTTTTATCAGTTTATTTTCATTTTCCACATGATTTTGGCGCCCCTAGATCATTGCGCTCCGGGCGGCCGCCCGGATCGCCCTACCCTGGGGCCGGCACTGCTATGTAACATGCGCGTGCCCTTGAAATAGCACAGCCAGACGATAACTGAGTGAACCGGTTGGAGACAAAATGGCGGTTTCGTCAGCCTGTGTATATAGAAGCTTTAATCCAGACACCTGCTGTGGTGTCGCAGAATGTCAGATTCCTCGGCTGAATACGCCGAAATAACCTGACACTTCGCAATTCATCGCTGAACTATTCCTTTTACATTTTTTTTTATTTTTCTCATTACCCAATCGGCCGTTAAACAGACCTACCTGACCAACCGAGAAGAGTGAACTAGCTTCTTCTCAACTGATTTTAAAAATTTGCATAAATAATAATAAGAGTCCCCATCAAATGTTCACCGCATGAGTGCCATGGTAAACACATTTTAGAGCTGGTCAGTAATTAACAAATCCAGTGGCATGGGCGCCCATAGAACTTTTTTCCATGAGGGGTCAAACCATTGACGTCAGTGGGGCAAACTTAAACTGTACCCCGCCGCTGTCCAATCTATCCCTGTGTTCGCACAGAATACGAGCACTTTAAATCCTTCCGAGAGGATAGTGGTAGGGGAAGGAGGGTATCGTCAGTGTGGATGCCACCCCCCGCTGGGTTTCAGTCTCAATTGGTTGGCACTGTCTCAGCTATCCAAACAGATACCTTACACTTTCGGGTAGGTCGGACGGTCTGGGTCAAAGAAATATAAGATGTACAACATCGACTGGCTTGGTGCTCAACTTTATGATCTTGAACGTCCAGGGAAGGACACGTGCCCCTCTTGGCCCTCCTCTATGGACGCCCATGTAAGAATTTCATTTTCGCCTATCTGATATACCCTTAGCAATAACAATCGCCAGATTCAGGCTGGTTATTTGAAGATGAAAAAAAAAGTCATATCGTATTTAATTAATTCTTTCCCCAGAACCGCAAAAGGACGTTAAGAGGAGAGTTAGTTGATTTATAGAATTTTTCCCCAACTCCAGATCATTCCCTAGGCCCCCGTCCTTTTCTTCTTGCCCCCAGCTTTTCGCATCGCCAATGCCAGCGATTTGTCATTTCGCATTCCGAGCACTGGCCGCAAACTGCTTTTGCTGGGATAGCTGTATCTATTTATGTATATACATTTTGTATTTTTTGGGGTCGAAGAGTTCTGATATGGAGGAAGCGATAATATTTCAAGTTTTCTTTGTCAGATTTGGAAGTTTTTTCTTTATGGAGCAGTTCATAATTAACATATTTCAACGAAACTAGATATCAAAACCAGTTCGACATGAATTAGAATTATGGAAGAAAATAATTGCCCAAATTTATCAGCCAATGAATGCTCTGAAGCTGAAAAGCAAAATTTCATAATCACAGTATTATCGTTCATATGTGTTTTCCTAAAATTTAAGATTGCTTTGCTACTGAAGATAATGGCATCTATGAAAAGGTTAAAACTCAATATACGGAGCTCCTTGGAAAGTGTTCAGGAATCAATATAAGGTCCGATAAGTTGATGAGTGCACAAATTAGGCCCATCTACTGTAAATTAATAATGTCCGATCGAATACGAAGGTTCGCAGAATCCCTTTTATTTTCGTTCTTTCTTTCGAACCAGACCGCCCGACCTATCCGAAGGCGAAAGATATCTGCTTAGATGACCGTGGCAGTGTCACCCCAAACGACACATCGATGATTTACTTTTAACACTTTCCAACATAGTTGAACAGTGTTCATGACTTTGATCATTCTGTCTGGCTGTATGTCTGTTCGTTCACACGACAACTGCCGTAAAAATGAATTTATCAAACAGAAATTTTAGTATGTTGTTGAGACGGTCTGTGGGATATAAGGGAATGTAAAAGAATAATATCACCCAATTAGTTTTAAATTGAACCCGGGTTCAAACATGAAATACATTGAACCCTATGAGATCTAATTTTTTAAACATTTTATAAGCAAAGTTAAAATTCATAAATTGCTTCAAAAATTTTATGAAATAATCAAATTTTCCCATAAAATGTATAAAAAATTTCAACAAATTATATTTGATAGTTTTTTAAACAAAGATTAAAATAATAATGACACCCATATTATATGAACAGATATTACGTGCCCCACTTCGAAATAAAATAGGGCATCCGTCTTTTCTTTCCAATGTAAAAATCGGGATTTTTAAAGTTCTTTTAAATTTACATTTAGTGTTGTATCCGCCCTAAAAACGCTTTATTTTTGCATACTTTCTGTACAGCTATATTCTGCGCCAAAGAAATTACAACATTTTTTAGTTTACACGATCATCCAACTATGATTATTTCTACAACGAAGTGTAATTTTAATGGATGCAGAATGTAAACCAGAGATTGTAAGATGAGTTGTATAAGAATTGCTGCATTTCTTTAACGCAAAATTATTTAACTCTGGAGTTAACAAAAGTGTATAAATGACATATTCACTGCATTTACATAGAGGGCCAGATGATTTATATTTCGATGACTTCATTTGAATAAAGTTCATGTTTTTCGATGAAGTTTTAAGTTGTCAAATGCAATAAATTATTGTAGTACTGTGATAATTTAAAATATATCAGTGCCGAATGTATGCATTTTAGAGATGTTTAAATAAAATTGCATTTCAGTTTAAAAGTGTTTCATAATCAATGCTTTATGCATGATTGATATTTCTTGTTAATTCTGTCCTCAACTTCCCGTAACTGCGAGAGGATGTTAATAAGAAAGTTGATTTATAAGTTCATGAGCAATATGTAAAGGGGGGCGCTCATCTATGTATTTATTCCTATATATGTGTTATATATATATATATATATATATATATATATATTATATTATATGCATAAAGTATATGTATATACATATACGTACACTCATGTCCAAAAGTTAAGCATAATTCGTAAAATGCTAAAAATTCGGAGTTAATATGGTTACAATAGTTCACAATCAGTTGTGGGAGAATCGTGGGACGAAGCTAAATCATTGTGCATATGCAAAACAGTTCAGTTAGTGTCGACATACGCAAAGCACCGGAGCATGTCGAAACAAGTATAAAACGGCCTCGAGCGTCATGGCCAGTTAAGGCAGAATTTCGCAATTGCTGTGGTACGGAGCGTTGTTAACAATAAAAAATGACTAACAGATGTCAACTGGACATGTTTTTGAAGGGACGCATTATTGGAATGCTGGAATCCGGTCGATCCCAAAACAAAACTTCTCGAATTCTGAATGTGCCTCAGTGTGTGATCTCCAGACTATTGCAGACGTTCCAAATCACTGGAGATGTCATTTGACAACCAGTACCAGGTCGGTCAAGGATAAGAACCGCTCGGCAAGACCGATATTTGGTGATAACTGCGTGACGTCAGAGAAACCGTTCTGCCAGACAACTGGATTCAGCCCTGATAGCCGCCACAAGAGTCACTGTTTCGAGAAAAACTGTTTACAGGAGACTCAGACACGTTGGTCTCTATGCCAGACGACCAGCAGTTTGCGTCCCCATGACGTCTGCACAGAAACGTAAGTGTTTACAGTGGAGTTTGGAACATCGGCAGTGGAGTGGACAACAGTGGGGCAATGTCATGTTCAGTGACGAGTCCAGGTTTAGCCTGCAAGCTTATTCTCGTCGTACCACGATCTGGATGACGTGGAACGCATTTTCACCCGAGAAACATCACGGAAAGACATCGTTTTCCGTTTGGGGGAGTCCCGGTCTTGGCAGGCATCATGATGGACAGCCGCACAGACCTCCACATCTTTGAGCAGGGGTCTGTTACCGGTCAAAGATACAGAGACGAAGTCCTTGAGCCTACCGTTCGATTGTTTCGAGGTGCTATTGATCCTGATTTCATATTCATGGATTATAACGCGCATACTCACCGTGCGGTCTTGGTCGACGACTTCCTTTAAACTGAATATACCCAGCGCATGCAGTGGCTTAACAACTCTCCTGATCTGAATCCAATACAGCATGTGTGGGATATGCTTGGGAGACATCTTGCAGCCTTCCGCTACCCACCAAGCTCCGTTCCGGGATTGAAAACTGCTCTCCGTGAGTTTTGGAACTCTTTGAGGACTCAACTCATCCAAACCCTCATCGAAAGTATGGAAAATGGTTGTACAGCATGCGTGGCTACCCGAGGTTCCCACACACCGTATTAAACTGCAGCATCACATTGTTTTAATCATTCTGTTTCACTGAGGTTAACACTCGTATTGTGACCCTTTTTCTTTCAACCCCTTTCCTTGGATAATAAAAATCGTTATTATCCTTGTTTTGCATTGTTTTCTTCTTCTATAACCCTATTACACCCACATACCGCTTTTCCTTCCATTCCGTAGATTTCCTGAAATTTTCACATAAACAGCAACTATGCTTAACTTTTGGACATGGGTGTATTTTGAGCATAGTGATGGGTGTATTAAGAATATGAACGACGGATGTATTAAGTAAAATAACATACCTCCCACCTGCTCGCTCGTTCATAAAAATCCTGGACACATGTGGACACACCCCTTCTAGTGAAAACATTGCATAGTCCTAATTTAGAGTAAAGTAAAATTGTGGGGGCTAGTTGAACTAAAAGTTACGCCCAGGGGGTTGACTCATAACATATGCATATTCTGGTGATGCGTACAGATGGTTCAGAGACTATAGCCACCAGTAAAATCAAAATCTGTGGATTCAAAGGCGAGATGGAAAATTGGGGAGGGGGCTAATTAAAGTAACAGTTACGCTCAGGGATTTGTCACATTAAAGATGCATATACAGATGACATGTACAAATGGTGCTGAGACTATAGTCACTAGTCGAACCAAAATTGCTCAATTAGGAACAAACAGATGTGTAAAATTTAGGGGGCTAATTACACTGAACATTAATTAACTACCCATGGGGTTGACACAAAAATATGTATATCCAGGTGACATGTACAAATGTTATTGAGACTATAGTCACCAGCAGAATCAAAATTGCTCAATTAGGAACTGAGATGTAAAATTGTGGGGACTAGTTAAACTAAAATTTACGCCCAGGGAGTTGACACAAAAAACACATGTATATTATATCCATCAAATATGTATATGAAGGTGAGGCGTACAGCTGTTGCAGCTACAACCATTAGCAGAATAAAAATCGCTCAATTAAGAGATGAGATGGGAATATTGGGTGGGGTGGGGGTAACTGAAGTAAAAGTTATACACAGAGAGTTGTCACAACAAAGATGCATATCCAGCTGACATGTACCAGGTGCAAAGACTATAGCCACTAGCCAAACTAAAATCACTCAATTAGGAAACGAGATGTAAAATTGTGGGGCTAGTTAAACTAAAAGTTACGCCCAGAGGGCTGACATAAAGTATGTATATTCAAATGACACGTACAGAGGGTGCAGAAACTATAACCATCATCAAAATCGCTGAATTAGAAGCCGAGGTGAAAAGAAATGAGGGCTACCTCAAGTAAAATTTACGCCCATGGGGGGGGGGAGGGGTATCTGAACAATATAGTTCCCAGCTGGGAGCTAAAATTTCGAAGAAAACGACGTCAGATAAAAGGATCATGATGAAAATTTAATTTTAAAGCTCCTTAACAAATATTTAGAATTCCTTTAATTTTTAGGTATTTTTAATGTTAAATGGCTAAAAAAGTAAGACGGCTGGGTAGGTCAAGTGACCCCTCAAACTAAATGTCTGAAACAACACATTTCTGAAAGTGTCACTAAGAATAGCCTATCTGTCACGGGTATGCCAAAAATAGGAAACTCGAGACGCTTAAAAAATTAATTTTAAGTCAAACATATTGTAATTCGTCATCAGCAGATCACCCAGAGCACAGAACTGCTTCAAATCAGAAAGGACCCTCTTCCCGAAGGACAGAACCACATTACATCAGAAATGACGAAATGCGAAACAACTTCAATAAGTAAGACAGTTAGGTGGGTCAAGTGATCTCTCATACTGAGTATCCCAAACAGCACATTTTATTCACCATGGACAGAAACCCCTAAAATAACATAAACAACCCCTTCCCCTCATCACACAGACATACTTAATCCACTCACTTGTTCAAATGTGCCTTTAAACTTCCAAATTAAAAAAAAAGACGTGAATGAGAACACACACATTCTTAAATATAGAAAATTGAAGCCAAATAAGGGAAACTGAGCCAATTTGAGAGGGTCCCTCTTCATGTTTACTACTCTTCTAATTCACTTTGGCGAAAAGCGCTCTCAAAACGCGACACATATCAAATTCTAATACTGCAATGTCTTTTTTTGTTCACGCCAAATTTCTAATATTGTTCCCATATCATTTGTTCGCTCAAGACAAGGCGGTAAAAGAGACACGGTCTTAAGCAAATATTTTTGTCTTCCCTGTATTTCCCCTAAAAATTCTAAGCACTACAGATTTCATGAGTCTTCTTTCTTCTCAGGAAAGCAGTAGTGCTGCCATCTAGTGACCTATTCCATCACTTATTTCCAATAATTCTCGATTTAATTTAACTAAAAATTCAGATTTTTTTTTCAATAGAAATTGTAATAAATCTATTTAACTAAAAACATAATTAAAGGAGTCTTTTCTCAATGGTGCCGCGCGTCTCGGGGGCCTTCCCCAATGACCGCCTATGTGATTTATCCCTCTGTTTATAATAACTTTTCTTGATACCAATTTATTTACCCCTTTCTTGCCTCCAATCAATGTCTTGTCATTTCGCATTCCAAGCATTGAGCGCTTGGTTAGGATAGCTGTATGTGTTTATCTACACATTTTCAAAGGAAATATATATGGGGGAGGGGAATATTCCCATCACATTACTCCAGCTCTATACGTACTTCCCCTGCGTATTGTACGGGGAAATAATCAAGAGTGAAATCATTCGTTCATTCTAAATATAACTCAATATATTTCTTTCTTAGGATGCTCAAATTAAAAACACTTCAATGACTTAAAACTGGCACTTCTGACAAATGACGCTCGGAACTGCCTATCTCAAAAGAAAACTCTGGACTTTCATTCTCCACCAACAATTCCACTTAGCAACAATTCTCACGTCCAAACTGACCATTACAGATAGAGAAACGACACATCGACGCTTATTAATTCTGTCCCCAACTTCCCGAAGCTGCGAGAGGACGTTAACAAGAGAGTTGATTTATCCCTCTGTTTATAGTACTTTTCCCTAACACCAGTTTATCCCCCCCCCCCCCACACTTCTTGCTCCCAGTCAAGGTCTTGTCATTTCGCATTCCGGGCACCGAGCACAAATTATTTTGGATGGGATAGCTGTGTGTGTATGTTTATCTATGTCTTTTCGAGGTAATGGAGGAACTATAATACATGGGGGAAAATATATTTTATAGATATTATTTGCCGGATTTGAGGTTGATTCTTTTGAGTCAGAAGGAATATGTAGCGATTTGTCAACACTTTACAACATAGTTGAAAAGTATTTATGAATTTGGTCACTCTGTCTGTCTGTCTGTCTGTCTGTCCGTCCGTCCGTTCGCACGATAACTGCCGTAAAAATGACTTTATCAAAATAAAAATTTATTATGCTGTTGAGACGGTCTGTGGGACATATGGGAATGCAAAACAATAATATCACCCAATTAGTTTTGAATTTAACCCGGGTTGAAAAAATAAAATACATTGAACTCTATGCGACTTTATTTTTCAAACATTTCTTAAGTTAAAATTCATACATTGCTTCGAAGATTTTAGAAAATATTCAAATTATCCCATAAAATATATAAAAAAATTTCAGCAAAATAAGTTCAGTAGTTTTTTAAATAAAAAGTAAAATAATAATGGCAATCAAATAATATGAAGAGATCACGTGACCTGTTTCAAAATAAAATAGGGCATCCATCTTTTTTCAGAGAGTAAAAATTGTGATTTTTAAAGTTGTTTTAAATTTGTATTTAGTGTTGCATCCGTCCTAAAACCCCTTTATTTTTGCGCATTTTCTGTGCATCTATACACTGGGATAACGCAATTACAGTATTTTTTAGCTTAAATGAACATCCAACTTTGATTATTTCTACAACGAAACCAAATTTTAATGGATACAGAATGTTAACAAGTGATTGCAAGATGAGTTGTACACGAATTGCTGATTTTTTTCACTCAAAACTATTTAACTCTGGAGTCTGGAATAAAAGTGTACGAATGAAATATTCACGGCTGTTACATAGAGAGCCACACGATTTATATTTCCATGACGTCATTCGGATAAAGTTCATTTCGAAGAAATGTTAAGTTTTCAAGTAAAATAAATTATTGCAGTTCTGTGATCATTAATAAAATATCACCGCTGAATGTATCGCATTTTAGAGATGTTTAAATAAAATTGCATTTCAGTTGCAAAGTGTTTCATAATCCATGTTTTATGCATGATCGATCTTTCTTGTTTTATTTTAACTTTCCATATAGTGCATACATAATACATGTATACGGAAAGTATTGTGATGAGGTCGAAAATCCGACTCTCAGATATAGATAGATCTGCATGCTTAGAGGCGTACCTGAATATAAATCAACTGGAAGTCTGTCAAAGGCAGGGAAATTAAATTATTTAAAAATTAATTTGCAGTGGCTTAAAAACTTTTTTTTTTCTTTCACTAGAATACATGGCAATATATAGGGAAAGTATTGGAATCATCTCGAAACTCTCAACTCGAGTTTTCGGCTGACCTGCAAGTTTTGGATCTATAGAATATGAAAAAGTATTTTTAGCGTGACATCTGTGTCTCTCTGTGTGTGCGTATGTGTGTGTCTGTGCAATGTATGTATCCATTAAACGAAATGGCCTGCAAAATTCGCATTTTTCCACTCTAACTGAAAAGCCTATTTTTTTCAAAATTTTATAGAGAAGTCACTTGTGTGTTACCCTGGTGCTGATAAAATTTTGGTACGATTCGGAAAACAAGAATCTGCCTTTTTTGCAAAATGACACGCAAAAATCAACTATATCTAAAACCAAGCTCAAATGTATTCATTCATGTATCGCATTTTAATCACGGGTGGGACAGCATCCATCCAAACGAAGAACCTCTCAAAAAGACAGGTATTTGACATACCCTATCCCAAACAGTTCGATCCCCCTTTGCAAACATTGGCGTCCATGGACGCCAATGCCTGCAAAATTAATTATTAATTAAAATAATAATGGCATACATGAATATGAAGAGTTCACGTGACCCACTTCAAAATAAAATATGGCATCCATCTTGTGTCAAAATCGTGATATTTAAAGTTCTTTTTAACACTTTACAACAAAGTTGAAAAGTGTTTATGACTTTGTTCATTCTGTCTGTCTGTCTGTTAGCACGATAACTGCCGTAAAAATGACTTAATCAAAATGAAATTTTAGTATGTTGTTCAGACAGTCCGTAGGACCTATGGAAATATAAATGAATAATATCAACCAATTAGTTTTGGATTGAACCCGGGTTGAAAAAATGAAACACATTGAGCCGTATGGGACCGAATTTTTCAAACTTTTTTAAGCGGATTTAAAATTCACAAATTGCTTCGAAAATTTTAGGTAATATTCAAATTGTTCCATAAAACATATAAAAAAAAATTCAGCGAAATATATTCAATAGTTTTTTAAATAAAAATTAAAATAATAATTACACCTCTTATATGAAGCGATCACGTGACCATGATATGAAAAGATCACGTGACCATGATATGAAAAGATCGCGTGACCCACTTCAAAATTATATATGGCATCCATCTTGTCTCAAAATCGTGATTTTTAAAGTTCTTTTTAATTCATATTGAGTGTTGTATCCGTCCTAAAACCACTTTATTTATGCTTAAATTCTGTGCATCTACATACTGAAACAACGTAATGACAATATATGTCAGTTTAAATGATCATCCAAATTTGATTATTTTTACAACGAAGCCTATTTTTCACTTATGTAAAATGTAAACAGCAAAATATGTAGCATGTAGTATTAAAATTGCTGTATTTCTTTAACACAAAATTATTTAGCCCATGGAGTCTGCATAGCTGATATGAATGAAATATTCATTGATTTTACAAAGAGAAGGACGATTTTTTTCGATGAAGTTTTAAGCATAGAGTTTAATTACTTGTAGCTCTATGGTCTTAAATTTTAAATAAAATAAATTATTATAGTATTATGATGAATGAAATGAATGGGAAAATGTTATAAATGAAATGCTGTTTTTATAGAGAAATCCGGACGTGTTATTTTTTTTATGACGTCATTTGAATGAATTTCAGTTGTTTTCGAAGAAGTTTTCAAATATAATAAATTTTCGTAGTATTATGATAGTTTGAAAAATGTTACCGAGGAATGTATCGCATTTTAGAGATGTTTAAACCATGCAATTTATATTTCAATGCCGTCATTTGAATGAAGTTCATTTTTTGCGATGAAAGTTTAAGTTTTCAAATATAATAAATTAATGCAGTATTGTGACAGTATTGTGCAGTATTGTGCAGTTTAGACTTGTTTAAATAAAATTGCATTGAAGTTGGAAAGTGTTTCTAATCAATGCTTTAAGCATGATTGATCTTTCTTGTTAATTTATATTTAGTGTTGTATCCGTCCTAAAACCGTTTTATTTTTACTTAATTTCTGTGCATCCATATTCTGAAATAGTACAATTAAAATATATTTAAGTTTAAACAATCAATATCATCAATCTTGTGTCAAAATCGTGATTTTTAAAGTTCTTTTTAATCTGTATTTAGTATTGTATCTGCCCTACAACCGCTTTATTTTTGCTCAATTTCTGTGCATATGTATTATGAAACAGCGCAATTAGAATATATTTGAGTTTAAATGATCATCAAACTTTAATTATTTCTACAACGAAGCTTAATTTTCACTTATGGAGAATGTAAACACATGAAGCTGTAAGATGAGTTGTATAAGAATTGCTGAATTTTAATGCAAAATTCTTTAGCTCTGGAGTCTGCAGTATAGCTGATATGAATGAAACATTCATTGATTTTACATAGAGACGCAGACGATTTTATAAGACTTTTTCGATGAAATTTTAAGCATAGAGTTAAAAAATTAAACCATAGAGGTAAAAGTAACTAAGTAACATAAATTACTGTAGTATTGTGATGAATGAAAGGAATGGAAAAAAGTGTATGAATGAAATATTTACAGCTTTTTCATAGAGAGCAAGGCGATTTATATTTTAATGACGTCATTCGAATAAATTTCATTTGTTTTCGATGAAGTTTTCAAATATAATAAATTATTGTAGTATTGTGATCATTTTAAAAATATTACCGCTGAATGTATCGCATTTTAGAGATGTTAAAATAAAATAGCATTGCTGTTGGAAAGTGTTTCATAATCAATGCTTTATACATGATGGATATTTCTTGTTAAATCTTTTCCTATTTGAATCATGGAGATATGTATATAAAATAAATTTCGTTGCCAATGCATTTTTGACTGGTGAATATCAATACGGTCTCCAGGTGATTGGGACCGCTGGCCCAGACACCTCCACACACGTACCGGATGGTCATCTGTTGCAAGACTGACGCGTGATTCATCGCTGAACACTGTACGATGCCAATCTGCTGGCAGCCATGATGCTCGGCTGCGACACCACTCCAAACGTCGATGTTGTGGACAGAAGTTTTAAAGGGCGTAACTCCACATCACTCGAGCTCCGTGAGATAGTGGAAATTATCATGAGTGATATGAAGAGGCTGTAGCACGTTGGATGGCGGACAATGATGCCGTTGGGCCAGTTCGTGCCTGTCGCACAATCATCCGATCTTGCCTCGCATTCGTGCACCTTGGCCTTCCATTCCGCTGATGAGTTAGTTCCTTGCAGCAACCATGGCTGCCAGCACCTTTGCACAGCAGTGTCCGTTCGATGCCGGTGGCGGCCTATTGCTTGGTATGACCAGCCAGCTTCACGTATCCCGAATATGCGTCCCCGTTCGAATTCGTCTTATTGCTTATAAGGTCTTCGGCAACGTCTTAACGACATTGTTGGTTGTGTCTTCACGAAACTGCAACGTTGAGAACGAACAAAGATAAACCATCCACATTTGTAACCTGTTTTATAAGATGCTAGTTGCGCAGTAGAAACGCGCGCTATGGCCGAAGCTTTCGGACCCACATGTTTAACGTGATCGTACTCCGCATGAACACGGCGGCAGTTTTGGCAGTGGCTGGAATCGAACCCGGGCCTACCGAGTGCAACTCCAGCGCGCTAACCAATGGGCTACCGCGCCCCAAGCTACATTGGACTGTGATTTTTGTCAATTCTTTTAGAATAATATAGCTTATTCTGTGAAATGAGTGGAACAAAGTGCTGGTTGATTGTATATTGTTCCTGTTTACTTTGTGTTTGTGAATAAACGTAAGTGATCCAGAAACTTGGACTCGTTCTTATATCCTGCGTACACACCCACGATTCTCGAGGATACATTTCGTAACCATGTAAATTGCGACAGGACATTTAGCATACTGAATTCGAGCTGTTTATCTTGATAAACATGGCATATGCACCTCTGTAATCCAAAGCAGTTTATTGCTGCAATGAACTTAGATGAATTGAAAAGAGTTGGGGTGATAAAACATAAACTGCGAATATATTGCATTTTTATATATTATTATTACGTCAATTTTCCAAGTTTATTATGAACTACAACCAATAACTCGTCTTCTCTATACTTTTCACTCAAGAACTATTGCCAAGTTTGATAAACTTAGCAATAGTTCTTTATCTCAATCATTTTGGCTTTTTGGCTGATACTTTTTGTGAAGCTGAAGAACGTTGCATTTTAAATATGTGTATCTTATAAGATCAATGTGGGAGATAAATAATTTTTAATAAAATTTTACAAAAAAAAATTGATTTTAATAAAACTTACAAGATAAATAGTTGAAAAAAATTTAGATGGAAAAATAATTTTTAATGCGATTCACAAGAAAAATAAATTTTGATACTATTTACAAGAGAAATAATCTTAATACACATTAAAAGAAAAAAATTGTAACACAATTTTGAAGAAATAAATTTATAATGCAAAACAAAAAGTGTTAATGCTATTTACAATAAAAATAATTCTATATCAATTCAGAAGAAAAATAATTTTAAATACAATTTCCCAATAATAATGACTTTACTAAAATTTACAAAAAAAATAATTATAATAAAATTTACAATAAAAAATATTTTAATAAAATTTACAATAAAAATTATTTTAATAAAATTTACAATAAAAATTATTTTAGTAAAATTTACAATAAAAATTATTTTAGTAAAATTTACAATAAAAATTATTTTAGTAAAATTTACAATAAAAATTATTTTAGTAAAATTTACAAGGAAAGCAACGTTAATACAATTTACAAGAAAAGTAATTTTACCAGAATTTGCACAAAAAACATAATTTTAATACAAATTTCAAAGAACATTTTTATATTTGCAAGGAAAATGATTTTAATAAAATTCACAAGGAAAGCAACTTTAATACCATTTACAGAAAAGTAATTTTTACCAGAACTTGCAAGAAACATAATTTTCATACAATTTTCAAAGAAAATAATTTATTTAATATTTGCAAAAAAGATTATTTTAATAAAAATTTACTAGGAAAGCAATTTTAATGCAATTTACAAGAAAGGTATTTATAATACAATTTACAATTAGCATAATTTTAATACCACTTTCAAAGAAAATAATTTTATATTTGCAAGGAAAATAGTTTTAATGAAATTTATAAGAAAAGCAATTTTAGTTCAATTTACAAGAAAAGTAGTTTCAATATAATTTACAAGAAACGCAATTTTATTTCAATTTACAAGAAACGCAATTTTATTACAATTTATAAGAAACGCAATTTTATTACAATTTACAAAAGAAAATTTATATAAAATTTGCAAGAAAAATAATATTTAATTCAATCCCCCCTAAAAAATTAATACAATTTATAAAGGAAAAAAATTAATATAATTTACAAGAAAAATAATTTTGAATTCAATTTAGAATTAAATAGATTTCTATACATAATACTAAAGGCTATAATAATTGATTTTAAAAGAAACTCAACAAAAACGATTATAAAAAATAGCATTAAATGTATACCAACTAATTTAATATCTATATACTATACTGAATAACAACCATTTCCAATGAAACTATGTAAAAAGGGAATAAACGATATTGATTTTCTAAGAGAAGGACTGTTTATTCTAGTAATAACTGCTTACATAAACCCCTCAATGATATATATATATATCACAAACTTCCCTGTATCATCGTACTATGGAATTCAATTCATAACTTTTATAGAAAGTGATGACAAATGCCTTTCAGTGCTGCCAATCTTTCTAATAATTCTCAGCTTTCCTTTTTCTCCATCAACTTCCATTAACAACGATACTCACGTCCAGACTGACCATTTGCAGATAAAAAACGATCTACCGTCATTTATTAATTCTGTTCCCAACTTTCTCAGTGCTGTTGGAGGACGTAATCAAGAGAGTTGATTTATCCCTATATTTTTAGTATTTCCCTCTAACACTAATTTATTCCCTATAATCGTCCCCTCTCTTTCCATCCTTCCAGATTTTTGTAACGTCCATTGTCTTATTTTTACTTTCCTTGTATGCATAGTATAAAGTAGTATAGGAAACTCATTGTGACGGAGTAAACTTCAAAGAGTAGTAGCGGCTGCAATAGCCAAGGTTAAAAATAAAGTTAATTTTGCTGTGTATATCCTCAACGGAGAAACAAATATTAAACGCACAATTAAAAGATACAATGAAAAATGTTTTCTTAGAAGGTGGGAAGAATGAGCGGGATTATAAGAATTAATAGTATGAGTTTCAAATTGTCTCGACATCGCCCTCCTAAATTTAAGCATTTTACGAGTTTGACCGTAAAATGCTCAGCTTCTAAATATGCTAGAGTTTAGTTTTAAAGACTACACATATTAGCTTGCGTTATTAAAGATCCATTTCTCCCACGCTTGTTTAGGAAGTATTATGTTCACTCAGAAAGTTATTTTTTATTCTAAACAGGCTGATAGTAAAAAATGTTTAATTTTCAAAATTGATTTCGCAAAATGTTCCGGTGTAACTATAAACAAATGTTTGCAACTGAAGCAACGATGGGTACATTTTCTAGTTACTAATAAAGCCAATGGGTTTCTGATAGAGAAATAGCGTTCATCAACCGTAAAAAATTAAATGATTTGGCTGAGAAATACAACGAGAAAGGAAAGCAGAGCAGCAACAAAAAAAGTCGGATGTGGGCAGCACATGACTTTCCCTGAAGACTCATATTCACGTTCTCTTTATTTCTTCAATAATTCATTATATTGAGTTCAATTGCACAAATAACAACCATAATTATTTAAAATTACACTGAATTTGCACTTTTAATTCAATTCTCATTCTCATTTGGTGACTGGACTTATTTTCAATGGTGGCGTAGCGAAAATGCGAAAAAACAACAATATCTCGAGAACGGCTAGTCCTAGTGTAATGGAAATAATCTTATTCTTTTCATCCTTAACAATTACGTATAAAACAAGCACTTAATGGATATATTTGAACATGCGTAGTTCTTTATTTTAGATTCTGATGAGTTTTGAGGGCCATTTCGCAAAATAAAGGCAGATTATATTTTTCCAAATCATACCAAAATCTAATCAGTACCAGGGTAACCCACAAGCAACTTATCTACCCAATTTTGTAAAATTTGATCTATTATTTTTTCAGCTAGAGTGGATGGATACAGGCAACTTTTGAGGGTCATTTCGCAAATAAAGGCGGGTTCTTTTATCCCGAATCGTATCAAAAACTAATCAGCACCAGTTTCACACACAATGACTTACCTACCAACTTTTATGAAATTGTGTCCATTCGTTTTTGAGTTAGAGTGGATACATACATTGCACAGACAAACATACACACACACACAGACGTCACGCTAAAAATAGTGTTTTCGTGTTCTAGAGGTCCTGAAACATGCTAAAAATAGTGTTTTCGTGTTCTAGAGGTCCTGAAATATGTAGATCCGTCAAAAATTCGAGTTGCGATATTCGGCATGATTCCAATGCTTTCCCTATACATTACTATGTATTGCAGGGAAAGTAGAAAGAAGAAGAAACACGATATCGGAAACTGAAAGAACAAACATCAACAGAAGGGGGGAAACATAGCAGTATAGATACGTAGGAGATGGAATATCTGATATGAATAACATCTATGCTTGGCCGAAATTAGATTGTTATGAAAAATGTAACCACTTTGGACGCTAATAGACAAAAATGGAAATAATATTTCTTGTTTTGTCGGAAATAGGGTCTAGATTATGAATATATAAAATTAATTTCAATATTTTAAAGTTTTGAATTGTTTTTTTTTTCAAATATGTGTCTGGACGAATGTTTATATTGTCTCTTCCACTTCTTACTTTTATTTGAAATATATCCGAAATTGTAAAAGATAGATATACATAATGAGTGACAAAAATATGTATAATTCAGTTTCTAAATCTATATTTTTAGAAACGCTTTTATACTGTTCGTGTCATTATCTTGTCGAGTTGAAAAAGATTGAAAATTTTCAGTTTTTTAAGTTGTTAATGTTTATATATCACAAACTAAAAGTACTAGCTATGAACAATAAACAAGAATTTATAGCTCTGTGAGGGCCCTAAAAAGTATATAATTGGATTTTGGATCTTACGCTTTGAAGCATAGCGATTACAATTTCTCTATTTCAGCATTTTAACCTGGATTCTCCCAATGGGTGGGAAAGCTGTAATGTTTGAAATGTCACATTTATTGCAGCTCAGTCTGTTTACTTACTGATTAGTGAAATATGGGCCCATAATCATAAGCACGAGATATTTTAATTTATTTTTTAAAGTGCTGAGGTTAAGTGAACTTGGGGATTCTAATGATATTTAATAATTGTTGAGTATGGAAATAGATGGAAATATATCTATAGATTGAAATACAGGTCTTCAAGTACGTATTTCTGCGCGTCAGGCCAGTTTATAGCTTAACTTGAAAGTAAAATCTTCTCACATATATTGTATATATTGCGGTCAATTTATATTCCGCAAAGCAATTTAGTAAAATGATTGGTTTCTTGACATGAAGTTTATGGTCAGAGTTTTCAGATGAAATCGGGTAGAAAACTAAAAGTGCTCTAACTAGATATGAATAGTCATTGTTGCGCTTTCAAAACCTATAAACGACACAAATGAGTCTGTAAAAATCGAATTTTATTTTATAATATATTATTCACACAAAAAATTTTTATGTTACAAAATATTATTTACACAAAAAAGTTTTATTTTACAAAATATTATTCACACAAAAACGTTTTATTTTACAAAATATTATTCACACACAAAAGTCTTATTTTACAAAATATTATTCACACAAAAGTTTTATTTTGCAAAATATTATATACAAAATATAAGAACATTGCTGCCCAACCGAGAATCGAACCCTGGATCTCCAAACTGGCCGGCCGACGCTCTACCTTTGAGCTACTGGGACGAAATTGGAAGCTCTTATCGTCAAAGTGCATTCGCCACCCCCTCATGTTAGATTGGCGGGCAACTGACCGACCACCTCCTGCTATTTTTACCTCAGGTTAGCCACATGCTATTACTATTTTTACCCAGGTTAGTATCCTGATGAGTCACTATCCTCCCAATTTGAAATCGATGCTCAATCTTCCTGAGTAAACTGAATCCGTACTAGTCGTACTAGGGTCACTTTCAAACTTCCGACATCTTTACACTAACCTACAAGGTTGATCCCTGTTCGGGCGCCATTGCAAAGAACTTTGCTGTCCCAACCGGAAATCGAACCCTGGATCTCCTTTCTGGCCAGCGGACGCTCTCCCGTTAAGCCATTGGGACGAAATTACAAGCGCCTATCGTCAAAATAAATTTTGCAAGTTTCATTTTACAAAATATTATTTTCGCAAAACTATTTCGGCTCCTTATGAGAAGAGACACCGCTGATTTGTACTTTTTCATACTGTGTAATATAGAGAAAGTGTTATTTTCATGAAAATATTGCAAATTTAAGATTTTGATGTTAATACATGTGTTACGACTTCCTGAACACGTTTTGACTATTGTTGGTGTGATATCTGTCTGTCTGTAAGTATGTCTGTAGTCGATTTCTTGTTTACACGATAATGGCTACACTTATTAATGGATTTTCACGAAACTTTATATCCGGCTTTGTTATCGAAAAATCTAGAACTAGATAGAATTTTTCGAAATATCTCCAACTTGGTGACTTTTTAAATGTTGCCCAATAGACAAAAATGTCAGCCAATTGATAAAAATTTGCCAAATGAATGAAACTCACGCTGAATCCATGAAATGACGACTCATGGATGAAAGTTAATATATGGACCCTGTTGCTTATTCGGGATGCTATCCATATTGATAATTGTTAATTTAGAGTTGTGTGAAATATAAGTTCATTGTGTACTTTGAAATAGTATTACATGGTGTCATCCAGAAAATCGCCCAATGTACAATTCAACGTTAAAAACACAGTTCCGGAGATCTTATACATTATGTTTTGACTATAAAAGGAGTCAATTTATTGCATTGTATAAGGAAAGTTATGTGTAGCCCATATTAGATATTTCTACCTTGGCAGCATAGGACAGAATTGGACATAATCAGGCATAAAAGGGTTTTCTCGGCTGAATAATCCCAAGAATTAATTGTTTGAATCATTGCTGTGAAAATGACACGCGATACAATTTTTGTTACCTCCCCCAAGCGGTGGTTGCACTTGTTACCAAGTAAGGTGCCAATCGTAAGATTTTTTTTCAAGCCCTTTAAATCCTTCAAAAGTTTTCTTGTAAAATTTGAAAAAAGAAAAAAAAACTAAATTCTCCTATGATCAAGCCACACTCTTCTTATTTTTTCACGGATGCTCCACTGTCTTTTCTGTGCGGTGCTTTTCTCAATCAAATCAATCCTTCATATAGAACATTAAAAATAGCAATTTTCTTCAGTGCTTTGATATATCTCTTATAGATATGGCACTTAAAGTAACTGTCGACGTTTTATACAATTCCAAGCTTTACTTACATATAACCTTTCTATGACATCCAACAATGCATATGTGCATTAATGGATGTCATAACGTGGACACCGTATTCTGTATGTGTAGACTTGTCTTCGGTAATGCGTTAAGTAAACAGAGTTGCGCCAGTTATGCTTAATGACTCTGTCCATTACGACCATCAGAACATTAAGCATATCCAGCATATGCAATAGAATGAGGAGAGGTTTCCTGAATGTCCTTTTGAATGTCAGCAGTTGGCATATTTGCTATAGCGCAAAATAATCGGATATGTCCCACACACGACACTTTTCCTACAGATTAACACATTTCAGTTTCTTTATATTAGGAAAATTGGATTGCTTTCTCGTTCCTCTGCTTCGTACCACTATAACTATAGCATACAGAAACATAAAATGGGGTACACTTGTAGTAAAATGTTTGGGAAACGTGCTGAAAAACTTTAGTTTGGTAAACAGGTCGCGAAGCGATCCCAGTGAGCGCCAACAAGTAGGAGGTGAAGATCGGCGTGTCCTCGAGTGTCTTTGTCAAATACCGCAAAAATAACAGCATACAAAAATATGAAATCTAGTAAATGTGTCGAGAAATATGCAAAGTCCACTTTGACGATAAAAGTTTGCAATTTCGTCCCATTTGCTCAACGGTAAAACATCGGCTGGCCAGTTTGGAAATCCAAGGTTCGATTCCCGGTTGGGGCAGCAAGGTGCTTTACAATGGCGCCCGCACAAATCAACCCTGTAAGCGAGTACAAATAGGTCGGAGATCTGAAAGTGATCCTAGTACGACTAGTATGGATTCGGTGGATTCTGGAAGATCGAGCGCCGATTTCAAATTGTGAGTATAGCGACTAAGCAGAATAACTAACTTGGGTAAAATTAGTAGTAGCAGGAGGCTAACTTGAGGTAAAAATAGCAGGAGGTGCTCAGTCAGATGATCAGTTGCCCACCCATCTCTCATTAGAGAGTGGAGAATGCAGAGTCCACTTTAAAGATAAGAACTTGCAATTTCGTCCCAGTCGTTCAACGGCAGAGCGTCAGCCAGCCAGTTCGGAGATCCAGGGTTCGATTCGCGGTTGGATACAGCAACAAATAGTAGAGAAATAGTGTAACCTGAAATATTTTTCAGGTTAAACATTAGTTTGGCTTGAGATAGCTTGCGACATGAATTCTGCGAGCGTCAACAAGTAGGAGGCGAAGCTGCTCTTAGCAAAGCATTGATAGCAGGTTAGCAAAGCGTAGCGAGCAGGGGTAGATCCCCGATTATTGTCAGAAAAACAACACAAATAAACAGAACAAATAACACAAGTTTATAAATCATGTGGCGGCAGTGGGTGTGTAACACTATCGACGGAATTATTTTGTAAAATCACTTCATACTGTTTTATACATTTTCGGAAAAACTGTAAAAGGCATCTCTAGAACTGGAAGTGGCAACCGTGAGCATCTGCTTCTTTCGAAATTAGATGCTGAATCCATATCAGTCATCTTTAGATTGACTGGGGCTGCGTTGACTCGTTTTTAGAACGATTTTATTTTTTTTAAAAATCTGATGTGGGCAACACATGACTTCCCTTATATAATTCAATGAATTTGCTACTTTTACAGTTAAAAAAAATGTTATTCTTATATTAAATACTAATACTCTTTCCAAGATATTAAATTTTCGACAATGAGTCGTCATTTTCATTGATTGAGCGTTATTTTTATCCATTTCGCGAAATTTTCGTTAATTTGGCAACATTTCAAAAAGTTGCCCAGTTGGCGACATTCTGTCAATTTCGTCGCCAAAATCTCGCCAAGCGTCATGGACGAAGAAATAAGTTATTCTTACAGCAGATAAATGACTATTGGCGTTCAAATACAAAAGTATTACTCAAAGTATCTTTTTTCATGAATGGAACGAGCTAGATCCACGAGAATAATCTCACCCAATGTATCGCATGGAATTACATATGGAAAGTGAACATGTTTCTCAATAGGATTTTTTTTATATGACTTTTTGATAATTTTTTTGAAAAATGTACAATATCTCGAGAATGGTTCATGTTAGCGTTATAAAATGTATGTCAATCGTTTTCTAATGAAAAATTACATAAGAAATGTCTATTTGCGTAACTTTATTGGTGGTTTTGATTTTTTAACGATTTTTTCAAAATTTCAGTCAAAAATTTAGGAAGGTTCTGAACATTCGATTGCGTATAAAAACAATAGGCTTCCAGTGTTTACGGATTGTGATTTGTGTACCAAATTTGGTTCGAATCGGTCCATTCGTTCGTCAGTTATCGTCTCCACAGACTCACTGATACACACACACACACACACACACACACACACACACACACACACACACACACACACACACACACACACACACACACAACATCACTTCAAAAATGTTTGATTCGTGATCAGAGATGCTTGAAACGTGCTCTCCCGTCGAAAACTCGAATTCGAATTTTCGACCCCGTCACAATACTTTCCTTATACATTATGTATATAAGGAAAGTAATAACAAAACTTAATATAAACTATTTTACTGGCACCAGCTCATTTTTAACAAAACAGATCCATCATGCATAATGCATTGACTATGGAAGACTTTCCAATTGAAATGCAATTTTATTTAAACATCTCTTAAATGCGTTACATTTAGCGATGATATATTTTAAATTATCACAGTACTACAATAATTTATTGCATTTGAAATCTTAATATTTCATCGAAAAAAATGAACTTTATCCAAATGATGTCATCGAAATATAAATCGTCTGGTTCTCTATGTCAAAGTAGTGAATATTTCATTTATACACTTTTATTCCTGACTCCAGAGTTAAATAATTTTGAGTGAAAATAATTCAGCCATTCTTATATGAATATGCAAAAGTAAAGCTGTTTTAGGACGGATGCAACGTTATATATAAAATTTAAAAGAACTTTAAAAATCACTATTTTTTTACTGGGAAAAAAATGGATGCCATAATTCAATTTGAAGTAGGTCACGTGATCTCTTTGTATTATATGGGTGTCATTATTATTTTAATTTTTATTTAAAAAACTACCGAACTTATTTTGCTGAAATTTTTTTATATATATTATGGGATAATTTGAATATTTCCTAAAATTTTCGAAGCAATGTGTGAATTTTAACTTCGCTTAAAAAATGTTTGAGAAATTAGGTCCCGTAGGGTTCAATGTATTCCATTTCTTCAACAAGGGTTCAATCCAAAACTAATTGGATGGTATTATCCGTTTACATTCCCCTGTGTCCCACAGACCGTCTCAATAACATACTAAAATTTCATTTTGATCAAGTCATTTTTACGGCAGTTATCGTGCGACAGGCAGACAGAATGAACAAAGTCATAAACACTTTTCTACTATGCTGTGAAGTGTTAAAAAGTCTTACTTCCAACCCTAATTGTATTACTTTGAATGTGTTTTAAAAATGCATAACAGCCTAATCCTAAAACATAAATGTTGGAAAAAAAAATTTTTTGAAGCCCTAGAACCATGAGTTGAGAACATGTTGATCCTGAAGTTAGAATTCTTAGTGAATCCTACTATCCTTCAGGAACTGAATTCTGAATCTATATCAGTCTATCTAAACTGTATCCATGGTCTTTTCTGAGACATAGATGTATCAAAGGAAAATGTTTAGTAAAAACAATAGTATGTCCAAATTTTTTGTCATTGATTAGAGCTTTCTTCTCATTGGATCTCTCTTAATATCAACAGGTTTTGGGTTACTGCCGATTCAAATAAACTCACCAAATTTTAATTAACATTCTAGATTATTTCGAGAGGTATATCAGTCTACGAGAAATTACTTTTCTAAATATTAATCTCGAGATGTTATGTCTCATAACATCTCGAGATTAATATTTAGAAAAGTAATTTCTCCTTCAATATCTCGAGAACGGCTCGTGATAACAAATAAACAATAGTGTCCATTTATGGCTGGTTGAAAGAACAAGAACTTGACTCGTTTGATGAACTTAAATGTCATGATAGTTGCGGATTTAAACCCTAAATATGAAATATCTCGAGGACGGCATAGAATATCGTTCTGAAAGTTATGTGGTTTGCTTTAAGGAAAAAAATTCCATACATTCTATTTAATTTTGTTCCAAATATCATTAAAATGTGTTTTCGATTTTCCGAGAAAACTGTTCGAACATTTAAAGGTGTTCCCATGGTCTGAATGAAAAATAAAAATTATTTTATAACTGCGAAGGGGTTACATTTTTAAGTGCACATTTTATGCATGACCTTGTTCTATTACATTAAAATTTCGGAATATATATAAAAAAAAGATCTAATGAGGACAACACATGAATTTCACTGTGCAACGGAATTAACATGCAAAACTATTGCGAAGTTTCCAATTAACTTACATTTCGCGCAACTCTAAACAGACAATGATCATCATTGACAGCATTCGCAATAAGTAGTTGAGACCGTATATTAAAAAAATCTGATGTGGGCAACACTTGACTTTCCTTATATAATGCAATGAATTTACTACATTTACAGTAAAAAAAATAGGTTTTTTTTATAGTAGATACTAATATTCTTTCCAAGATATTGAATTTTCGACAATGAGTCGTCATTTTTATTGATTTAGCGTCATTTTTATCCATTTGGCGAGATTTTTGTTAATTTGGCAACATTTGAAAAGTCGCCAAGTTGGCGACATTCCGCCAAATTCGTTGCCAAAATTTCGCCAAGCGTTATGCACTAAGAAATAGGTTATTCTTACAGCAGGTAAATGACAATTGGTGTTCAAATACAAAAGTATTACTCAAAGTATCTTTTTTCATGAATGGAACGAGCTAGATCCACGAGAATGATGTCACCCAATTCATCGCATGGTATCACATATGAAAAGTGAACATGTTTCTCAGTAGGAAATATTTTTTCTTTCATTTTATGACTTTTTAATAATTTTTTAGAAAAATGTACAATATCTCGAGAACGGTTCATGTTAGCGTTCTAAAATTTATGTCAATCGTTTTCTAATGAAAAATTACATAAGAAATGTCTATTTGCGTAACTTTATTAGTGGTTTTAATTTTTTGACGATTTTTTCAAAATTTCATTCGAAAATTTTATGGGGGTTCTGAGCATTCTATTGCATATAAAAACAATAGGCTTCCAGTGTTTACGGATTGTGATTTTTGTACCAAATTTGGTTCAAATCGGTCCATTCGTTCGTCAGTTATCGTCTCCATAGACTCACTGACACACACACACACATACTTTCACACAGACATCACTTCAAAAATGTTTGATTCGTGATCAGGGATGCTTGAAGCGTGCTCTCCCGTCGAAAACTCGAATTCGAATTTTCGACCCCGTCACAATACTTTCCTTATACATTATGTATATAAGGAAAGTAAAAATCTGATGTGGGTTGTCGAGTTTGATGAATATGAGAAATATGAGCAGGACGTAGGGGTCAGAGGAAGCTAAGCCCCCTCCCCCCCGAACGATATAAATATTGATATTTTAGTAATGATAAGAAAATTCAACCAACATGTCATCCAAATTTTGCAAAAAAAAAAAATAATCTGATGTGGGCAACGCATGACTTTCTTTATATAATGCAATGAATTTTACAGTTAAAATGTTATTCTTATAGTAGATACCTATATTCTTTCCAAGATATTGAATTTTCTTCAATGAGTCGTCATTTTCATTGATGTAGCGTCATTTTTATCCATTGGGGGAGATTTTCGTTCATTTGGCAACATTTAAAAAAGTCGCCAAGTTGGCGACATTACGCCAAATTCGTCGCCAAAATCTCACCAAGCGTTATGGACGGAGAAATAAGTTATTCTTACAGCAGATAAATGACTATTGGCGTTCCAATATAAAAATATTACTCAAAGTATCTTTTCTCCTGAATGGAACGCGTTAGATCCACAAGAATGATATCACCCAATTTATCGCATGATATTATATATGAAAAGTGAACATGTTTCTTAAGAGTTAATATTTTTTTTTATTTTCCTTGATTTTTTAATAAATTTATTTGAAAATTGTGCAATATCTCGAGAACGGTTCATGTCCTACAGCGTCCTACAGTTTGTGTTAATCGTTTTCTAAGGAAAAATTACATAAAAAATGTCTACTTGCATACCTTTATTTAAAGGTTTTGATTTTTTGATGATTTTTTCAAACTGTTACTCGAAAATTTAGGAAAGTTCTGAACATTCGATTGTGTTTAAAAACAATGGGCTTCCAGTATTCACGGATTGTTATTTTTGTACCAAATTTCACCCGAATCGCTCCATTTGTTCGTGACATATCGTCTCCACAGACTCACTGACACACACACATATACTTTCACACACACACACACACACATCACCTCAAAAATGTTCGATTCTTGTTATCAGGGAAGCTTGAAACGTGCTCTCTCGTCGGAAACTTGAATTCGAATTTTCGACCCCATCACAATACTTTCTTTATACATTATGTATATAAGGAAAGTGATATTTTAAAATTAAATTCTTCCGTTCAGCATATTTTTCCAAATTCGACTCTATTTTCGTCAATTATACATAAACGAAGAGAAGATTTTTTTTCTTTCTTTCTTTTGTATAGATAAATGGCTATTGGCGAATTGATGGTCGCTAAAATACAAAACTGCTGCACAAGTATATTTTCTTGTATAAAAACCAAACTAGTTCCACGAGAATGATGGTAACAACTTTACTGCATAATACAGCATAAAAAGTATATACAGGGTGTACCAAAAACATGGATCTAGGCTTTTAATCCTTAAATATTGATCTTAGACATATATAATAAATTGCGTAAAAAAAAATACAGAATTTTATGAAATCGATTAAAATTTTCAAAAGAATTAAATTTTAAGAAATACAAAATTTAAAATTTTATACGTCCCCCGTACAAAAACATTTCCACTGAGTAAAATGTGCCCCATACACTAATAAGGTGATGTGCAAAATTTCAGCATTTTATCATAATTGTCCCAGAGATATGAAAAGTCAAAAATGCTGACTTAAACCATGTTTCGATGCATCGATATGGGTTCTCAGAGGGGAAAAATCTTGTCGGCCGATCGCGTTTCAGGGGTCATACACAAATTACGAAAGAAGACAATGATTACATAAATAAATAATAATTTTGCTATTTATTGGTACAAAAATATCTACACTGTGTAGAAATAATAACTTTCACAAAGCGTACAAAGCTTGTTCAAAATGTTTTCCATCCATGCCAAAGATCCATTAAAGATAAGAGGCAGATATTATTTGCCTATGACGCATTTCTGCGTTGCGTCATTTGCACTCTTGCTGCGAACATTTACATTTTAATGTGCGATTAATCCCTCACCAACTTTGTTTAAACTTATCTCTGGCACTTTTTATGATAAAATGCTGAAATTTTGTACATCACCTTATTAGTGTATGGGGCGCATTTTACGCATTTGAAATGTTTTTGTAAGGAGGCCGTATAAAAATTTAAATGTAGTATTTCTTCAAATTTAATCGCTAAAAATTTTTATTGATTTCATAAAATTCTGTACCTTTTTTACGCAACTTTGCAATTTATTACTTCCCTTATATACATAATGTATAAGGAAAGTATTGTGACGGGGTCGAAAATTCGAATTTGAGTTTTCGACGGGAGAGCACGTTTCAAGCATCCCTGATCACGAATCAAACATTTTCGAGGTGATGTCTGTGTGTGGAGACGATATCTCACGAACGAATGGAGCGATTCGAATGGCATTAGGTACAAAAATTACAATCCGTGAATACTGGAAGCCTATTGTTTTTAAACACAATCGAATGTTCAGAACCCCTCTAAATTTTCGAGTGAAACTTTAAAAAAAATCATCAAAAAATCAAGACTTTTAATAAAGTTACGCAAATAGACATTTCTTATGTAATTTTTCCTTAGAAAACGATTGACATAAACTTTAGAACGCCAGCATGAACCGTTCTTGAGATATTGCACATTTTTCAAATACATTTATAAAAAAATCCCATAAATTAAAAAATATATATAACTTTTGAAAAACATGCTCACTTTTGTTATGTAATATCATGCGATACATTTGGTGACATCATTCTGGTGAATCTAGCTCGTTCCATTCATAAGAAAATATACTTTCAGTAATACATTTGTATTTGAAAACCAATAGTCATTTATCTGCTATAAGAATAATTTATTTCTCCGTCCATAACGCTTGGCGAGATTTTGGCGACAAATTTGGCGGAATGTCGCCAACTTAGTGACTTTTTTAGATGTTGCCAAATTAACGAAAACCTCGCCAAATGGATAAAAATGACGCTAAATCGATGAAAATAACGACTAATTAACGAAAATTCAATATCTTGGAAAGAATATAAGTATCTACTATAAGAATAACCTATTTTTATATATATATATGTCTAAGACCAATATTTATGGAATAAAATCGAGGTCAATGTTTTTGAGACACCCTGTATGTATATATATATTTAAGAATTTTAATTTACTTGTATTATACTTGATCAGCGATTGATCATTTATTGAAAATGGTTTATAGAGCAAATGTGATAATACAATGGTCTGAAATGAAATTTTGAAATCAAAACTGACTTTACGACAAGCTTGTGGAAATTATAAATAGAACATTATAAATAAAACAGGTACTAAATAGGTATGGTATACCCCTCTTTCCCTGTTCCATATATAAGGTAAGCAATTGAAAAGAGATTTACATGTGGTGAAAGATTGGTAAGAATAATATCTTATCTACACCCTTATATAAAAATTTATTTTAAGTGTTATAAATCATATATGAAATACAGACACATAAGGTATTAAATCCCCTTATTCCCTGCATAAACATATATGGTGTAAATGCATGAATAGTGTATAAAATGAAAAGTTTCAAACAGAAAAAATTGCACATGGAGCTAGGCCTTTCAGGCTCATCAGAAAAATTTTTTATGAAAATGAATATATTTGAAAAAAGTGAAAAGCATTTCCGAAACCAGGTACGTTATCAAAAGCCATACCTAGTTCGATAACGCAGAAACTTCTACGTTTCTGTATGCAAAACTGTAATCTGTATTACAGAGATTTTGCACATGACCCGACGTAGAAGACTGTACGTAATGGATCAGATATAAATATTAAACTAATCAAACAAAATAATCAAATATACCAGCTTGATGCCTTGTAATATTAAAATGAGAATACAATGTTATGTTTAAGATGAACAAGTTAAGATGAACAATGTTAAGATGAACAAGAATATAATAATATGAATTAAGTTACCACATGTACTGTATTGAAGTGTAATAAAGACTGACTCAGCTTAAGCTAATTCACAGCAGTTTACAGTTAAGGTTATAGACAGTATAGTACAAGGTTATAGACAGTATATATACAGGGTCTTTCAAAAGTCCGTATAAACTTTAAAAATTCATTTAAAATAGAAAAATCATCGCATGGAGGTAAGGTTTGTATCATAAGTATTGCCAGGACGGGGTTTTTTTTTTTTGACGTAAAAAATTTTTGTAGTTTAAAAAATCACCTATAGGTGGAGCTTACCCGAATACATCTTCCAGAAGTATACACATGAGACTGTTATAAAAGAGCTGTAGTGATCTGCAGATTCTTTATTTGATTCATTAGTAAATGGTGCAAAAAAGAAGTTTTTGCGAAAATGTTAACTATGATCGAGAAAGCCTTGTTAGTGAGGCTGTATTACGTGAGCGGAGAATCAGCATGAGATGCTTTTCGAAAATTTCGATTTAGGAAAACTCTAAAGAAAGGAAAAGGTCCTATCACCTGTTCAGAGCTACTTAGGCTTGTCACACGATTTGACACGTATAGTAAATTATTTTCTTTGTCTTTCCAATGCGTTCAGCGCCACCTATAGGTGATTTTTTAAACTACAAAATGTTTTCACGTCAAAAAAAAAAACCCCCGTCCTAGCAATACTTATGGTACAAACCGTACCTCAATGCGATGATTTTTCGATTTTTAATGAATTTTTAAAATTTATACGGACTTTTAAAAGACCCATAGTATAAGTGTGTAACTGTTGGAAATGAAACATGGACCATTTAAAAATTATGAAACATTTTAATGAAACATTTTAAAATTTTTATTTATTTATTATTAATCAAATAATTGGTAACTATTCTGATATTGAATTTTTACTTGTAAATTTTTTTTTTTTGATTCTTTGTGTTCTCTTTGATGATAATTTGTTTAAAATTTTTTATTCAAAAGTGGTTGATATTGACCTGTCAATATGTTGCTGTAATGGGAGCAAGGTTTTGAATTTAAATTGTATTTTATTAAAGGAAAAAAATAAGGTTTGGCAGGTATTTATTTAGGATGGTGGTGTTTATTAATTTAATAACGTGTTCTTGAAGTAACATGGTGTACTTCACTTTTTTATTCTTAATAACTGATTATTAATAATATTTTTAAATACTGATTTTAAAAGATATATATCATGATATATATTTTTATTTTAGGTAATAATGTTTATGAATTTTTAAAAAACGCATGCAATATCTTGAGAACAAACAGTTCATGCTAGCGTTCTAAATTGTGTGTCATTTATTTTCTAATGAAAAATGACATAAGTAATGGTTTTTTACGTAGCATGATTAAATGTTCGAATTTTTCAATGATTTTTTCAAAATGTCATTCGAAAATTTGGGAGTCAGAACATTCCCTTGCGTTTAAAATCAATAGGCTTTCAGTATTCACCAAGTGCAATATGTGTTCGAAACACTCCATTCGTTAATAAGATATCGCTTTCAAAAACTCTCTCTCTCTCTCACACACACACACACAAACTTTCGATTCAATGTTAGGGATGCTTGGAACGTGCTCTTTCGTCGAAAAATCGAATTTGAATTTTCGACCACGTCACAATACTTTCTCTATACCTTATACAATGCATATAGGGAAAGTAAAATTTGAATATAATGCTTTGGGAAAACCTGTGGATGCCCACATCCGATTTTCGCTCTCACGCAATTTATTCTTACACGTACTCAGACTGAAAACTCAATTTATGATGCGTTGAAACGGGACTGCTACAGCAACGGAAAAACAATCCAAAATATGGACTTCTAAAGACCAGATTATAAACGCGTCTTTAATGCAGACATCCGTAAAACTATCTTATCCATTGCAGACATTTTCATTTCAAAATCCTTCTGTTTTCACTCTCGAACTTATATCGAACTCCCAAATATGGACGCCCATTCAATTCACACATTATATATATATATATATATATATATATAATCTGCTCTATTTGAACACACAAGTTTGCTTTAGAATTCGAGGAACGACAAAAGCAGAGAGCGAGCGCATTATCCGTTAATTCTGAAAATTTTCAAGTCTACAGTTTCAAAGAAAATCCCGCGTTATTGGGCACAGTCTGAGACTCTAACGGCGGACCCCTCCGCACCACTGACATCAGACTTACATTCTTCGGATTGTTTCGTATCATTTAGAGCCCCGTACTTAGATCTTTTCAAAAAGCTTCCCTCCCCTCTTCGTTCCCTCCACCTCTCGCAAACATTCTGTAATCCTGGTTTCCGAAACGCAAATAAAATCTCTCTCTCGCAAGCCTTCGAAAATTTCAAATTCATGGAATAAGGGAAGGACCTGCCGGGAGGGAAGCGAATTATTATCGAACTGTGAGAGAGCTAAAGCTCAGAGGAGAATCGACAGAAGGATTTTTCCGTCTCTGCAACGCTTTTGCTCTTCCGCCTCCCGTTGCCATGGTGACGGTCCGCATAGGAGGATGGAGGGATCGATACTGCGGCAAAGTGCTGCCGCAGTCTGTGCGCATGCGCCGTGGATGTTGCAGAGGATGCCGATGATTTAAGGGGCCGAATCGGAAGAACATCAGAATTCTTCTCTTTGGGAAAAAAAAACATCCAATAGAAAAATAAATTGGGGTTTTCTACCTACGCAGTTCGTGGTAAATGTAGGATTAAAGATTTACAAGTTTTCTACATGTTGAATGAACTGAGAGAGTGGAAATGGAAAGTAAATAGAATGTAAACATTGAGGAGAGAGAGTGCGGTTTGAGGAATTCATGAAGTCTAAACCTAATATTGCAGACAGTTCTTTTTTTTTTTTTTTTTTTTTTTTTTTTTTTTTTGCAGCTTCTTTTTGCATCGAAATTTATATTTACTTCAATTTTATTAATATTTCTAAGACACCCATTGGCTTCTTTTACTCAAGTTCCCATTTTTACGCAATACATGGTAATGTATAGGGAAAGTATTGGAATCATGCCGAAAATCACAACTCGAGTTTTCGACGGATCTACACGTTTCGATACCTCTAGAATACAAAAAAACTATTTTTAGCGTGACGTCTGTGTGTGTGTCTGTGTGTCTGTCTGTGCGTCTGTCTGTGCAGATTTTGTATCCACTCTAACTAAAAAACTAATGGACCGAATTTCACAAAATTTGGTAGGTAAGTTACTTGTGAGCGAGTCTGGTGCTGATTAGTTTTGGGTACGATTGGGAATAAAAGAACCCGCCTTTTTTTGTGAAATGGCCCGCAAAAGCTTGTATCCACTCTAACTTAAAAACTGATGGACCGAATTTCACAAAATTCGGTAGATGAGTCACTTGTGGGTTACCTTGGTGCTGATTAGATTTTGGTACGATTCGGAAAAAAATGACTTGCCTTTTTATGCAAAATGGCCCGCAAAAATCGTCCAAATCTAAACTAACGAACTGGGTATACTCAAATATATCCATTAAATGCTGATTTAATACGTAATTTTTAACGACGAAAAGAATAAGACCAACCCCATTACACTAGGACTAGCCGTTCTCGAGATATTTTAGTTTTTCGTACTTTCCCTACGCCACCTTTGAAAATAAGCCCGGTTACCGAATGAGAACGAAAATTGAATTAAAAGTGAAATAAATTTAGTTAAAATAAAGAGAACGTTAATATAAGTCTGCAGGGAAAGTCATGTGCTGCCCACATCAGATTTTTACTTTCCCTGCAATACATGGTAATGTATAGGGAAAGTATTGGAATCATGCCGAAAATCGCCACTCGAGTTTTCAACGAATCTACACGTTATGGGAACTCTAGAATACGAAAAAACTATTTTTAGCGTTACGTATGTATGTGTGTGTGTGTGTGTGTTGTCTGTCTGTCTGTGTTTATATCTGTCTGTGCAATGTATGTATCCACTCTAACGCAAAAACTAATGGACCCAATTTCCAAAAATTTGGTTGGTAAGTCACTTGTGTGCGATCCTGGTGCAAATTAGTTTTTGGCACGATTTCGGATACAAGAACTTATTTTGCGAAATGGCTCGCAAAAATTGTCAAAATTTTACAAATTTGATAGATAAGTCACTTGTGGATTACTTTGGTGCTGATTAGATTTTGGTACGGTTCGAAAAAAAAATAACCTGCCTTTTTTTGCGAAATGGCCCTCAAAAATTGTCAAAATCTAAAGTAAAAAACTACGTATGCTCAAATATATCCATTAAATGCTTGTTTTTAACGATGAAAAGAACCAACTCCATTATACTAGGACTAGTCGTTCTCGAGATATTTAAGTTTTTTCGCATTTTCGCTAGGTCACATTTGAAAATAAGTCCAGTTACCAAATTAGAACGAAAATTGAATTAAATTCAGTGTCATTTTAAATAATTATGGGTGTTATTTTATGCAATTAAACTCAACAAAATGAATTATTGAAGAAATGAAGAGAACGTGAATATGAGTTTGCGGGGAAAGTCATGTGTTGCCCATATCAGATTTTTACTTTCCTTATAACACATAGCAATGTATGAAGAAAGCATTAAAATCGTACCAAAAATCGGAACCCGATCTACACGCTTCGGGAATCTCTAGAAAACGAAAGTACTCTATTTTTTACGTGACATACGTGTGTCTGTCTGTCTGTCAATGTGTCTGTCTGTGCAATGAGTTTATTCAGTCTAGCTCAAAAACTATTCAACGATATTTCACAAAATTTGGTAATTTTCTTACTCGTGGATTACATCTTGGTGCTCATCAGATTTTTGTACAATTTGAAAAATTTTGCCAGCTTTTTTTTTTTTTTTTTTTTTTGTAAAATGGCCGGAGAAAAAAAATTGTCAAAATCTAAATATGCTAAAATGTATTTATCAATTTTTTTTAAACGTAACTTTAACAACAAACTTTAACGACCAACCTCATTATACTAGGACGACCCATTCTCACAAGATATTAAGGATTTTCAAATTTTGAGAAGCGGACTACATTTTTTTATTGTAAAAAATGATAATCTTTATATATCTTAACATTTGATAGGTAGGCAAGTTGCAAATTATTATGGTGATGATCAAATTTTGGTACGATTAAAAAAAATAGAACTAGCTTTCTTTGCAAAATATCCCACGAAATGGACAAAAACTGAAATAAAAGACTAAATATATTTAAAAGTGCTTATTACATGCCTAATTATTAACGACGGAATGAATAAGATGGACTCCATGATGTCCGGATGAACCGTTTTTAAGATATAAAAGTCTTTATGATATTTTGAGGTGAGGGCAGTGTTTTAACATGCATTAAGTTGCCTACTAAAATGGAAGACGTATTAAAACTGCAAATTGGATATAATATCATGTATCTGTATCTATTTCAGGCATTAAACTCAATGTAATAGTTTATGAATTTGAATCTGAAAGGGAAAGTCATATGCTGCCCAGAACAGATTTTTTCTTTATGAAACAATCTTTAGAAAAAATATTGGAATCATGTCGGTTTGAAAAAACTATTTTTAACATGATGTCTGTCTCTGTGTGTATTTCCGTCTGTCTGTATGACTGTGCAATTCACTCTAGCTCAAACATTATTTAACAAAATTTAGTGGATAAGTCACTTGCAGTTGAAGTTAAATTTTGGTATGATTCGGAAAGAAAGGAGCCTGACTTTTTTTTTTTTTTTGCAAAATAACCCGCAAAAGTCTTCAAAGCCTGAAAATCGAAAGATCAATCATGCATAAAACATTGATTACGAAACACTTTCCAACTGAAATGCAATTTTATTTAAACATTTCTAAAAGGCGATATGTTCAGCACTGATATATTTTAAATTATCACAGTACTACAATAATTTATTATATTTCAAAATTTTAAACTTCCTCGAAAAAAAAAATGAACTTTATTCAAATGATGTCATCAAAATATAAATCATCTAGCTCTCTATATAAAAGCAGTGAATATTTCATTCATAGACTTTTATCCCAGACTCCAGAGTTAAATAATTTTGCGTGAAAAAAAAATTCAGCAATTCTTATACAATTCATCTTATAATCGCTTGTTTACATTCTGCAGCCATTATTATGAGGCTTCGTTGTAGAAATAATCAAAGTTGGATGATCATTTAAACTAAAAAATATTGTAATTACGTTGGCGCAGAATATAGATGCACAGAAAATACGCAAATATAAAGCAGTTTTAGAACGGGTGCAACACTAAATACAAATTTAAAAGAACCTTAAAAATTACGATTTTTAAAGGAATTGGAATCGTATCAAAAATTGGAACTCTAGAATTCGATTAATCTACACGTTTCGAGCAGTCTAGAACGTGAATTCGCCATTTTTAACATAAGGTCTGTTCGTGTGTGTCTGCTTGTCTGTGTAATGCATATATCCACTCTAGATCAAAAACTATTCAACGAAATATCACAAAATTTGGCATGTCAGCAGTTAGGAATGACCCTTGAGCTGATTAGATTTTGGTATGATTCGGAGAAACAGAATCTGCCTGTTTTTGTACAATGTCCTACAAAAATCGTAAAAATCAGAAACCAAAAACTAAATACGATCACATGTATTAAGTTAATGCTTGCTCTATAATTAATAATCCTATTACTCTAATGTGGCTTTATTCTACATATATTAATGTTCTTTTATTTTTATTTTCTGCTTTGAGAAGGTGAAAATAAGTTTTCACTGAATATAAAAACTATTTAATGACATTTCTTGATATTTGGCCCTTAAATCGCTCGTGGGTTACTTTGGTGCTAATTAGATTTTGGTATAATTTGGGATAACAGAACCTACTTATTTTTTGTTGCAAAATGGCTCATCTACCTACTTTTAACCAACTTTTTTTACGAAATAGCCGGAAAAATCATCAAAATCTAAAATAAAAGACTGTGTATGCTCAAATGTATCTATTAAATGCTTGTTTTACACGTCATTTTTCACTTCAAAAAGAATAAGATCATCCCCATTGCTCTAGAATTAGCCGTTTTCGAGATATTTTAGTTTTTTTTTTTTTTAACTTTTGCTACACTGCCTTCGAAAATACGCGCAGTTACACAATGAGAACGAAAATTGAATTTAAAGTGCAAATTAAGTGTAATTAAGTGTGCGTGTTATTTTGTGCACTAAAATTCAATTTAATGAACTCTTAAAGAAATAAAAAAGAAATAAATTTAACTGTATAGAGAAAGACATGTACTGCCCAGATCAGATTTTTTTTTAATATAAAGATTTTTTTAAGACCTTCGGCGAATTCAATTCGTACTTTTTTATTATTATTCTCTGCTATTAAAATAACAATATGTGCATTATCCACTGCAGCAACTATTTTAATCCCATATAATGAGGACCAGCTTTTGCGGATTGCAAATAATAATCCCTACTAATGATGAGGATTCCTAGAAAAATAAAGAAGACATTTTAATCCGCAAAATTGTTTAAAAAAATTCTACCCTATGAAACATGCTTATAAAACTTGTTTGCGTTAAACTAGTATATTTTTAAATATTTTAAATTTTATTTCCTTGCATGGTTGTTTATGTGTTCGATCCAGACCGTACGACCTACTAGAAGGTGTAAGATATCTGTTTGGACAAGCGGGACAATGCCACCTAATTTAGACCGAAACCCAATGCGGGCGGCAACCACAGGGTCCGTACCCTCCCTCCCCTACCCTCAACCTCTCCGAGGGACTTACGGACCTACATATTTAACGTCCCTGTACTCCGCGTAAACGCAGGGACAGTTTGGGCAGAACCGGTAACCGAACTCGGGTCGTCCGAGTGCAATATCTGCACCTTAACCACTGGGCTGTACAACTTCACTTTTCATGGTTAAACACATCCGGAGTAAGTGGATTCATTTGACTCTGAAACTCACAATCTATATTCTTAACTAGAACAAATTACCCGCCGTTGCCCGGCTCCCAAATAAGAGCCCGATACTTAATGCATTTACAGAATCAACTCTTCAAACCTTAATTTCTGCGTTCCGCAACTGTGAAAAATAAGAAAAAATCAAAAGAAACGCAAGACGTGGTTTAAAACTCATCCTACGTTCCGAGGAAGGCATGTGCAGGAAAAAATCTCAATATTTATGCGTTTGCTTCAGAAAATTACAAAAATAAAATAATATAGTCATTTAGAACGATTTTTGTTAGAATTCGAAAATATATGCAGGCGGTACGAAAGAGCTCATCGAGCGTCAGCGAGTAAGGGGAGGAGGGGGGGGCGCGAATCCTCCCAACTCTCAAAGCGAGTCTAAAATCCAATTAGTAGGGTCTAAAATCCAATTCTGGGAGGGATTTATATGTTCTGAGCAAATCAAAATATAAATCAACCACTTTCTCAATGTGTCGTTCTCAAGATATTACAAATTCTATGGGAAAGTAACAGCTCTCTGAATAATCCAGGGAATATTTAAAATTGGGTATGCTTATTTTCGGTCAGATGGATTTATAAGAAAATTCTTGTTTGTGACGTTATTTTGCAGCCACAATCGATAATTAAAGTAAGCGCAATCAATTATTTGAATTGATATCTTTCATATCGATATCAGTTGTATCAATCTATTATTTCAATCGATAAACGTATGAAAAGTAGAGTTTCTAGAAATTTCACTTATCCACTGGGATGGAAATGCATCTGAAATAATCAATAATTTTCCCTTAATATAGGAAAAACTTATTTTATTCGGTAACAACAAAGTCTATTAGTTTTTAGCGAGATCAAGTATTAAGAACGCTCAAATTGTTAATATTATTTTCCAAAAAATATCTAAATTTGTTGATTTGTAGAAATAGTCATGTATTTGACATAAAGTGGACAAAATTTTGAGTAATTTGACTATTTATGGAATCCATCTGTGCTCACTTTGTTCTCAAAATCCACTTGACATATATTCATAGCCTTCTTCCAAGCACTAGTGGGTTAACACCCTCCTCGCTAACGCTTGTCAACCCCCGGAAATCGCTTTACGAGTTGGATGGGCTTCGATCCAAACTCGATGACGCTCGCTTCTCGACCTTTTACGCGTCGCGTTCTACGAAGGCGTAATACACCTGTTGGTGGACCGACACCTCTCACTCATCATCCTCATTCATCATTGCATTCTCACGACCTCCTTCCAAAAAAAAAATTCTTTCCCTGCAGGCTCAAATTCATTTTCTCTTTATTTCATTAATCATTCATTAAATTGAGTTTAATTGCACTCAATAACACGGTTAATTAATTGAAATGACACTCAATTTGCACTTTTACTTCAGCTTTCGTTTTCATTGGGTAACTGAACTTATTTTCCAAACAGGCGAAGCGAAAATGTAAAAAAACTAAAATATCTCGAGAACGGCTAGTTCTCGAGATATTTCAGTTTTTTCACATTTTTCCCCATTATTCTAGAACGGCTAGTTCTAGAGTAATAGGGTTGATCTTTATTCTTTTCATCTTCAAAAGTGACATGTAAAACAAGCATTTAATGAATATATTTGAGCATACGTAGTCTTTTATATCAGATTTTTGCGATTTTTTCGGGCCATTTCATTAAAAAAGCAGGTTATTTTTTTCTGAATTGCACTAAAATCTAATCAGCACTAGGGTCACCCACAAGCGACTTATCTACCAAATTTTGCGAAATTCGGTCTATTAGTTTTTCAGCTAGAGTAGATACAGGCAATTAAGAGCCATTTCGCAAAAAAAATGCGGGTTCGTTTATCCCGAATCGTACCAAAAGCTAATCAGTACCAGGATCATACATAAGTCACTTACCTAACAAATTTTATGACATTCGGTCCATTTGTCTTTGAGTTAGAGTGGATGCATGCATTGCACAGACAGACGTCGCGCTAAAAATAGTTTTTCGTGTTCTTCTGGAAGTCCTAAAACGTGTAGATCCGAGGGAAACTCGAGTTGCGATTTTCGGCATGATTTCAACACTTTCCCTATACATTACATGTATTGCAGGGAAAGTAAAAAATCTGATATGGGCAGCACATGACCTTCCCTGCAAACTTAAATTCATATTTTCCTTATTTATTTGATAATTCATTAGACTGAGATTAATTGCACCAAATAACACTAAATTTGCATTTTTACTTCAATTTTTATTTTTATTTGATAATTGGACATTTTCCCGATAGCCGCGTAATAAAAATGCAAGAAATCACAAATATCTTGAGAACGGTTAGTCCTAAAGTATAATGAATGTGTTATATTCTTTTCCTCATTAAAAATTGCGTATAAAACAAGAATTTAATGGATACATTTCAGCATACGTAGTCTTTTTTATTTCTTTTAAATTTTGGTGATTTTTGCGGGCCATTTCGTAAAAAAGCCAGGTCGTTATTTACCGAATCGCATCAAAATCGAATCAGCAGCAGAATATCCCACGAGTAACTTATCTACCAAATATTGTGAAATTTGGTCTATTAGCATTTTAGCTAGGGTGGATACATGAAATTTTTGCAGGCCATTTCGTAAAAAAGGTGGGTTCTTCTTTTACGAATCGTACCAAATTCTAATCAGCACCAGAGTATCCAACAAGTAACTTATCTACCAAATTTTGTAAAATTTGGTAAATTAGTGTTTTAGCTAGAACGGATAAATTAAATATTTACTGACCATTTCGCAAAAAAAGGCAGTTTCTGTTTTTACGAATCGTACCGAAAACTAATCAGCACCAGGGTCCAATCCAAGTGACTTACCTACCAAATTTTATGAAATTCGGTCCATTAGTTTTTGAGTTAGAGTGGATACATACATTGTACAGACACACAGACAGACAGACACACACACAGATGTCACGTTAAAAATAGGTTTTTCGTATTCTAGAGTCTCGAAACGTGTAGATCCGTCGAAAACTCGAGTTGCGACTTTCGCCATGATTCCAATACTTTCCCTATACATTACCATGTATTACAGGGAAACTAAAAAATCTGATGTCGGCAGCACATGACTTTCCCTGCAGACTCAAATTCGTATTTTCTTTATTTCTTTAATAATCCGTTAGATTGAGTTTTATTGCACCAAATAACACTAAATTTGCATTTTTAAATCAATTTTTGTGTTTATTTGGTAATTGGACATTTTCCCGAAATCGGCGTAACAAAAATGCAAGAAATCTCAAATATCTTGAGAACGGTTAGTCCTAAAGTGTAATGGAATGTGTTATATTCTTTCCCTCGTGAAAAATTGCGTATAAAACAAAAATTCATTTGATACATTTGAGCATATATAGTCTTTTTTTTTTGTCGATTTTTGCGATTTTTGCGGGCCGTTTCATAAAAAAACCAGGTTGCTCTTCTCCGAATTGTACCAAAATCTAATCAGCAGAGTACCCATCAAGTAACTTATCTACCAATTTTTGTTAAATTGGGTCAATTAGTATTTTAGATAGTGTGGATACATAAAATTTTTGCTGGCCATTTCCTAAAAAAAGGCAGGTTGTTCTTTTCCGAATCGTACCAAAATCTAATCAGCACCAGGGTCGACCACATGTGACTTATCTCCCAAATTTTATGAAATTTAGGCGATTAGTTGAGTTAGAGTTGGAATATACAACTTTTGCGGGCCGTTTCGTAAAAAAAGGCAGGTAGTTCTTTTCCCAATCGTACCAAAATCTAATCAGTATAAGTGACCATAAGTGACTTATCTACCAAATTTTATAAAATTCAGTCGAATAGTTGAGTTAGATTGGAAATATATAATTTTTGCGGGCCATTTCGTAAAAAATTGCAGGTTGTTCTTTTCCAAATCGTATCAAAATTTAATCAGCACCAGTGACTTATGTACCATATTTTGTGAAATTTGATCAATTAGTTTTTCAGTTACAGTGGATAGAGACAATTTTTGAGGGCTATTTCGCAAAAAAAGGCGGGTTGATTTATTCCGAAAAGTACCCAAAACTAATCAGCACCAGGGTCACATACAAGTGACTTACCTACCAAATTTTATGAAATTCGGTCCATTAGTTTTTGAGTTAGAGTGGATGCATACATTGCACAGACAGACAGACACACACAGAGACGTCACGCTAAAAATAGTTTTTTCGTATTCTAGAGGTCTCGAAACGTGTAGATCCGTCGAAAACTCGAGTTGTGATTTTCGGCATGATTCCAATACTTTCCCTATACATTACCATGTATTGCAGGAAAAGTAAAAGTAATTGTTAATAAGCGGCCGCTTTGTGGGCGCATATGCAATCTATGTACACTTGCGGAGGTAGCGTGATATACACTAAATTAAAGGTAAAACTGAAAATCAATCGAATCAGCAGCGGCTTAGCCTGTGAAAAAATGTGGGACTAACCCCCCCCCCCCCATTACCCCCTTCCAAAAATTAAGAATTTAACACAATTTAAATGAAAATCTGTCATCTGCTGAGAGTTCGTGCGTAGCATGTTGTAATATCTACATTAAACTACCCCTACAACGGATACAATCTCAGCACAATTAGACACTATTAGATATTGATACGTATTTTCGCAAAGAGCATGATTTTAATAGTTCCAAGACTTCAAATAAAGGCATGCCATTCATCCATTTTCGAGCGCACTTCTCAAAGACGTCACGGCGGAACCGCGCTCATGGAGTTCAATGTAAGACTGCCTATGTTTCCATAGCAACCGGAATGAAGATCATGAAGGTCACGCCCATAGTTGGAAAAGTCAGTTTTTCTTCCTTTCTTGGATTTACAACTGAAATTTCTTTTCAATGACGGAATAAATTTTAATATTTAATTTCAAAGCCCCTATTAAACATACAACCACGAAATAAAATATATTAGAAGCTGGAGAGATGATATTATTTAGAGAATTTTTTTATGAAGGAAAATTTTAAATAATTTAAAAGAAATCGTTTAATGTATTTTTTTTTTCATTTCTTTGATGTGATTCGCTTAAAATTAATTTAAAGACACGCAAAAATGAATTTAAAGATAAAAATTTCCTGTTTTAAAATGTATACCAGAAAATTTCTAAAATTATTTCTTTAATAAATTTATCCTCACTCAATCTCAGCATGTGAAACCATGGTTTGCAGATAATGATGAATGATCCAATGAGTACTTTCTTGCTTTTAGTAGCTTAAAACTAAAAAAAACTTAACTTTTCCCTACCGAACCGTTACGCTAAAATATCCACTGAAATTTTTCTAGAAAATAAGGATAGACAATGCTATTTTCCTTGTCTTCCAAGCCCGGAGCGTTATTTAACGCTATAACTCAGAATCCTCGCGAAATTAATTTTGCAACGGAATACCCTCACATGACTACCCATCACTGCCAATCCCTCTCATAATTCCTCATTTTGAGCACTGCACCCAATCTCCCTAAGCAGCCTCACAATTCCATCCATCAGGGGGAAAGTGCAGCAAAAAGTGAGATACCGTAACATGAAAAATACGCTCGAGATGTTCATCCATGCCACTAAGAAGGGTTTGGCGATTTATTGGCTTCTTTTTTATTTCAATCCGAGATCCCGGCGTCGTTTGGCGGAGATGGATGCACATTAATCAGCGAAGGACGCGTGCGGATGACAGCAAGTCTTCCGGAGAAGATATTTCCGAAGAAAAATCACATGTTCTTTGACATTTTCCTTTTAAAGAATCACGGCGATGAGAGACCGTGATAACAGTTAATATCCGGGCAATTAGCGCCTGATATCTTACTGCTTCAGCATTCGCATCCAATTTTGCAGAACTTTAAATCAAGCGACAATTTAAAGAAGCTATATATTCATTTTGAAATGGTTCCCAAATCAAGATCAATAAGCCTTGCGTACGTCTTGGAAATCAACAGGATTTCCTTCTTCGGTGCAACAAGTCTGGACATGAACGTCCAAATAAACGCAAAGCTATATCAGCCAGACTGAAATCGCTGAAAAGCATCTCAATATTGGCGCTACTTACCGCAACAAAAGAGAAATAAAACTGGAAAAGTAAAAAAAAAACAGGGAAATATCAACATAAGGCACAAACAAAGAAAAATAAAAGGGGGAAAACAGGAACTTAAAAAAAAAGTAGTATATATATATATATATATATATATATATATATATATATATACAAGGTAGGATCAAAAAGTTCGGAGACTGTGCTGATATCTCCAACCCTGATTGAAGAAGAGGGGGAACTATTTCACCGTTACGTAGAGGCCCATGTGACGCAAGATGTGAAAAGGAAGAAGCAGGTGTTTTTCCAGACAATGCGTGTCAGTGAACTATAGTTCACTGACACACATTGTCTTGATAAACCCTGCACTGCGGACCTGCTTCTTCCTTTTCACATCTCGTGGCACATGTGCCTCTACGCCACGGTCACCCTTTCCTCCAATGATTTCCAGGGTTGAAGATATCAGCGAAGTCTCCGAACTTTTTGATCCCACCATATATATATATGTGTGTGTGTGTGTGTGTTAGACGTTATCATGCCATACCTCAGAGGAATAGTAAAATTAATGGAATGTTTATTAATATGGAGAGATTTAAAGGAATACTAATCGAAAATTTAAGAGCCCTTTTGAATAATAGTTGCAGATAATAATAATAATGGTTGCATATAATAATAATAATGGTTGCAGATATCAAAGCCGGTGACTAGTCTTCCAAAATTAATGAGCGATAAAAGATTTATTAATTTCTTTATTTTTTACCCAATTTTGATGTTCTTTTAAGCGGTGCTTTAAAACGCATTTAGTTTTAGAGTGACTCACGTGTCTCTATTTCTTGTGCGCATGATAGCTACTACAGATATTAATGGTTTTTTGTGTTACTTTATATCGAGATTGTGATCGAAACATCTAGAACTAGATAGAATTTTTTTAAATTCTAGCGAAAGCTTAGAAATTTTATATTTTCTTAACGTTACAGCATATGACCCAATTAAATATAATCATGCATAAAATGATTTATGGATGGTTTAATGATCGAGGGATTTTATAGTTTCAATCATTGTTGTCAGAAAAAGCCGTCATACAATTTTTGTGGTCGTCACCTCATTGGCTGCTTTCGGGGGGAGTACACTGTCAAACTTGGTATCGATCGAAATATTCATTGAAGTCCCTTCAAATGAAAGGCAAGATGCTGTAATTGTGATCATTTGGATCCACGATCCAGATTTACAAAATTTTTACAGCAAAATTTGCAAGGAAAAAAACCCTACAAATTATTTAAAAATGGATTCTTGTATGGTCATTCTGGTAAGTCGAATGGAGCCTTACTCCAGTTCATGTTTAACACTTTACAACATAGCTGAAAAGTGTTTATCACTTTGTTCATTCACTCTGTCTGTCTGTCCTTTCGTACGATAAATGCCGTAAAAATGACTTTATCAAAATGAAATTTCAGTATATTGTTGAGACGGGCTGCGGGACCTAATGGAATGGAAATGGCTAATATCACCAAATTAGTTTTGGATTGAACCCCATTGATAAAATGAAATACATTGAACCCTAGGGGGACATCATTTTTCAAACATTTAAGCGAAGTTGAAATTTACAATTTGCTTCGAGAATTTTAGGAAATGTTCAAATTATCCATAAAATACATAAAAAAAAATTCAGCAAAATAGATTTGGCAGTTTTTTAAATAAAAATTAAAATAATAATTAACCCCATTTAATAGAAAGAGATCACGTGACTCTCTACAAAATAAAATAGGGTATCCATCTCTTTTACCAAAGTGAAAATCGTGATTTTTTAAGTTCTTTTAAATTCTTATTTAATGTTGCATCCGTCCAAAAACCACTTTATTTTGGGGTATTTTCTGTGCAAGCGCAATTATAATATTTTTGAGTTTAAAGGGTCATCCAACTTTGATTATTTCTACAACGAAGCCTAACGTTAATGTGTGCAGAATGTAAACAAGTGATTGTAAGATGAGTTGTATAAGAAATGCTGAATTTTTTTTCAAGTAAAATTATTTAACTCTGGAGTCTGGAATAAAAGTGTATGCATGAGATATCCACTGCTTTTACATTCATTTTTCTTCGATGAAATTTTAAGTAAAATTTTCAAGTAAAATAAATTATTGTATTCAGCGAATTGCATTTCAGTTGTAAAGTGTTTCATAATCAATGCTTTATAGATGATAGATTTTCTTGTTATCATTTAAAATAAATTGGATTTTATATTCCTATATTTGAAAATAATGCTACATAGAATAACTATCAAAATCCTTAAAAAATCTCATTTTTCTTTTAGAATTAGAAACAATGTACAACATAAAAGTGAATTTCAAAATATGTCTTTTAATTCAAATTAAGCCATTGTCATTTCAGTACGTCATTAATATTAGATTTTTGCTTTTTACCGCAAACAAAAACATGCATATATGCATTTTAACTTTAGTTCTCATTCTCTCTCTCTTCAGATTTACGATGCAAGTGGAAGTGGAAAACATTAATCAAGCACGAAAAGAATGCGACTGGCACTTTCTTTCAAATAAAAGCGTTCTAAATCTAAAATGTTTAGAAATATTTTCCGTTTCCATTCATCCCTATTCTAGGATATGGCAAATCGAGTTAACTTCTGTAAATATAGTTAGGAGACGTAAAAATTGAGATTAAAATTTTACATATCGTTACTTCACACACGAGATTTATTACATATTCACATATTTTAAAATTCTGATGTGGGCAGCACATCACTTACCTTATATAATGCAATGAATTTACTGGTTTTACAGTAAAAAAAATAGGTTATTCTTATAGTAGATACTTATATTCTTTCCAAGATATTAAGTTTTCGTCAATTAGACGTCATTTTCATTGATTTGGCGTCATTTTTATCCATTTGGCAAGATTTTCGTTAATTTGGCAACATTTAAAAAAGTAGCCAAGTTGGCGACATTCCGCTAAATTCGTCACAAAAAAATCTTGCCAAGCGTTATGGACGGGGAAATAAGTTATTTTTATAGCAGATAAACGACTATTGGCGTTCATATACAAAAGTAGTACTCAAAGTATCTTTTCTCATAAATGGAACGAGCTAGGTCCATGAGAATGATGTCACCCAATTTATCGCATGATATTACATACAAAAAGTGAACATTTTCTCAACAGTTGATATTTTTTTCTTAATTTATAAGATATTTTGATAAATTTATTTGAAAAATGTGCAATATCTCGAGAGCTGTTCATGCTAGCGTTCTAAAGTTTATGTCAATGGTTTTCTAAGAACAAATTACATAAGAAATGTCTATTTACGTAACTTTATTAAAAATTTTGATTTTTTTTAAGATTTTTCAAATTTTCCCTCGAAAATTTATGGAGATTCTGAACATTCGATTGTGTTTAAAAGCAATAGGCTTCCAGTATTCACGGATTGTAATTTTTGTGCCAAGTTTCATTCGAATCGTTCCATTCGTTCGTGAGATATCCTCTCCACAGACTCACTGACACACACACACATACTTTCGCACACACACACACACATACTTTTGCGCATACACACACACACATACTTTCGCACACACAAGCACACACACACACACACAGACATCACAAATGTTCGATTCGTAATCGGGGATGCTTGAAACGTGATCTCCCGTCAAAAACTCGCATTCGAATTTTCGGCCCCGTCACAAAACTTTCCTCATACATTATACTATGTATATAAGGAAAGTAAAAATTGTAAAATTCAAATTTCGTTGTTGCACAAATGTATTTTTTTAATTAGACGACGTAAAATGGATTCAAACAGTATCATAATTTATTCTCTCTCATAAACTTATATTTAGTTTGTATGGAATTGTAAATGAATGTTGTAAACTTATTTTAGAGCACTGTTAAAGAGAATTTTTTATTTCAAACATTTATGTAACATTTTGTGCTGCAAACTTTTACGACCAGCACGATCGCAAATTGGAAGAGCTCTGAGATGAACATAGCACGATTGACTTCATACCAAGCGTTCTATCCTCTCCCAAATTATACATATGTATACTAACTAGAAGTATAGTATATACTTTAGAAAATAATATTCCAAATATTTAATAAAAAATAACTTCTCATGCCAGAATCTATTTATAGCAGCTTTTTTTTTACAAGAAAAATTTTGAGAAGTCGGTATTATGGATCGAAATGATTACAATCATAACGTGTTACCCTTCACTTTGAAGGGCTTGAAAAAATCGTTCGATTGATACCATACTTGATAACACCCCCACGGGGAAGAGAGGTAATTGCCCTCCATTGGGAGGGGGGCTAATAAAGTCACGAACAAAAAAAAAATTATATCGCTGGGGTTTTTTTCACAACAATGATTGAAACCATTAACCTTTTACTTACGGGTGGGACGGACGCTAATGTCTGCAAAGGGAGGTCGAACTGTTTGGGATAGGGTATGTCAAATACCTATCTTTTTGGGAGGGTCTTCGTTCGGGATGGACGCTGTCCCACCTGTAAGTAAGAAGTTAAGTGGCGTGATCATTGAGTCATGCATAAACCCTTATATGCATCATTATCTCTAATTTTGTCCTATGCTGCCACGTTAAGGAAATACAAAATTTCGAAAAAGATTTGAAGTTTCTGTTCGAATTAAAAAAATATATATCAAGCTCTCGATTTTTTGATAACAAAGCCGGATATAAAGTTTCGTGAAAATCCATTAATATTTGTAGCCGCTATTGTGTACACATGAAATAGACCACAGACATACATATAGACAGACGAGCACCACTCCAAAAGTAGTCAAATCGTATTCAGGCGATCTTAAAATATGTATTGGCATTAAAACTTCGAATTCGAAAAGTTTCGTGAATGTCGTCTACATAATACTACATCTATGGAAGATTTAATGGTTTTTTATTAATATCTTAGACACATTTAGTCCTAGAAGCATGGTCAAAATTCCATGGCTACCAACAAAATTTCGGGAAATTCTGTGCAGCCGTTCCCTCGTGATGACGAGACAAACATACAGACAGACAGATTTTATATTTTACTTATAACGAAAAACATTTCTGCAATACAAACGTAACAGCCGTTTTCTCAGAGAAATATCAAGATAAATGTAAACGTCAAATGCATGATATAGGCCTCTCACAAACTGAACTTCTCCAACACACATCTACATCAAACACGATACCAATCGAATTAGAACTATCCTTCTTACATATAGCAATGGGTATCAAGTTTTCCATCTCTCCAAATCCATCATTTCTGCATCAAGTAGCATCTCCTTGTTACTCAACTTCAAGAAATGGAATGGGACCTATAAATTACGTAAGAGTAGAACTTCGTACAAAATCCATTTCTCTCTCATTCGAAGATTATGAACGATGCTCCCGTTCTTGAAACCAAAAATAAGCAATATATTGAGCTGAAGGTTTCTTTGCTTGTGTGTACGGAAATGTATCGTAAGCAAACCCAGTAATAGGGTTGGAACATGTCAAAGCATTGAAAGCGGTCGTGATTTATGGCATCCCTTCTCATGGGCTCAGTTTTTGCTTTTCCTGTAATATATGGTAAATTATAGAGGAATTATTGGAAACGTGTCGAAAATTGGAACTAGACTTTTCGACAGATCTACACGTTACATGCAATCTATAACAAAAAAAAAATCTATTTTAGCTTGACATCTGTATGGGCGTGGGTCTCTTTGTTTATGAATGTCTACCTATCTGTCTGTCTGTGCAATGTATGTTTCCACTCTAGTTGAAAATCTGTTCCACGAAATGTTACAAAATTAGGTAGATAAGTCACTTGTAAAATACTCTGGTGCTCATACGATACTGTTTTACTTTTGTTTGTTTTTTTAGGCATGATTGGCGAAAATCGTCAAAATCTGAAACAAAAGCTTAACCATGCTTAACAGCACTCATTAAATGCTTGTTTTATGCGTAATTTTTAAATTAAATGCGACTAAGATGAACTCCACTACTCTATACGATGTACTATTTTCGAGATATTTAAGATTTTGTAATTTTAAGGAGAAGCTGTGTATATGTATATATACGTTAAGTTAAAAGAAGAAAGATCAATCATGCATAAAGCATTGATTATGAAACACATTCCAACTGAAGAGAAATTGTGTTTTAACATCTCTAAAATGCAATACATTCAGTGGTGAAATTCTTTAAATTATAGCACTACAATAATTTATTTTACTTGGAAACTTCATAAAAAAATAATACTATAAAATCATCGGACTCTCTCTGTAAAAGCAGTGAATATTTCATTCATTCACTTTTTTCCAGATTCCAGAGTTAAACAATTTTGCATGAAAAAAATTCAGCAATTCTTATACAACTCAACTTACAATCCCCTGTTTACATTCTGCATCCATTAAAATTAGGCTTTGTTGTAGAAATAATCAAAGTTGGATGATCATTTAAACTGAAAATTATTATAATTGCCTTTGAGCAGAATATAGATGCACAGAAAATAAGCAAAAATAAAGCAGCTTTAGGACGGATGCAACATTAAATACAAATTTAAAAGGACTTTAAAAATCACGAATTCTACTCTGGGAAAAAAGATGGATGCCACATTTTATTTTGAAAAATCTGATGTGGGCAACACATGACTTTCCGTATATAATGCAATGAATTTACTACTTTTCCAGTAAAAAAAATAGGTTTTTCTTATAGTAGATACTTATATTCTTTCCAAGATATTGAATTTTCGACAATGAATAGTCATTGTCATTGATTTAGTGTCATTTTAATCCATTTGGCGAGATTTTCGTTAATTTGACAACATTTCAAAAAGTCGCCAAGTTGGCGAAATTCCGCCAAATTCGTCGCCAAAATCTCGCCAAGCTTTACTGACGGAGAAATAAGTTATTCTTATAGCAGATAAATGACTATTGGCGTTCAAATACAAAAGTATTAATCAAAGTATCTTTTCTCATGAATGGAACGAGCTAGATCCACGAGAATGATGTCACCCAATGTATCGCGTGGTATTACATATGAAAAATGAACATGTTTCTCAATAGGAAATATATTTTTTTTTATTTTATATGACTTTTTGATAATTCTTTTGAAAAATGTGCAATATCTCGAGAACGGTTTATGTTAGTGTTCTAAAATTTATGTTAATCATTTTCTAATGAAAAATTACATAAGAAATGTCTATTTACGCAACTTTATTAGCGGTTTTGGTTTTTTGACGATTTTTCAAAATTTCACTCGAAAATTTAGGAGGGTTCTGAACATTCGATTACGTTTAAAAACAAAAGGCTTCCAGTGTTCACGGATTGTGATTTTTGCACCAAATTTCGTTCGAATCGGTCCATTCGTTCGTCAGTTATCGTCTCCACAGACTCACTGACACACACACACACCACTTCAAAAATGTTTGATTCGTGATCAGGGATGCTGGAAACGTGCTCTTCCGTCGAAAACTCGAATTCGAATTTTCGACCCCGTCACAATACTTTCCTTATACATTATGTATATAAGGAAAGTAAAAAGGGTCACGTAATCTCTTCATATGATATGGGTGTCATTATTGTATTAATTTTTATTTAAAAAACTACCGAACCTATTTTGCTGAAATATTTATATACTATATTTTATGGCATAATTTGAATATTTCCTAAAATCTTCTAAGCAATTTGCGATTTTTAACTAAAAAATAAAAAATAAGGTACCATAGGGTTCAATGTATTTCACCTTTTCAACCCGGGTTCCATCCAAAAATTATTGAGTGATATTATTTATTTACATACCCGTATGTCCCACAGCCCGTCTCAATAACATACTAAAATTTCATTTTGATAAAGTCATTTTTACGGTAGTTATCGTGTGAACGGACAGACAGAATAAACAAAGTCTTAAACACTTTTCAACTATGTTGTAAAGTATTAAAAATCTGATGTGGACAACACATGACTTTCCCTACAGACTCAAAATTAATTTTCTCTGAATTTCTTTAATAATTCATTAAATTGACTTTAATGAATTATTAGCGCAAGATAACACGCATCATTATTTGAAATGACACTGAATTGGCACCTTTAATTCAATTTTTGCTTTCATTCGGTAACGAGACATATTTTCAACCGCGGATTAGAAAAATACAAAGAAGTAAAATAACTTAAGTATACGGCTATTCCTATTATAATAAGGTTGGTCTTATTCTTTGCATCGTCAAAAATTGCGTATAAAACAAGCATATATTCATCCATTTAAGCATATGGAGTATTTTATTTATATTTTGACGAATTTGGAGCGTCATTTCGCAAGAAAAGGCAGGTTATTTTTCTCCCGAACCGTACTAACATCTGATCAGCACCAGGGTAACCCACAAGGGACTTATTTATCTAATTTTGTAAAATTATGTTCATTAGTTTTTTTTATAGCTAGACCTGATATTTACAACCTTTGCGAGTCATTTCGCAAAATTCTCCTCCTCATTCTCTTGTATAATGCCGAGAACTAAGTTTGGCAAACTTGGAAACTCATTTAGCAAAATATCTTCAGCTTTGCAATCTTTAGTCCCAAATTAATGAGAATAGTGTCGAAATTGGAAAAATGGTATTGAATTAACGAAAATGACGCCAAATAGATAAATTAATTGTTAAAATATTTTTATATATAGCCGCTATTGTTTATCGCGGATACTATTGTTACGTAACGTATCCTCTAGAATCGTGGATGTATACGCAGTATAGAATCAAACAGCACTTAAATACTGCACTCATTTCATATAATAAGCGATATTATTCTCAAAATACTGACGAAAATACACTCTAAGACAAAAAAATCGACGCACCAAGAATAATTATCCAAATGAGACAAAATTTGGCAAGTGTAATGTGGATGTACAGAAAGAGAAATGATTAGAATTTCAGAACAATTGGATGATTTATTGAGTCGCCAAATTGGCGATAAATCGCCGAATCTGGCAACCCTTCTTTTAACTGGGAAATCCTGACAACCTTAGATTCACGTCATCCCCAGGTCATGCTGACGTCATGCACTGTATTTTCTTGGCTTCGTCTTCGAGACAGACGAAAAAGGAGGAGCCAAACAGAGCATTGCGTATTCGTAACACTATTAATGTGGATAATTGTGTGAAATAATAATTGTGTGAGAGTGTGAAACATAAATTAAATGAGTACTTCGGAATAATTTTACATGTTGTCTACCGGAAAAGCGACACATGTACAATTTAACTATAAAAATATTGTGTCGTGGATTCAATACATCATTTTTTCACTGTGAAAGAAGCACATTCTTTATATTATATAGGAAAAGTCATGTGCAGTCCACATTAGATGTTTCTTAGCATTCCAAGAAACAAGTTACCGCTTACGTTCGCATACGACCGATTTGCCACCATTTTTATCGAATTTCGTGTTTCGTCGCTTGTAAAGAGTCTTGCGGCCTTAACCGGGAGTCGAACCCTGGATCTTCTAACCGGTCAGCTGACACACTACCGTTGAGCTCCTAGGACGAAATGGCAAGCTCTTGTCGTCGAAGTGGACTCTGCATTCTCCACCCTCTCATGTCCGATTGGCGGGCAACTGGCAATCTGACTGACCACCTCCTGCTGCTTTTAACTTAGGTTAGCCTCCTGCTACTACTCTTTCTACCCAGGTTAGTATCCTGCGTGGTCGTCATCCTCTTAATTTGAAATCGGCGCTCAATCTTCCAGAGTCCAGTGATTCCGTACTAGGATCACTTTCAGACCGCCAACATTTTTGCACTCACTTACAGAGTTGATTTGCTCGGACGCCATTGTAAATAATCTTGCTACCCCATCCGGGAATCGAACCCTGGATCTCCGAACTGGCCAGCCGACGCTTTACCGTTGAGCTACTGGGACGAAATTGCAAGTTCTTATCGTCGAAGTGGGCTCCGCACGCGTTTCAAAATAAGTCGGTAGTGGCTAGATCCAACCATTTATTATCGCTTGAAGTGCTCAAAACGCAACCAACCTGGTCTAAAAATTGTAGGGGGATGCTGAGAAGCAATTCAATTATTGTTTTCTTATATCACACATCCTGTGATATGAAAAAAACACTTACTGCTAGCAGGCATTTTCGAGTAGACTAAGGATCAAACCTACGACGAGCTGATATCACACTTTCTCTGCAAATTGGGATATTTGGTATGAGCTCACAATTTATGCAAAAAATTATAGACAATGGATAAAATCCGCCAAAGTTACTACGCAATGATAAATGATTCTAAATATATCTGCATTAGTAGCAGTTCATTAAACGGAGATATTTAGGTCGTTATAAACACGGGAAGATTACTTCCAGCTAATTATAACAAGCAAATGTTCCTTGTAATCTTCAGAATGCAAGTTTTATAATTACTGAAATATATTAGAAACAAGAATATAATTTCGTTTTCCATCGCGTAGTGCTGCTCGGATTCCTGGATTCGAAAGCAGGCGATTTATTCGAATTTTAATTTCTCGTCTGATGCATTTAATGGGTAAAAATATTGTTATCTAAATAAGATAAGGTATTTTTGTACTTAATATGTGCACTAATGATGTTTGGAATGTTTTCATTCTGAAAAAAAAAATGTTTAGTGGGAATTTTATTTTATTTTGATTAAAGAAGAATAAATGTCGTTCTGAAAGATATTTTTACTACCTCACACGTAGGAAAATTAGGATATATTTATAAAGAATATTTTACTAGTTCCGTTTTTAATTCCGAATGTAGTATTTAGTTTGATTATAAAACTAAAAGAATTATACTCAGGGCCGTAGGCAAACAGATGCCGGAGGGAATTAAGTCCCCCCCCCCAAGACGAATACTCAGCCTCCTCCCCTCCTGATAAATATATAAATATATATTTAGTACGAAATTTCGTATAAAATATATTAAATATGTAGTACGAAATTTCGTCCAACATCTCATACAAATTTTACATAAAAATTGTCATTATAATTTTTTTTAAATTACTTTATTTTACAGATTATTTTATTTAGATGAATTTGTGGTTATACTAATGATCCATTTATTTACATATTTAATTAAAAAATATTTAAAAATAAAGACAATAGTATATGGATACTTTTATATTATTGCGGAGTTCGCTGTTATACATTATAAAGTCAAAATCAATTGATAAGTAGTTAAGAGTTAATATTAAGCGTTAACTTGTATTAACTTTTAGAAATTTTCTTCGATTCATTAACAACTTTGCTACTGGTCAATACTTATATTAAAATAATTGTAACTATCATATATTGTATTGATGTATAATAGCTATATGGATTTTCCTAATCAACTTTTAAATTACAAATATAAATATACAACTATTTGTTAATAATTTACATGGATTGAAATATATAATAGTAACTATTATGGTTAATAAATGCTAATGATTAACTGTGTTTTGGGTGATCCCCTCCTTCCAGACTGTTGAGCCCCCTTGAATTTCATTCCAGCCCCTCTTCAAATTCGTCTCTGGCTACGGCCCTGATTATACCATAAAAATATAAAAACTGATGCGAAACATTATTTAAAAGTCAACATTTAAAACAGCAGATTTGAAAAAAGTGGAATAGTTTGGAAAAATCATTCCTTTTGTACACAATTTTTATACATAATTAAAACATGAATTAAATAAAATATATATATATATACACTTTCACATACACTTCCCTACATACTTCTACGAATTTATTTCTTTAACAATCTAAAATTATCTAATGCAAGTAGCACATGAATTTCTCTACACAATGTAGTGGCATTACTTCTTTCTCAGATCAATAACGGTGCACAAAATCTACAGCACAATGATTTTGATATTGAATTAACATCACGTAAATTAAAATTTAGGCAACATATGGGTCCAAGCAGAATATCTTATACTCACATTCAAACCTCCTTTCTAGTCACATTGAAAATGGGTTGTCGCTTTAAAATGTGTTCGTCAAAGAATTTATTAATAATACAAATATCTTGGTTTATCTGTCTGTCTATCTATCTCTGGGCAACCCTGCTACAAAATGTTGCCAAACATGTTTCATTTCATGAACTCTGGAGCTTTACAAGCGTATGACATCAAATACTGAAAGTGGTCCATGATGTGGGCAGTCCATTCCCTAGCTAATGCAATTATGATAATTCTTTCACAGCAAAAAACTTCGAGGAGATCACGGAGCTTTATGAGATCAAAAATTGAAAGCGAGTCCATGATGTTTACATAATGCAATAACTCTACTTCTTTCACAGCGAAAAACTGCGATATAACCATGGAGCTTTACCTGGCGTATGAACGATAAAATCAGATACTGAAAGGGAGACCATGATGTTCTTTTATTTGTTATCATTTTATGAACTTTTATTTCAGATATACGATTCAACTCGGTAAACAAACTCAACAAAAGTAGGAAACTTTATTACGTGTCTTTTGTTTCTTACTTATATGGCAGAATACCCGCGGGTCTCAATAGTCTTTTATAGCAAATGTATTATTTAAGGGATTTGATAATTCAAACTTAATTGATTTTCAACAGATTACATTCTTCGGCAAAAAATATACCGTTTTGCATCTCTGTTGATTCAAGGATATTCTTATAGTTTTGAACCATCACTGAATCCAAATATGAGGTAAGTCGGGTTTTGATGACAGTAGATGAAAGATGTCATTATGCTAATATTTCTTTTTAGCATCATCATCGCTCATCGTGCCTAGTGGCACATAAGGCCTTCAGATTGCGTCGCAACCCTGCTCGATCATGTGTTGCAATCCTTGCTTCTGGCCAGCTCGTTCATGTGCTGCAGTCCTTGCTTCTGACCAGCTCGTGCATCTGCTGCAGTCCTTGCTTCTGACCAGCTCGTGCATCTGCTGCAGTCCTTGCTTCTGACCAGCTCGTTCATGTGCTGCAGTCCTTGCTTCTGACCAGCTCGGTCATGTGATGCAGTCCTTGCTTCTGACCAGCTCGTGCAGCTGCTGCAGTCTTTGCTTCTGACCAGTTCGTGAATCTGCTGCAGTCCTTGCTTCTAACAAGCTCCTTCATGTGAGTCCCTGCTTCTGACCAGTTTGCTCATCTCACCTGATTTTTTTTCTTGTTCCATTAGTCTCCTCCAAGTTTGTGTTGGGTCGACCTCGAGATCTTCTTCCCTCGAGGGCCCAAGTAAGTGACACAGCAGGATTTGTTACACTGTGGCATTTTATAGTCGTATATGTTTTATGTTGGTTTCGTTCATTATCCGATAAATGGCTGTACCTTCTAGTCGTTAACTTGAGATCGTTCATGCAATGAATGACGCGTACAAGTTTCTCTAGTTTCATCGCATTCTTTTTGAAAATGGAAATCTGTTCAAAGAATAGACTTATTACAATACTAGAAGAAATATATCATGTTTTCTTTCGTTTATTATCCAATAAATGGTTGTACTTTCTAGTCGTTAACGTGAGATCATTCATGCAATGAATGACGCGTACAAGTTTCTCTAGTTTCATCGTATTCATTTCGAAGAATATTGGAAATCTATTCAAAATATAGACTTATTATAATACTAGTAGTAATATATCGCTTTTTCTTTCGTTTATTATCCGATAAATGGCAATACTTCCTAGTCGTTAATTTGAGATCGTTCATGCAATGAATGACGCGTACAAGTTTCTCTGGTTTCATCGTATTCATTTCGAAGAATATTGGAAATCTATTCAAAGTATAGACTTATTATAATACTAGTAGTAATATATCGTTTTTTCTTTCGTTTATTATCCGATAAATGGCAATACTTCCTAGTCGTTAATTTGAGATCGTTCATGCAATGAATGACGCGTACAAGTTTCTCTGGTTTCATCGTATTCATTTCGAAGAATATTGGAAATCTATTCAAAGTATAGACTTATTATAATACTAGTAGTAATATATCGTTTTTTCTTTCGTTTATTATCCGATAAATGGCAATACTTCCTAGTCGTTAATTTGAGATCGTTCATGCAATGAATGACGCGTACAAGTTTCTCTGGTTTCATCGTATTCATTTCGAAGAATATTGGAAATCTATTCAAAGTATAGACTTATTATAATACTAGTAGTAATATATCGTTTTTTCTTTCGTTTATTATCCGATAAATGGCAATACTTCCTAGTCGTTAATTTGAGATCGTTCATGCAATGAATGACGCGTACAAGTTTCTCTGGTTTCATCGTATTCATTTCGAAGAATATTGGAAATCTATTCAAAGTATAGACTTATTATAATACTAGTAGTAATATATCGTTTTTTCTTTCGTTTATTATCCGATAAATGGCAATACTTCCTAGTCGTTAATTTGAGATCGTTCATGCAATGAATGACGCGTACAAGTTTCTCTGGTTTCATCGTATTCATTTCGAAGAATATTGGAAATCTATTCAAAATATAGACTTATTATAATACTAGTAGTAATATATCGCTTTTTCTTTCGTTTATTATCCGATAAATGGCAATACTTCCTAGTCGTTAATTTGAGATCGTTCATGCAATGAATGACGCGTACAAGTTTCTCTGGTTTCATCGTATTCATTTCGAAGAATATTGGAAATCTATTCAAAGTATAGACTTATTATAATACTAGTAGTAATATATCGTTTTTTCTTTCGTTTATTATCCGATAAATGGCAATACTTCCTAGTCGTTAATTTGAGATCGTTCATGCAATGAATGACGCGTACAAGTTTCTCTGGTTTCATCGTATTCATTTCGAAGAATATTGGAAATCTATTCAAAGTATAGACTTATTATAATACTAGTAGTAATATATCGTTTTTTCTTTCGTTTATTATCCGATAAATGGCAATACTTCCTAGTCGTTAATTTGAGATCGTTCATGCAATGAATGACGCGTACAAGTTTCTCTGGTTTCATCGTATTCATTTCGAAGAATATTGGAAATCTATTCAAAGTATAGACTTATTATAATACTAGTAGTAATATATCGTTTTTTCTTTCGTTTATTATCCGATAAATGGCAATACTTCCTAGTCGTTAATTTGAGATCGTTCATGCAATGAATGACGCGTACAAGTTTCTCTGGTTTCATCGTATTCATTTCGAAGAATATTGGAAATCTATTCAAAGAATAGACTTATTACAATACTAGAAGAAATATATCATGTTTTCTTTCGTTTATTATCCAATAAATGGTTGTACTTTCTAGTCGTTAACGTGAGATCATTCATGCAATGAATGACGCGTACAAGTTTCTCTAGTTTCATCGTATTCATTTCGAAGAATATTGGAAATCTATTCAAAATATAGACTTATTATAATACTAGTAGTAATATATCGCTTTTTCTTTCGTTTATTATCCGATAAATGGCAATACTTCCTAGTCGTTAATTTGAGATCGTTCATGCAATGAATGACGCGTACAAGTTTCTCTGGTTTCATCGTATTCATTTCGAAGAATATTGGAAATCTATTCAAAGTATAGACTTATTATAATACTAGTAGTAATATATCGTTTTTTCTTTCGTTTATTATCCGATAAATGGCAATACTTCCTAGTCGTTAATTTGAGATCGTTCATGCAATGAATGACGCGTACAAGTTTCTCTGGTTTCATCGTATTCATTTCGAAGAATATTGGAAATCTATTCAAAGTATAGACTTATTATAATACTAGTAGTAATATATCGTTTTTTCTTTCGTTTATTATCCGATAAATGGCAATACTTCCTAGTCGTTAATTTGAGATCGTTCATGCAATGAATGACGCGTACAAGTTTCTCTGGTTTCATCGTATTCATTTCGAAGAATATTGGAAATCTATTCAAAGTATAGACTTATTATAATACTAGTAGTAATATATCGTTTTTTCTTTCGTTTATTATCCGATAAATGGCAATACTTCCTAGTCGTTAATTTGAGATCGTCCATGCAATGAATGACGCGTACAAGTTTCTCTGGTTTCATCGTATTCATTTCGAAGAATATTGGAAATCTATTCAAAGTATAGACTTATTATAATACTAACAGTAATATAATGAAACTTAAGATTCACAATCATGTGCAAATTCCTATAGTATGCTAAATAACATTGTTATTCAAAACATTATTTCAAAATATTTAATTTAGGCTCCAGAAATGAAGTTTAAGTATATCGGTGTATTAAATCGGTGTATTAAGTGTATTAAAAATTATCTTCACAAGCAGATCTAAAGAATAAAATATTTTGATCCTGCTTCTAAGCAAAGTTAAAAAAATACATGAAATTGAATGCAAATGAATGCACTAAAATTGCATTGGAATATAATATACCTGTACTGCTTATAATTACGTGGATTAGAAGTAATATTTTCGTAGATTAGAAGATTATACCCGTTTATTAGAAGATATACCCGTACAACAATATATGGATTTGAAAATATTTCAGACGACGTGAGAATTTGAAAATATCAATAATGCTTGTCATATTTGAACCCAAAGGCCATAATGGATATAATCTAATCAACAGTACAATTTTTAAATGCATTTCTTTATTAATACAAAAAAGATTTACTGCTGTATTAATTCATTGTGTTTAATTTCGTTGCTTAGCAATATAATATTTTTTTTTCAAATATAAATTCATTGAGTTCCTTGTTTGTTAGTAACATTCCGTTGCTTGTTAGTAACATTTTATTTTTCAAATAACTTTGTCGAACAAATATCGTTTGCATAATGCTATCTCAATGGTAAATTCAATACTGCGTTTATAACATTTTACAACATAGTTGAAATGTGTTTATGACTTTACAATTCATTCTGTCTGTCTGGCCGTTTGGACAATAACTGCTGTAAAAATGGCTTTATCAAAATGATATTTTAGTATGTTATTCAGACGGTCTGTATTACATACGGGAATGTAAATTAATAATATCACCCACTTAGTTTTTAATTGAACCAAGGTTGAAAAAATGAAATATATGGAACCCGGGTTGAAAAAATGAAATGCATTGAACCCTATGGGACCTAATATTTCAAACATTTTTTAAGCACAGTTAAAATTCACAAATTGCTTCGAATATTTTAGAAATAATTCAAATTATCCCATAAAATATATAAAAAAAATTTCAGCAAAATATGTTCGGAAGTTTTTAAATAAAAATTAAAATAATAATTCCACCCATATAACATGAAGAGCTCACGTGGCCCACTTCAAAATAAAATAGGGCATCCATCTTTTTTTTCCCAGAGTAAAAATCGTGATTTTTAAAGTTATTTTAAATTTACATTTAATGTTGCATCCGTCTAAAACTGCTTTCTTTTGTGAGTATTTTCTGTGCATCTATATTCTGCTCTAACACAATTACATTATTTTTTAATTTAAATGATGATCCAACTTTGATTATTTCTACAACAAAGCCTAATTTCAATGGGTGCAGAATGTCAATAAGTGATTGTAAGATAAGTTATATAAGAATTGCAGAATTTTTCAGGCAAAATTATTTAGCTCTGGAGTCTGGAATAAAAGTGATATGATTGAAATATTCATTGTTTTTACATAGAGAGCCAGACGATTTATATTTCGATCACGTCATTTGTATAAAGTACATTTTTTTCGACGAAGTTTTCAAGTAAAATAAATTAGTGTAGTTCTGTGATAATTAAAAAAAGACCACAGCTGAATGTATCGCATTTTAAAGATTTTTAAATAAAATTGCATTTCAATTGGAAAATGTTTCATAATCAATGCTTTATGCATGATTGATCTTTCTCATTTATATATATCTCAATAACCCCTGGTTCTAGATAGCTGGACTGAATTTCAAATGGGGTTTTTCCAAGTTTATCGCGAAAATTTCACCGAATTCGGAGTAGCCATTCTTCCGTAATGATGATGATGACGCACAAACAAAACAGACATATATTAAATTTCATTTATATAGATTGTATTGTTTGTTAAGATATTTTATAACTGTTTCCTTTTTTCAACGAAAGTGTATTTATGTACATTTCAAACCACCCGAAATGGCTACCTCAAGACCCAAAATAACAATTTCTTCTATGAAGTCAGTAGGCGGCAAGTCGAAGAACCAATTTTCTCCTCGCCATTTGTTTAAGATGCCATCATGACTATTTTATTTACACGAACATTAATGCACATTTTTTTGTTTTCTTATATTAAGTTTAGGCTTTTAAAATATAATATTAAATACTACAATTTTTGCTATCTAAAACAAAATCACTCTTTCTAACAGATTATGAAATCTGTGATAAGTGAGGTTCTCAATGGGATTGGATATAGTGCAAACATACAGAGCTAGATACTTGCAAGAACTTCACGATGATTATGAACAGAGAAGTCATTACTGTAATAAATGTAATACATGAATAACAATATTTTACATAACTAAATTGTTAAAGATTGTTATAACATGATAAGTGACCAGCTGAAGCTACTACTAAAATTGATTTTTGCCATAATTTCGTAAAATGTACAAGCAAATTGTGCAAATGATCATCAACAGTTAATAGTAAATCAATCAATTGTTAATAGTAATTGTTAATAGCAAATTTGTCAATTGTTAATAGTCAAAATAAATCGATGTTTTTGTATTGCACTTCATTTGTAGTGTGCTGCATGTTCATCGCAGTACTTGCATCTTACCTAAACAGGTTACATCTCGCCCAGGTATAGGGATAAGATGAAGGTTTTGCAGAAGTAAATATATAATATAATTAAATTAAAACATTTTAAGATAACTTCTAAAGGTAGTCATTTTCATCACTGCTCTTCCTATTTCTACAACATTTATTAACTATGATATGTCACCCCGACTTGTCTTCACAATCAACTGGCATCGATGCCAACAGTTTTTAAGGAGTAAGGAGTCAAAAACTGCGTAAAATTGTTTGCATTTTATAAAAGACATAAAAAACGTTCTAAAACACATAACTTTTTATTGAAGATGACTATTTTTATTGATTTTCAGTTATTTTTTAAAAGACACCCACATTGTGCAATTACCTAGAAAAACTGACAATTTCCGATTTTTGGTTACTAGAAAAATGGACAATTTCTGACTTTTTAGATAAATGCCATATAGAAAAGATCTAAAGAAACTCTGGCCACGGCCATCTACAGACCATCAATACAGTTTCTTAGAGCACAACCAGTCTTTATTATAAATGTTACAGCATGAAATAAAAATCTGATGTGGGCAGCACATGACTTTCCCTGTAGACTCACATTCATATTTCCTTTATCTCATTAATAATTCGTTGAATTGAGTTTAATTGCACAAAATAACACTAAATTTGCATTTTTAATTCAATTTCTGTTTTTATTTGGTAAGTGGACATTTTTGCCAAAAGTGGCATAACAAAAATATAAAAAATCTCAAATATCTCGAGAACGGTTAGTCCTAAAATAATAAAGTTGTTCTTATTCTTTTCATCGTCAAAAATTACGTTTAAAACAAGTATTTAAAGGATACATTTGAACATACGTAGTCTTTTTGTTTTAGAATTTAGCGTTTTCTGCGGACCATTTCGTAAAAAAAGGCAAGTTTTTCTTTTACGAATCGTACCAAAATCTAATCAGCACCAGGGTATCTCACAAGTAACTTATTTATCAAATTTTGCGAAATTGGGTCCATTAGTATTTCAAATAAAGTGGATACATGAGATTTTTGTGAGCCATTTCGCAAAAAAAGGAGAGTTCTTTTTTCCGAATCGCACCAAAAACTAATCAGCACCAGCCTCACACCCAAGTGATTTACCTACCAAATTTTATGAAATTCGAACCATTAGTCTTTGAATTAGAGTGTACATATACGTTGCACAGACAGACAGACACACACACACACACGTCACGCTAAAAATAGTATTTTCGTACTCGAGAGGTCCCAAAATGTAGAGGTAAAAAAATGCAGTTTCTTCTTTTTCGAATCGTATCAAAATCTAATCAGTTCCGGAGTGACCCATAAGTAACGTATCTACCAAATTTTGTAAAATTTGATCAATTAGTTTTTCAGTTAGAATGAATACAGTCAATTTCTGAGGGCAATTTCGCAAAAACAGGGTCACACAAAAATGACTTACCTACTAAATTTTATGAAATTCGGTCCATTAGTTTTTGAGTTAGGGCGGATACATACATTGTACAGACAAACAGACAGGCAGTCACACAGACGTCAAGCAAAAAATAGTTTTTTCGTATTCTAGAGGTCTCGAAACGTGTAGATCCGTCGAAAATTCGAGTTGCGATTTTCGGCATGATTCCAGTACTTTCCCTATACATTACCATGTATTGCAGGGAAAGTAAAAATTAAAACACAGCCTGTATTAATTCAACTCGGGTACCAACTGGTACATTTCGAAACGTAATAAATATTTTATTTTCAATTTTTAATTTCAGAATATATTTCCAACGAAAATAAATCGAAATTATTTTAGAGAGAATTTCGACGGCCACCAATGTTATGACCGAAAGTGAAGTATTCAAATTTTGATGCGCTATTGCCCACTTCACTCTAAAAAAGATAAAATATTTCAATTTGAAGGAAGAGCCATATATTGCCACGTCAAAACTTTAAACTAGTTTAATCTTAAACAAGAAAGATCAATCATGCATAAAGCATTGATTATGAAACGATTTTCAACTGAAATGCAATTTTATTTAAACATCTTTAACATGCGATATATTCAGCGGTGATATTGTTTTAATTATCACAGAACTACAGTAATTTATTTTACGGGAAATCTTAAAACTTCATCGAAAAAAAATGAACTTTATTCAAATGACGTCATTGAAATATAAATCGTCTGGCTCTCTATGTAAAAGCAGAGAATATTTCATTCATATACACTTTTATCTAGACTCCAGAGCTAAATCATTTCGAGTGAAAAAAAATTCAGCAATTGTTATACAACTCATCTTACAACCACTTGTTTACATTGTACATCCATTGAAATTAGACTTCATTGCTGAAATAATCAAAGTTTGATGATCCTTTAAATTCAATATTGTAATTGCGTTGGCACAGATTATAGTTGTACAGAAAATATGCAAAAATAAAACGGTTTTGAGACGGATGCAACACTAAATATAAATGGAAAAGTGTATTAAAAATCACGATTTTTACTCTGGAAAAAAGGTGGAAGCCATAATTTATTTTGAAGTGGGTCACGCGATCTCTTCATATTATATGCGTGTTATTAATTTAATTTTTATTTGAAAAACTTTCGAACATATTTTGCTGACATTTTCTTTATATTTTAAGGGATAATTTGAATATTTCTTAAAATTTTCGAAGCAATTGGTGAATTTTAACTTCGCTTAAAAAAGGTTTAAAAAATTAGGTCCCATAGTGTTCAATGCATTTCATTTTTTCAATCCGGGTTCAATCCAAAACTTATTGGGTGATATTATTCATTTACATTCCCGTAGGTACCACAGACCGTCTCAACAACATACTAAAATTTAATTTTGATCAAGTCATTTTTACGACAGTTATCGTGCGAACTGATTGACGGACAGACAGAATGAACAAAGTCATAAACACTTTTCAACTACGTTGTAAAGTGTTAAAAAAAGATTAATTAAACTTAGACAAATCTCATGAGGAAAAGGTTCGTTTAGCGCATTTGACTGCGCATAACGTCAAAGACCCACAGACTAAGTAGTCCTAAAATTTAACAATTCTAAATATAAAAAAAGTGGTTTGAGTATTTATAGAATTGATTTCTGATTTTTCTTTTAATATTCATCTTATATGTTTTGCATTACAATACACGTTCATGAATTGCAATTTTGTAACCCTTCAATTTGTTTCCTTTCATTAAAAGTATGCATCTGAGTTGCTCCAACACCCGATAATTACTCTCAGCTAATTGCAATAAGCAAATCGTCCCTGTAACGCACAGAAAATTACTTTTGTAATTAAGGAATTCTATGAGAAACAAGATCACGAACTCCACTTCCATTACTGGTGCTCCAATTCATGATTCTAAAGCAGACGATTTTATCTGAATTTTAATTTCTTGTCTGGCGCATTTAATGAACGGGGAAATTGGTACCTAAAGGGTTTTGCGCAATTGCGGAGATTTGAACGAGTTTTCTCTGGGAAAATAGCCTTTTTGTTAGGACTAAGCATATGTATAAAATTAGAATTTTTTTGTTCTGAAATTGTGATTGGTAACGCAACGTTCAAATTGATAAGTAATTTTCCATAGTAACCATGAATGTATCAGAATAGGATGAATTTTAAAATATTAAATAGTGTGGAAGGTTGCCAACAAATAAATTTGTTACGAAACGTATCCTCTAGCATCGTGGGTGTATATGCAACATACAAGAACGAGCCCAAGTTTCTGGATAACTTACGTTCATACGCAAGCACAAAGTAAAAAGGAACACTATACAATCAAACAGCACTTAAATGCCCCACACTCATCTCACAGAGCAATATTATTCTCAAAATACTGACGAAAATAATTTCACAAGACAGTCCTGCACTATTCTCAAAACATTGACAAAAATCACAGTCCAAAGTAGCTCGTGTCACGTCCATTCGTCAACTCCACTGCAACGGAGGGATGAGTCCTTTTATAGTATCTCTATAGAAACTTCTGGAAATCTCTCCATTTCTCCTAGACTAATCGTTATTTCGTGAATTTTCTAGAACGTATCGGAAGTTGCCAAATGTTGTCAAATTGGCGACAATTCGCCAAATCTGGAAACCCTTCTTCTAACTGGGAAACCCTGGGCTCACGTCATGCTGACATCATGGATTGCATCTTCTTCGCCTGGCCTTCGAGACAGACGAAAGAGGCGGTGTCAAAGGGAATATTGTGCGTTTGCAAGCAACAATATTTATATAGATAAGAGTATGTAACAAAAAAACAAAAACCATTTTTACCAGACTAGTCAAAAAATTGTGTATTGGAGCCATAAATATTTATGTAATACATAAATGCCTAATATATTGTTGTTACCTGAATTAACACGCCAAGTTATAAATACGATCTATCTTTGTGCACATTAAATGTGTCAGTATTTTATGTTCCAAATATGTGAAACACGTATCTGTAAAACGAAAAACATAGTTACATTTCTTCATTATTTAACTTCTTCACAAAATATTCCTGCTGGGTTCCGGTCTAAATTGGGTGGCACTTCCTGACCGTCCAAACAGTTACCTTACACCTTTCTGGTAGGTCGGACGGTCTGGGTTTCAACAAAATATTCCTGAAAATTTTAAATAAGATACATATCTGAATTGTGTGCTAGCTAGTTCAAAATATTTGCCAAAACAATGGCTATAAGAGTGTAGTTTATAGTAGTAATGCTCTTTCTTATAAACTACTACTTTGATAACATTGCAGTGAGTATAGAAGTGTTATCCTGTTGAAAAGTCCAATATATTATTGCATCATAGGGAACCAATTTGTTTCCTATAACGGGGCGTTGAACAAAAACAAAAAAAATGTTTCAATAATAATCAACTACAGCCCGTGGACGCATTCCATTTTTATTCTAATATTTTGTTTTAAGGTAGTGAATTAATTGCCCCTCAATGTTTCACTCGTCAACATTGCATGGAACACATAGAATTGAATCGTAAGATATTTTTTAGCAATATGTGCCGCCATATCTAGAGGAAACACTTTATTTTAGATAAAATCAGGCTCGGTAAGAAAACACTTCTGTCGCCGGAATACCTAAAATGCTATTCCACATTCCCCTCTATTTACGATTTTCTGTTATTTCTCCACCCCCGAAAAACTCTCAAGACGAATGGCAACTGGGGGCGATAACGTAAAATATTGCCCTGGGTATGAGAAGTAAAATGAAAAAAGGCAAATAAATATTTTTTCGCTTCTTTTCAGAGTAAAAACGATTGCCCTTACTCTCTCTCACCACTGCGATGTCTCGACCATGGCAGTGATAAATCGGGGTACGTATTTCGCTCCTTTGACTGCTACTGCCTCCGTTTTGAAGACATATTTATTGAGGAAAGGGCTGTCGGGTGACAACCTTAGTTTACTGTTACTTGGTAATCAGAACAAATAACTTCAAACAATGAAATATGTTTTTACTTTCCCACTCAATACATGGTAATGTATAGGGAAAGTACAGGAATCATACCGAAAATCGCAACTCGAGTTTTCGACAGATCCACACATTTTGGGACCTCTAGAATACGAAAAAACTATTTTTAGCATGACGTTTGTGTATGTGTGTGTCTGTCTGTCTGTCTGTGCAATGTATGTATCCACTCTAACTCAAAAACCAATGAACCAAATTTCATAAAACTTAGTATTAGGTAAGTCACTTGTGTGTGACCCTGGTGCTGATTAGTTTTTGGTACCATTCGGAATAAAATAAATTGCCTTTTTCTTTTGTGAAATAGCCCGCAAAATATGCATGTTTCCGCTCTAGCTCAAAAACTAATACATCAAATTTTACAAAATTGGGTAGATAAGTCAGTGGTAGGTTACCCTGGTGCTTATTAGGTTTTGGTACGATCCGTAAAAAAATAACCTGCTTCTTTTTGCAAAATGACCCGCAAAAACCGTCAAAATCTAAAATAAAAATCTACGTATGCTCAAATATATCCATTAAATGCTTGTTTTAATCGTAATTTTAACGATGAAAAGAATAAGACCAACCCAATGACACTATAACTAGCCGTTCTCGATATATTTCAGTTTTTTCGCATTTTCGCTACGCCACCTTTGAAAATAAGTCCAGTTACCATATGGGAACGAAAAGTGAATTGAAAGTGCCAATTCAGTGTCATTTTAAATAATTATGGGTGTTATTTCGTGCAATTAAACTCAATATAATGAATTATTGAAGAAATAAGGAGAACGCGAATAGGAGTCTACAGGGGAATTCGGGTGCTTCTCACATTAGATTTTTAATGATTTACAAGAAAAATAATGCGGTTTGAAATTTCAAAATTGTGCATATTAAAAATTATTTTAGCATATATATCTGATTTTAAAGACTAAATATAGATAATATATAGATATTGATGATCTCTTTAAAAATTTGAATAATACAATATTAATTTGAATTAATCATCATACCTTTTTAAAATATTACCTAATTTTACACTCTATGAAAATTAAAATTCAGCTTGGTAGTTCTTTTTAACACTTTGCAACATGGTTGAAAACCGTTTTTTCTGTCTGTCTGTCTGTCCGTTCGCACGATAACTGCCGTAAAGATGACCTTATTAAAATGAAATTTTAGTATGTTGTTGAGACGGTCTGTGGGACATATGGGAATGTAAATAAATAGTATCACCCAGTTAGTTATGGATTGAACCCCGGTAAAAAAAATGAAATACATTAAACCCTATGGGACCTAATTTTTTAAACATTTTTTTAAGCGCAGTCAAAATTCTCAAATTGCTTGGAAAATTTTAGAAAATATTTAAAGTATCCCATAAAATATATAAAAAAATCAGCAAAATATGTTCGGTAGATTTTTAAATAAAAATTAAAATAATAATGACACCCATATAATATAAAGAGATAGCGTGACCCACTTCAAAATGAAATAGGGCATTCATCTTTTTGCCCTGAATAAAAATCGTGATTTTGAAATTTCTTTTAAATGTATATTTTGTGTTGCATACGTCCTAAAACCACTTTACTTTTGCGTAATTTTTCGGCATCTATATTCTTCGCCAATGCAATTACCATATTTTTAAGTTTAATCATACAACTTTGATAATTTCGCCAAGGTAGCCTAATTTTAACGGATGCAGAATGTAAACAAGTGATTGTAAAGATGAGCTGTATAAGAATTGCTGAATTTTTTTCACGCAAAATAATTTAACTCTGGAGTCTGGAATAAACGTAATGAATGAAATATTCACTATTTTTGCATCGAGAACCAGACGATTTATATTTCGATGACGTCATTTGAATAAAGTTCATTTTTTTCGATGAAGTTTCAAGATTTCAAGTAAAATAAATGATCGTAGTTCTGTGATAATTAAAAATGTATCACAGCTGAATGTATCGCATTTTGCATTTCGATTGGAAAGTGCTTCATAATCAATATTTTATGCATGATTGATCTTTCTTGTTTTAAGCATCAATTTGGTATCTCACAGGGTGGCTGCCTTATCATTATTGGCTAATCTATATTTATACAATGAAAAAGTCTATAATCATAGTTTGCATGATTTGCTCATGTATAGATATTTAAACGATATTTCGTATGTATCACATAATAATAATCCTATCACATTTAACTATTATCGTAATATTTTACAACTAACTGTTATTAATAACGATTCTAATGCTGCTAACTTTTCAGATGTAATTTAAATATACAAAGTAATAATCTGGCTATAAACTTATGTGATAAAATAATCGGTTTTAAATTTAATATCTTCTAAAATCTCAGCATTTAAAATATTGTTCGCACTTATCTGTGTACTGTATCAGAGGCGGATGAACAGACGAAAGTACGTTTTCTTCTGTGTATTAGAATTTATAGTATGTAATTGTATGCTTTTTGTGTTTTATACTAAAAGGTATGTCCGTCATATGATGGAATTCAATATTTGCAAAATATTACCTTCCATTTGGCGTCACGTTTATCAATTTGGTGATATTTGCGACATCCTGCCCAATTATTTGCCAAAAGTCACGAGAAATGGCTTTTTCTTATAGTAGAGTTACATACTTTCCAAGATATTGAATTTTCTTCGATTTGGTGACATTTTCGTTAATTTTTGTGATATTTTGTTCAATTTTGAGACATTTTAAAAAAGTCACCAAAATTGTCGCCAAGTGAAACAATTGGACTGACAGGCAAATGCTACCGAAATATCATTGCAATACTATTCCCTTTCAAAACACAATTAATTTCATTGATTTGTCGTAATTTTTATCAATTTGGCGATATTTTAGTCAATTTCGCAACATTTGAAATAGTTGTCAGGTTGGCGCCAAAATTTTTGACAAGCGCTACCCAGAGATAGATAGTTAGACAGACAGGTAAATCAAGGTATTTATATTAGGTATGTTTGTGCATTAGATGTTTTTCCCGTTGGTCTCCAGACATTCCTATTTGTTGCAGTTAATTTCGATTTCTCCCTCAGCCAAGTCCGCTGAACTCACCCGAAGATTTAGAGTTGTTGCAGCGACTGCAGGGCAATATTGAGTTTATTGAATTCTCAAAAAAATACCGAATAGAGATATCTATTCCGTAATATAACCGATGCACCTTTTTAACCATTAAGTAAAGGAAATTATTTTACACATTCATAGATTTAGATTAACTTGATCAACTGTTGGGTTACTTTTGCTATTTAATAATTTCAGGAAGTTTGTTTAGTAGTAAAAATGGATGCAGGCGATTTGTTTACATATTATTATAATCTTTTCTTAAATTTAGTAAGGTTTTTAATATGCTTCTGTTCCAAATTCATTTTATTCCACAGTTTTTGTATTCCAAATGTCGACAGTTCGTTCTCTTAGGTTTTAGTAATTTAAATTTATTTAAATTGGCTAATTTATGGTTCCACTTTTCCTCCTTTTATTCCCTTTGATTTGTTCTAATTCTATTATTCTCGGTTAAGAATTCGTTGATTTATCGAGATTTTTCATTTTTATTCTATTTTCAGCTTTTTAAATTTTTCAGAATCGTCCATTATTAAATTATTGCCAAATTCGTATATTCCAAATCGTTTCACTTCATTTCTTTTTAATTTTCGTCTGCTTTAAAATTGCTATTCTCTTCTTTAAAATTTTGAGTTTTTGATTGGCCGACTGTAATATTAAAATCGTCTATAATTAATTCTTTCATCGTTCATCGATAGTTTTGTTTACGATTTGAGGCAGTGATCTCAGCACTATGTATATAATGTGCGTACGCGGCTTTTTCCGCCAATTAGAACTTAAGATGTGATTGTATTAAATTGTTGTTTTTACGCTTCAGCGCCCGTATGTGTTTCATCGTATTGGAACGAAATGTTCTATCCCCTCAGTTTTTTTGATAAACGTGTGGATATCTGCGCTACTCTACTGTCAACCATATTCTTAATAATGTTGTTTATTCACATCACGAGATTTAATCTGATAAATAGCGTCTCTGGACAATGTTTTGTCTTCGATTGGTTTTAACTGGCGGACTTGAAGGAAGGCGTTGTTTAGTCTGCGAATTGCTCGCCTACCCCGTGCGGGAAAGAAGTATGTCTTCAGCAGCTCGATTCCCGCTCTTTGGCCTTGAATACCTGCCTCTTCGCTCATATAAATAATATCTACTGATTTGAGAAGCGCGAGGGCGCCAATTAAGCGATTGTTTCTCGTGGTGAGTTGTTTCAGTGTGAGTTCTTTGAGAGCGATTGTTTCAGTGTGAGTTCTTTGAATGACGTATTGAGTCGGCATTTCCATATTTAATTAATGGACTATATGCTCGGCGTTCAGTTCAGAAGAGTGTCCACTGTTTCCGACGAAAAAAATCATTGATTGATGTTTGTGCTGATCAAATATTATGATGTTGTGAAGCGTGCTGACGTGTGAGCGGTCTAGCTTGATGGACTGCAGTGGATAGTTTTCCTCGTTCTTAGCGATTGGACCTTTGCCTTACCATCTTGGTTTCATCTGCTGGGATCTGTTGAATCCGGTGTGTTCTGTGACGGCCCTCTACATTCGGGTGATATCTTTAAAAACTAATTCCAATTGTTTTACTTTTGCATTATGTAAAGTTTAATTGTTTTTGTAGGAGTAAGATCCCTTATATATATTTTAAGTCTCCAGAACCTGTAGTTTTCTTTGGGATTTTTTAAAAAGTAATTGTAATTCGTATGTGTAATTGGGTTTTTAACTTTTAGTTGGGATGTTAATTATGTTCTAAATTTCCCTTTTGGCTAACTGATGTTCTTTTTTTATTCCAAATTCTCGTTTGGCAAATTATTCTATAATTTAAATATTTTGATATCTTAATGTAATTATTATTGTTCGGCCAGTTTATTTATTTATTCATTTATGATGTTTATTTGTTTTGTTAATGAGATGTTAAAAGGTTGTAATATGTTTAAGAGAACTTTAAAAGTGAAGTTAAATTTTAAATAAACGTTAGATTTAGAAAACTTAAACTCTGCGTTCTCTCTCTCTTTTCTTTTAAAGTGTGCTATTTTTAGAATATTCCATTTAATGTTTTTGTAGGATTTGTAATTTAGGGAGAGACTGGTCAGTTGGCATCTGGTCAGGCAGGGAGAGACTGCTCAGGCATATTTCAGGTGGTTTTCAGATTTCCAGTACATACTTTAGAATGTTTCAGATCTTTTCAGATTTCAAGATGTTTCTTTCAGATTATTTTTCACTTTTGGGGTTTTAAGAACTTGGAATGTAATCAGGATGGTGTTTAGGAAAATGGAATGTTTCTTCCCAACACAACTAACAACAGTTGGGAAATAAATATAAACTTTGAGAAACAAACAGGAAAAAAATTAAATTAACATAATCACAAAAGAAAATCTGTGACATAAATATAAAAAAAATTGTTTATATCCCAACATTAATTTGCTTATATTATTTAGTTAATTTCGATTATAATTTTTGCACAGACAGGGGAGGGTCAGGCACGGGGATGACAATTGGAGAACTGATAAGCAATAAACTTCCTTATATAAAATTTATATTAGTTTTTAATTCCTTATATTAATTACTGATTATTATTAATTCATTATATTCATTATTAATTCATCAATTTGGTGTCCTTTTTGTAATTTTAGAGTCAGTTTTACCAATTTCACGACATTTTCGTCAATTTGACCACATATTCGAAGTTAGGAAGTGAGATATAGCTCGCAAAATGTGTCACTAAAGTTGCCAAATTTTTCACCAAGTGTTACACATGTAATGATATTTACTACTGTACATTTTTAGGTAATTTTTAGATACATTTATTTGAAATAGTGCAGTATCTCGAGAAAGGTTCAAGCTAGCCCTTTAAAGTTTCTGTCATTCGTTTTTGAATAAAACATTATGTATAACATGATTAGTTATTTAACACTATTAAATATTGCTTATTTTTTAAGATTTTTTTCAAAAATTTGTTTGAGAATTTAAGAACCTTTTAAACGTTCGTCAACGTAAATCAGTAAAGATCCAGTGTTTACTGATTCTAATAATCGTATCAAATTTCGGTTGAAACGCTTCATTCGTTAGTGAGATATCACATCCACAGACATACAGTCACACACGAGCACACACACACTAATATACATACAAATACACGCACTCTAATATACATACAAACACACGCACTCTAATAAACATACAAACAAACACACTCTAATATACATACAAACACACACACTAACGTACAAAGCCATCACATCAAAAACGTTCAATATGAGTTCGGAGATGCTTAAAACATATTCTTCCGTCGAAAACGAATTCAAATTTTCGATTTCGCCACAAAATTTTTTCCATGAATTATACCATATAAGCACGAAAACTAATTAATGTTTCTTAATATCATCTTACTAGTTAAAGTTAACTAAAGCTCATTTAAATGCCGTGATTACTTTCAGTTAATTAAAACGGGCAAATTTTCGTACAACTTTCAGATTGAATTTCCTAGCTTCAGTAATTACGAAATTATTTGAGGAGGAGTTTTGCCATTTTCTTGTTCGCTACAAATGGTTCAAATGCAGACGATTCTTTTGGAATTTTAATTTCCCCTTTGACGTATTTAATGAACTGGAAAATTGGTACCTAAATAGGAAAATACTTTTGTTGACTTTTTTGCCCCCGTGATCTCTCAAATGCATTTGTACTGGAGAAATAAAATACCGAATCGAACGCCTGTAAAAATGATTTATTTTCATTTAATTTAAGCTAGACTCGTTTCATCTGGAGAGAAAATCTAAAATGATTTAAAAGAACATAAATTAAAAGTCTTTCGACAGGATAATCCGGAGAGTATGAATAAACTATTTTATACGAATAATATAGAGTACGAATGAACTATTTTTAGTGTGATGTCTGTGTGTGTGTGTGTGTCTCTGTATGTCCGTCTGTGCAATGTATGTATCTACTCTAACTCAAAAACTAATGGACCGAATTTAATAAATTTGGGTAGGTAAGTCCCTTGTGGGTGACCCTGGTGTTGATGAGATTTTGGTATAATTCGGGATAAAAGAACCTTCGTTTTTTTGCAAAATGGTTCGCAAAAATTGCCTGTATCACTCTACCACTCTAACTGAAAAACTAATTGACCAAATTTCACAAAATTTAGTAGAAAAGTCACTTTTGAGACACTCCAGTGCTGATTAGATTTTAGTACTATCCGGAAAAAAGAACCTACTTTTTTTTTGCAAAATGCCCCCCCCCTCCCCATTTTTTTTTTGTAAAATGGTCCCCCAAAAAATTTTTTTTTGCGTAATGGCCCTTAATTTTTTTTGCAAAATGGCCCCCCAATTTTTTTTTTTTTTTGCAAAATGGTCCCCCAATTTTTTTTTTTTTTTTTTTGCAAAATGCCCCCCCCCCAAATTTTCTTTGTAAAATGGCCCCCCCAAAATTGTCAAAATCTAAAATAAAAAACTATGTATTCTCAAATACATTAATTAAATGCCTGCTTTATCTGTAATTTTTGACAATGAAAAAAATAAGATCAAACCATTACTTTAGGACTAGCCGTTCTCGAGATATTTTAGTTTTTCGCTACGTTGGTTTTGAGAATAAGTCCAGTTACTAAATGAAAACGAAAGCTGAATTAAAAGTGTAAATTCAGTGTAACTTCAATTAATTATGCATGTTATTTGATGCAATTAAACTTAATTTAATGAATTATTAAATAAAATAAAGAGGAATGAATTTGAGTCTGCAGGGAAAGTCATGTGCTGCCACATCAGATTTTTTATATCATAAAACCTATCTTAATGAGAAATTTGAAATATATATCTCATCAGTAAGTGTTTCTTTCCAAACAGTCCATATTTCAAACGTTTTGGCATTTAGTACACACTTTAATGTAAATTTTTGAATAATTCGATTTTCTCAGTGGGTTTGTCGATGTAATTGGTCCGTCTATCAAATTTCAAATCTCTATTTCACTTAAAAGAAGTCACTTTTTATTTATTTTGCAAATTGAATATTTGGGTGTTTGGCACGCCTAAATTAACAAATATTAGAAAAATATAATTTTCTTTCATATTAATGGCACTTCGACACTTTATCCCTGACTTAGTTGCACAAATAATTTCAAAACTGTAATCAAATTATTTCAATGTATGTTTTAACTAACTTTGATTAAAAGTAGCGTCAGGGCACTTTATACATAAATTTCTTATTTAAAGAGATCTGGGCAATAATTATATGAAAACATTTTTACCTTTTTGTCTATTAATTCATAAAAAAGCTCAATCAAATGTCTTAATCTCTGTGATTAGCCCATAAATTAAACTTTAAAAATATAAATATTAAAAACTTACTTTTTTCCCTTTCGTATCAACTTTTCACCAAAGCATTGTCAATGTGTCTAAGTTTTCCTAAGTAAAAATACCATTATTCCAAAAATAAATGACTCTCGATTGTTCTGGAAATGATCCTGTTTCTCTATAGGAAATAATGTTAAGAAGATCATGCATTTCGAATAATTGAAACATACGCATTACGAAATAATCTGTTTAATTCTAGTTGTGAGGATTCTATTATTTATTATCATTTTATTCTAATTCTACTTTTCCTGGTTTTAATTTATGTCCTAAACTTCTCAACTTTCATTCCGAAGAATCGCGCACTCACGATTGGCCAGATCTATAAGAAAGGCAGACTGTAGAATAACGGCTCTGCCATTCAGTCGAGTTCGCGCGTGTGTGTGTTCTGATCGTCCATAGAATGTAGCATAGAAAATTTATAGCCTACAATCTTACGAGTATATCTATTGTGTCGTAGTGTGATCATCATAGGTTCCAATTGATAGTCAGTTTAGTAATACGTTGGGTTTTGAATTGTATTGTTGATTAGTATGTCTCGAGTATAATTTGTAACGCTAGCGTTTATAATAATTTGTATATAGATTTGTAATATATATATATATATATATATATATATATGTGTGTGTGTGTGCATGTTTTGAGTTCCCAGCGAAGCTAGCTGTCAAAGTTGTTTATGTGTTAAATGTCTTGATTCCTTCGTCGAACTCTAACCATTAGGTTATTGGAAGTTTAATTTAGAGTGAAATAAATCGTAATGGTTCATACAAAAGTCACGATCTTGGGTTGAAGTAGAACAGTACTTTACAAAGTTCATGATACAATGTTCGTACACGTAAAATTTCATGACGTTAAGTTCATTTGTTCTTATGGTATCGTGTCCACATAACACACGCACTTCCGGGACGAAAACAGAAAAATTCCAGAAGGAAGGGTTGAAACAGCCTCAAAATCTCAATTAAAATATTTGGAGGAAATTCATACATTTTTTATGTGAGAAAGTAGAAAAGGATGTAATACAACCAGTTACAATTTGCTCAGTTCTATAATATTCTATTTCATTCTTATCCATCTAGATATGGACTCCCAGCAGCGTGGGGTCCTCCAGAGACGACATGCCCAATCAAAGGTCTGCAAACTGATCTCGATGGTGCAGCTTTTGATATGAGGACAGTGGGAATGGTAGTATTCAGCATATTTACTGGAAGTATTCTGTGCCGACACATATTAACCATCGTCGATTGGGGCGGGTATGCTTATCCTCAGATGTTTCACGCCTTGCAAGTTCTCCCTCCGCTGCCAAAACTGCCACCGTGTTCACGCGGAGTACGATCACGTTAAACATGTGGGTCCGTAAGTCCTTCCGAGAGGTTGGTGCTAGAGGAAGGAGGGTATGGTCCCTGCGGATGCCTCCCCCACTGGGTTCCGGTCTAAATTGGCTGGCACTTCCCGGCCGTCCAAACAGTTACCTTACACCTTTCTGGTAGGTCGGACGGTCTGGGTCTCAACAACAACAACGCCTTACAGGTTCGAACCATTTTCTTTTCATTTCAATTCCATACTACGAGTGCAGTAAATTGTCAAGAATTAATCACTGTTAAATAATGGAAAGAATAGACTGAAGGAACGATAATCCCAGATGACACGAAAATATTAATGAAATTATATATTGCATATACGCTGCAGAGCAACGGTAGTAAAAAAAAACTTTTCTTACAAGTTTTGTACACTATAAAAATTAATAATACTAAGTCTTCATTTTGATGCGTTAGGCTTGCAACTAATAAATGTCTATTTCTATCTAATTGCCCGCATTAAACGACATCAACATGAAGCAACATGCGCATTTAAGGTGTCCAGAAGTACGAGTTCTTACGATCTATATAATGTATGCATTTTATATGGGTGTAATTAGACGACTTAGAACCGTCAACAGCGTGTTTCTATATACATATTCTAATAAATATAATTACGTTTAAAGCAACATCCAACACAAAATTAGTTAAGATCCCTTGGTTCCGAAGGCAAAATCAACCTTCTTCAAAAGGATAAATAAATAGCGCATCCTTCGCTCTCTAAAGCTAGACCGGCAACTGCTGTTAGAACAGCAATCGAGGCTAACGCGTGAAAAATGGGTTACCAACGGCGAAACGTGGAAAAAGAGCGGTGAAAACCATGGAGGAAGGAGCGAGTAGTTGGACACTGCGAATGAACGGTAAACTACCAAAGAGGAAAAGGGATGTTCAGCAAAAGAATTAATATTTCGAAAAATGCAATATTTTGTTGAATGTTCAAATTCCTGTATTTTTATCGCTCATTCATAGTATCAACTTGTTCATCTTCCATGGTTTTTGCTCCTCTCAATGTTGTCGTTCTAGCAGAAGTCGCTAAATCTTTAGCTAGTAAAAGTTGCTCTACTTGCCTGCTCTGGCAAAGACGATGCCGGTTCTTAGGAGAGATGGTGGTTATATGTAAATAATATCACGACAATATTACGCAGAACTAAATATTAAACGAAAAGGCGATCCATGAACGTTATAAGCAAATAGTCCATATATACTTGACACATGAAAACGTTGAATCCCTGGTAAACATGGCTCTCCCATCCCTTCTAGTAGATAAGGTGGCACTGAAATGTCTCAAGAATTTCATTCTCACGTTTCTGGCAGCAGATCCGCGAAAGTTGCGTTGGAGCACGAGTTTCTGGAGATAGGAAAGGTCACCCGCCGTCTAGATAAAATGTGGACTGAAAAAAGTAATTTTGGCTCCATTTTCATAAAAACTATCTAAAGCCAATAAAATAAACGCATCCTATGTAGTACTAGAACCATTGCAAAAGATGTAAGACGACACTCTTTCGATACATTAAATATTTTTATATAAACACCTTTAAAAAAAATCTTCATCTATTCTAGTAAATAACCTCTGCAAAGAAAAGTTTAGAATCCAAAATGAATTCAATAACTCTTCTAAGTAAACTATATAAATAAAATTGAAAATCTGTCTATCCAGTCATCGAGGGAGAACGGCTGAACCGAATTTGATGAAATTTTGTGGGTAGCCTTGAAATAGTCCCACTTAAAATTGAGTCCTTGTTTCGAATTTCTACGACCAGTGGTTCTCGAGATATTACTGAAAAACGAAACTTTCGTCTGTCTCATTATCACGAGAGAATGGATGAACCGAATTTAATAAAATGCTGTGGGTAGCCTTGAAATAGGCTCCCTTAAATTTGGTCCAAGTTTCGAGTTTCTAAGACCAGAGCTTGTCGAGATATTAATTGAACACGAAAACTTTTCCTAGGAGATCTACTCTCCAACTCCCTGGTTCCTCCAAACGAAAAGGTTGAAAACCGTTTGTTTAAAACATGAAAATGAATTAAAATTGTATCTCTGAGTTTGGTGGCAAATTTTTGCGATAAATAGTTACTTTCTGAAATCATGAATTGTTTGAAAACATGAATTTAAATGGAAAATCTATCACCATGGTTTATTTCTCACAAGCTTTCACTCAACAATGAAAAGTATTAAGAAATCAAAATGGTTAATTAATTTTTAAAATTTTATGAGGATATATCATGTTGCTCGGCAACGCAATTAAATTAAATGTGTTTGTTAATGTTTATTATTATTTTGTAGATTTGAATAATAAATAAATGGATATAAAAATATACTATCATATAAATGAACGGTTTGATTTTCTTTTTAATTATATTAATTGCGGACAGCGTACATCACTTTCATTTATTTTGGCAAAGAGTGTTGGTTAGTTTAGCCAAGCTTATACGAGAAAATAGCTAATAAACTCAGCTAATAAACTTTAGCTAATAAACTCATATATTGTGTTTAGCCAATAAATTCATTTAGCCGATTGTTGAAACAAAAAGACTAGAACGGGTATATCTTCTAATACAATTTTAGTGTTTTCATTTAGTATATACAAACGGGATCTGGATGTTTTATTAAGATCTGAAAATTCAGAGCTACGCATTTGGCGGGAGATCGCTAACTTAGCAACTTTTCTTTTTTGCCAAATTGACGGAAATATCGCCAATTGTTAACAAGAAAGATCAATCAAGAATAACATTTTTCCAATCATTTCATTCATCACAGTACTAAAAAAATTTACTTTATTTAAAAACTTAAGACCATGGAGCTACAAGTAATTAAACTCTATGCTTAAAACTTTATAGGAAAAAATCGTCCTTCTCTCTGTAAAATCAATGAATATTTCATTCATTATCAGCTACGCAGACTCCATGAGCTAAATACTTTTGCGTTAAAAAAATACAGCAATTCTTATACAACTCATCCTACATATTTTGTTGTTTACGTTTTACATAAGTGAAAAATGGGCTTCGTTGTAGAAATAATCAAATTTGGATGATCATTTAAACTCAAATATATTGTCATTGCGTTGATTCAGTATGTAGATGCACAGAATTTAAGCAAAAATAAAGCGGTTTTAGGACGAATACAACACTCAAAATGAATTAAAAAGAACTTTAAAAATCACGATTTTGAGACAAGATGGATGTCATATTATATTTTGAAGTAGGTCACGTGATCGCTTCATATAAGAGGTGTAATTATTATTTTAATTTTTATTTAAAAAACTACTGAATATATTTTGCTGAAATTTTTTTTACGTATTTTATGGAATAATTTGAATATTACCTAAAATTTTCGAAGCAATTTGTGAATTTTAAATCCGCTTAAAAAATGTTTGAAAAATTAGGTCCCATAGGGCTCAATGTATTTCATTTTTTCAACCCGGGTTCAATCCAAAACTAATTGGGTGATATTATTCATTTATATTCCCGTAGGTCCTACAGACCGTCTGAACAACAGACTAAAATTTCATTTTGATTAAGTCATTTTTACGGCAGTTATCGTGCTAACGGACAGACAGACAGACAAAATGTACAAAGTCATAAACACTTTTCAACTTTGTTGTAAAGTGTTAAAAATGACGCAATTCAAAGAAATTTATTTTGCTTTATTAGAAGAAAGTACTGAAATGATGTTTCGTTAGAATTTGTCTGTCACTCCAACCATCCTACTTAGTAACACATTTAGCGAATTTTTAAAATGTCACCAAATTGATAAAAATGTTTGTAAATCCATAAAAATATCTTGAAATTGATAAAATTGAGCTAAATAGATGAAATTAATTGTGTTTTATTATTGGATAGTATCGTGATGATGTTTCGTCAATTTGTCGCCAAGTGGACCTGTCAGTTCTACAGTCCCACTTGGCGATAAATTTGTCGATTTTTTAAAATGTAGCTAAATTGACGAAAATGTTGCCAAACTTTCCATAGAGATAGCATTATTCAGACGATATTTTTTCCACCAATTTATTTGAAGCAAATGATATCATGTCGCCTAGCAACGGATTTAAATCCAATGTGTTTATGCGACAAACGATTTTTATTAAATCTGTTTCGATTTGAATAATAAAGATATGTATATAAAATAAATTTCATCGCCATTGCATTTTTAACTGGATAATATCAGTTACTGTCTTCAGGTTTAAACATTCTTCTTATTATTATATTTTCGGGAATTATTGTTTCAGAGATTATTGATATTTTTAAATTATTATGTCATTGTTTTATTGCGGCAAAAATTATTGAAACTCCTATATTGTAAGAGAAATATTCTACAAATGCAAGGGTATGTCTTCTAATCTACGAGCATAATAATCTAAGAGCTATAAGTAGCTACGAGCATATAATATCTACTCTACGAGCATATAAGTAGTACAGGTATATTGGCATATATTTTGGCATATATTGTAATCCAGTACGGCCATATGGTATGAAGATTACGGGGATTATTGATATTTTCAATTTAAAACATCATCTGTTTTATTTTGTCAAAGATTTTTGAGACTGATATTGTAATACGGGAAATCTTCTACTAACACTCGGACATATCTTCTAATCTACGATATTATATATCTACGACATTGTATATCTTCGCATATAATTTTAGCACTTTTATTTTGGCATATATTGGAATCAATTACTGCCTTCAGGTTTAAAGATTACATGTATAAATTGAAAATTTCAATAAACCCGTAATCTACTAATACAGGTTATATCTTTTAATATTCGCATATATATAAATAGTACGGGTCCCATACAATTTTAACACTTTTGTTTTGCATATATTGTTTCAATTCCATATTTTTTGTAAATTTGCTTGCAAAAGGGACCAGGATGTTTTATTCTTCAGATCTGCCCGTGAAGATAATTTTGTATAGCGAGAACAGAGATTCTTAAACTTCTTTTTAATAGCATTATATTAAATATTTTAACAGAATATTTTGATTAAATATGTCATTTAGTATACTATAAGAATTTGCACATGATTGTGAATTTTAAGTTTTTTATATTATATACTCCGTACGAAGAACGGGTATACTGCTAGTCTATATAAATAAAATTGTAAATATGTCTGTCTGATGTTTGTCTCATCATCACAACAGAACGGCTGAACCGAATTTAATGAAATTTTGTGAAACTTCGTGATTTAATGAAACCTTGGAATAGCCCCACTTACAATTGAGTCCATGTTTCGAGTTTCTAAGACCAGGAGTTGTCTAGATAATTATTAAAAACGAACAATTAAACCTTCTGTATATATAGCATTATGCAGACGATATTTTACCGCCAATTTATTTGAAGAAAATGATATCATTTCACTTAGCAACGGATTTAAATCCAATGTGTTTATGCGGCATACAATTTTATTAAATCGTTAACGATTCAAAAATAAATTTCACAGATAATGCATTTTTGACTGGATAATATCAATTACGGGCTTCGGGTTTAAACATTATTATTATTATTGATACTTTCGGGGATTATTGATATTTTCACGTTATTACGTCATTGTTCTATTTTTGCAAAACTTGTTGAAACTCGTATATTGTACAAAGTACGGGTAATCTTCTACAAATGCACGGGTATATCTTCTAATCTATACGAGAGTATAAGTAGTTCCCGGCCGTCCATACAGTTACCTTACACCTTTCTGGTAGGTCGGACGGTCTGGGTCATCAACATCAACGTTATTGGCACATATTTTGACCTATACAGGCATATATTGGAATCCATTACGGTCTTTAGCTTTAAAGATAAGGGATTATTGATATTTTCAATTTAGTACGCCATCTGTTTTATTTTGGCAAATATTTTAGAAACTCATATGTTGTACGTGTAATATTCTACTAATACACGGGTATATCTTCTAATATTAGCGAATATAAGTACTACGGGTCCCATACCATTTTAGCGCTTTTATTTTGCATATATTGGTTCAACTTCATATTTTTTGTAAATGTGTTTACAAACGAGACCAGGATGTTTTATTCTTTAGATCAGCCCGTAAAGATAATTTTATATAGCGAGAACAGATGTTCTTAAACTTATTTTTAGGAGTATTAAATTAAATATTTTAACAGAATATTTTAATTGACAATGTCATTTAATATACTATAGGAATTTGCCCATGATCGTGAATTTTAAGTTTCTTTATATTATATACTCCGTACGAAGAACGGGTATGCTTCTAGTATCAAATATTTTTCATAATTTTTTTAATTATTACGATGACCACCACAGCTTGCAATCGATTTCTCTAGTGATGTTCTACGTTTTGCTCATCCGATAATTTAAATATAAGCCCTTTTATTCAAATTTTGTATATTGAAAATGTAAATAGTTATATTACATATTCATCATAATATTTAATTTTCAAAAGGTTTTATTAACGTTTAAATTCGTACATTTTGATATTTATATTCTCATACTATTGTCTAAAATATTATTTTCCCGAAACCTTGAATTCGAGATGCACATGAGAGTGTGCTATCACGCAAGAAAGTGCGGTTATGAAATTTTATGTGCAAATTCATCAGGTAAAAAACTTAACTGTGTACATCACGCAATTCTGATTTGACAATGGAGTGATTAAGGAATAATCGCAAGCTTCCTCTAGACCAGGGTTGACCAACCCAAATGACCCTGCGGGCCACTTCGGAAAAACATTATAATCCCGCGGGCCGCATATATATATATATTATTGCCAATGGCTAGGCACTTGACTCATCGTCATTCGTCCATAATTCGGCCTTATATGTGATCCATTTAGCCGTCCTAGGGACGTTGCCACAGGCGCACCAGAGGAGGCGGAACACACTGCGCCCACAACACAACAACATCCTTGCCTTGCGTGAGGCTCGAACCCACAACGTGGCGCTCGAGCGATTGCTTTGAAAACGCATGCCTGGACCACTCGACCACCACGTCGGCCGCATATAAAAATACATATCTTTATATTAGATTTGGACACATTACAAACATTTATTGGAGTGAAAATTTAAAACAGAGTGAATTATTATTATTGTTTTCATTATTTTTCATGTATACAAACATAAATAATATAATAATAATAATGCAATGATCGAATAATGTTTAATTTATTTAATTAGTGAGATATTTGTTTCTCAACTCTTTCACTTAGTTTTTGCAAGTCGATCTCAATGCGTGTATTTGCACATCGTAATTGATGTTGCAGGTTTTCGTCCGTTAAGTTTGAACGCGGTTTATGTTTGATAAATTTCATTTTTGAAAAAAAAAACGATTCACAGGTGTAAGTTGATCCAAAAGCGCTCACAACTTTTTGTGCCAGATCTCTCAAATTGGAAAAATTTTCGTTTGTGACATAAGTGTTATAAAAATCTATTTTTGATTCTGATGTTTCAAAAATGTGTTTTAATTCATTATTGCATTGTAAGTCAATCAGTTCCATTTGGAGATATTCTGGGGCCGACTCGACATCGACGTGAAAGGGAGATGAATATATTTCAAATAATTTTTTGTATTTGTCTAAATTAGTGAAACGACTCTCAAAAGTAGCTGCAAGTTTGCTTATTTCTTCTGCGTATTTGATGTAACAGATACATTTTGAATTTTTTAATTCTTTCATTAATGGAAAGTGTTGAACGTTATTATTTTTCAATTGAGATTCAGATAGCAGTAGTTTCTTCTGAAATGCTTTGATGTGATTAAATGCATCGATTATTAAATTATCTTTTCCTTGTAATGATGTATTTAATTGATTGAGTTTTTCGATGATATCTACTAAAAAGCATAAATCCAATAACCATTCATCCTTTCTTAATTCTGGTACTGGTATTTGCTTGTCATTCATAAACAAGTCAATTTCTTGACGTAACTTATAAAATCGCTGTAAACATCTTCCACGACTCAAGCATCTGACACGACTGAAGTATACAACGTCACCATATTCACAATCTAATTCTTTTACGAACTCCTTAAATTGTCGATGCTAGAGTGCATGTGATCGAATGTAATTCACTGTTTTTATGACTACTTGCATAACATGATTCATCAATAATACGTGGGCACATAGATTTTGTTGATGAATCACAATGCAATACTGCCCACTTCTAAGTATGTATAAAAACAGAAGCAACGTGATAAAATAGAAACCGTTATGGGATTTATCTGTTACAAAACACTACACTAAAAACAAAAATATTGCACAAAATAATCGTATTTTGTAAAGTTGTAATGAATCTCGCGGGCCGCAAAATTATTCAAGGCGGGCCGCATGCGGCCCACGGGCCGCGGGTTGGCCACCCCTGCTCTAGACACTAAAGGGCCATTTGTTAAACATATGACAAGTTTTGCAAAGCATTGATTATGAAACACTTCCCAACTGAAATGCAATTTTATTTAAACATCTCTAAAATGCGATACATTCAGCGATGATATATTTTAAATCATCACAGTTCTACAATCATTTATTATATTTGAAAACTTAAAACTTCATCGGAGAACAATGAACTTTATTCAATGGACGTCATCGAAATATAAATCGTCTACCTCTCTCTGCAAAAGCAGTGAATATTTCTTTCATATCACTGTTATTCCAGACTCCAGAGATAAAAAAATTCAGCAATTTTTATACAACTCATCTTAAAATCACTTGTTTACATTCTGCATCCATTAAAATTAGGCTTCGTTGTAGAAATAATCAAAGTTTGATAACCATCTAAACTCAAAAATATTGCAAGTGCTTTGGCGCAGAATATAGATGCACAGAAAACACAGAAAATTAAAGCGGTTTCAAGACGCATGCAACACTAAATATAAATGTAAAAGAACTTTAAAAATAACGATTTTAACACTGGAGAAAAACATGGCTGCCCTATTCGATTTAAGTGTGTCACGTTATCTCTTCATATAACATGGATGTATTATTTTATTTTTTATTTAAAAAACTGCCGAACATGTTTTGCTGATTTTTTTATTTCTCTTTTATGCGATAATTTGAAAATTTCTTAAAACTTTCGAAGCAATTTGTGAATTTTAACTTTGCTTGCAAAAGGTTTGAAAAATGAAGTCCCATAGGGTTCCCATGTATTTTACTTTTTCAACCCGGGTTCAATCCATAACGAATTGGGTTATATTATTCATTTACATTCCCATATGTCTCACAGATCATCTCAATAACATACTAAAATTTCATTTTGATAAAGTCATTTTTATGGCAATTAACGTGCGAACGGACAGATTGACAGAATAAACAAAGTCATAAACAGTTGTTGGAAAGTGTTAAAAAAAACAAAAGTTTTATGTACAAATCAATGATTTGAGCTAAAATCAGTCGATTTCAAAAATAAATAATTTTTTAGTATTCTAATAGACATTTTTTAAATTGATAATCAAAATCGAATCTCTTACTTTGGTAGTCTAAATGTCATTATTCGCATAAAGGACATATTAAATGAAAACAAAGTACTTGGAGAATCACATCTTACAGTGTAGAAAGTCACATCCACATCTTACAGTATATACAAATTTGCTTTGCACGAAGCATAAATAGAATTGTGTGTTATTCACATGATTAGAGCATGAATAATACGAAATTTAAGATTTTTTTAAGCATTATTTCCTGCGATAAACAATCATAATTCCAGAACGAGTTATGGTGGTAAGTAGTCAGGGTACATTATAATTTCAAATACGTTACGGATTTAAAAGGTATTATAATATTAAATATCGTATTACATCGGTATTATAATATGAGACATCGGCTGTTCACGTATAATACATTGTCGCGAAAGGCTTGTGGCAAATTTGAAAAAATAATTCCTTTTAAGAATTTTTAAGACAGTTTAAAAAATAATACCTCGTTTACGACTTAAATTTTTGCCTTTGCATTCTGAAGTTAGCATAGCTGCATTAGCCAAGTTGCATTAGCATCTGAAGTTAGATCTAGAAGCATATGTTTTCTTGTATTTCTCTTCCAAGCAATTATTAACAAACTCTGTACTCCTTTTCAGTTTCTAGTCAAGAAATAAAGTGATCTGTGGAAATTCACGATGGTCCACTTGGTGTTTTGAGTAAAGAAAAGCCCACGTTCCTAATCAATGTTCATGAAGCTTTCGAAGAACGAAACCTGCTTCCTGCATCCTAATCGCCTTCCTAATCGCAGTTTTCGATGTATTTATCGTATATAATATAAAAAAATCTGATGTGGGCAGCACATGACTTTCCTTATATAATGTAATGAATTGACTACTTTTGCAGTAAAAAAATAGGTTTTTCTTATAGTAGATACTAATATTCTTTCCAAGGTATTGAATTTTCGACAATGAGTCGTCATTTTCATTCATTGAGTGTCATTTTGATCCATTGGGTGAGATTTTCGTTAATTTGGCAACATTTAAAAAAGTCGCCAAGTTGGCGATATTCTGCACAATTCGTCGCCAAAATCTCGCCAAGCGTTATGGTTGAAGAATAAGTTATTCTTACAGCAGGTAAATGAGTTTTGGCGTTCAAATACAAAAGTATTATTTAAAGTATCTTTTTTTCATGAATGGAACGAGCTAGATCCACGAGAATGATGTCACCCAATGTATCGCATGGTATTACATATGAAAAGTGAACATGTTTTCCAATAGGAAATATTTTTTTTTTAATTTTATATGACTTTTTGATAATTATTTTGAAAAATGCACAATATCTCGAAAATGGTTCATGTTAGCGATCTAAAATTTATGTCAATCGTTTTCTAATAAAAAATTACATAAGAAATGTCTATTTGCGTAACTTTATTAGCAGTTTTGATTTTTTGACGATTTTTTCAAAATTTCATTCGAAAATTTAGGGGGGGTTCTGGACATTCGATTGCGTATAAAAACAACAGGCTTCCAGTGGTTATGGATTGTGACTTCTGTACCAAATTTTGTTCGAATCGGTCCATTCGTTCGCCAGTTATTGTCTCCACAGACTCACTGACACACACAGACATCACTTCAAAAATGTCTGATTCGTGATCAGGGATACTTGAAACGTGCTCTCCCGTCGAAAACTCGAATTCGAATTTTCGATCCCGTCACAATACTTTCCTTACACATTATGTATATAAGGAAAGTAAAAAGTGATGACGATTGATTCAAAGCATTTATTCACAAAAAAAAAAATTCACCGATTTTCAATTGTTCTAAAATCGCAGCTTTTTGCAGCATTAAATCCGGTGCTTGACATTTTATACCCCGAATTCATTTGCGCCAGGGCAGCTCGCATTCCATCCCCCCACCCCCATGGCCGTGCCAGCTGGTGCGGCTATAAAAGATACCTGTCATCTAAAAGCTGAAATTTATTTACGACTAAATGTGGTCGCCTTAAATTTCGAAACTGTCACGGCGGGAAGGAGAGGTAGCAGCGGGTTCTGACACTCGGCGTTTAACTTTTAAGTTTATTAGATTTGATTTTAGAAATGTGAAGGAAACTTTGAAGGTTGGAAGTGTTCTAAAATGATAAGCGTCGCGCAGTTTTTATTGCTGAACTTTAGAAGGGAAGCACATTAGTTTCAGTTGACACTGCATATACACATATTAGAAGTCTTCAAAGAGCACGACTACAAAATTTGCAATGTCCAGGTAGGAATTTATTTTTTTAATGAAAATATCACTATATATAATTGTCTTGCGTGTATAATAAGTTTTTGTCTTCCCAGACTCCCTTGTGACCTGAAAGGTTTGTGGAGGGGCTGCAGCATTGTGTCACTCACTGCTACGAAAGACGCCCCAGATAATTTCCTCGGCCTTGAAGAATTCTTTTGGGCCTGATGGCATAGTTCGGGATCAGCAATCTAAAAGCTCGAACCTATTCCCCCACCATCGGGGAAAGCGTCCCCCCTCCCGACACACAGACGTTAAACCTTTGCACACTTATACGAGGTAGGATCAAAAAGTTCGGAGACTGTGCTGATATCTCCAACCCCGATTAGAGGACATGGGAACTATTTTACCGTGGCGTAGAGGCACATGTGACGCGAGATGTGAAGAGGAAGAAGCAGGTCCGCAGTGCAGAGTTTTTCCAGGCAATACGTGGCAGTGAACTGTAGTCGTTCTAGTTCGTCGAAAACGGAAATGGCGTTTGACGAACAACGTCCGAAAATCCAATTCGGCCAGCGTTTGGGGAAATCGCCGACAGAAACATTGCACCTGCTGCAGCAGGTGCAATGTTTTTGTCAAACGTGTTTGACGAACGAAAACGACTACAGTTCATTGACACGCATGGTCAGGAAAAACACCTGCTTCTTCCTTTTCACATCTTGCGTCACATGTGCCTCTACGCTACGGTAAAATAGTTCCCCTGTCCTTCAATCAGGGTTGGATATATCAACACAGTCTCCGAACTTATTGATCCTACCTTGTATTATCGGCTACGATACCGAACCTGACGAAGCCGGATTTTCACTTTACCCAACGGAGGATGAGAAAAAGGGGCATCCAAAACTCTTTCCAGACTTTCCAGAAAATACTCGATTGACCTAGATGGCTGAATCTTTTCAACTTTATAGTATCGACTATGGTACATGACCTAACCTGGCCGGATTTTTTTAATTACTCCCCAGGGGCAAAGAAAATGGAGGGATTAAGAGAAGTCTGAATCGCCCCAGAAGGCTGAATCTCTGCACACTTATAGTAACCACAATTAGATAGAACTTTTAAATTTTAACATTTAAAAGTTCTACTCGATTGACGTTACTATAAAATTGTGTCCACATCAGGTGGATTAAATCGATTGTCGGCCTAGAAGGAAAGGTACTTGCCTATCACTACGAAGAGAATCTCAATTACCTCCTCAAGTTCCACTCCCTTACTCCTATTTATTAAAATTTTGTAAAAAATATTTTAATTGACAATTGGCAACATACATTACCGGACATAGAAAATGCAACACTATGAAACTTTGACCGTATATTTATGCAAATTGGGAGACAAACACAGCTGGACGATGTATGCAAATAATCTGAAATGCAAGTAAATCATGTGATTAGAGCGCGGGATAAAAGGGATGGAAACATCCAACAGTAGTTACTGTCTGTCGCCTACGGAAACCTGTTTTCCGAGCTGTTTTCCTTTTCAGAAAACACGTGTTGTTTAAGAGATACCGGCCGACGACGCCGAAATCCGTTTCTGCATTTTGACGATTGTACGAGGGAATCCATTTTAGGCCTATGTATGGCTGGGTGGTCGTACCGGAGTATCGTCGCTGAAACACGCGTAGATGTGCCGACTGCGCAAAGGATTTGGAGAAAATGGGTTGAAGAAAGACATGTGCGACGGAGTGGTACAGATTCATCCAGATGTACGTCAGCACGTGTTGATCGACGCATTCGAAGGTATGCGGTAGCGGCCCCATAAACGACGACTGTCGACATTCTGCAGAATTTGAAGGGCACATTGGATGTTCCAATATCAGCGAGAACAGTTTCTCGACGATTGGCCGAAAAGGGCTTGCACTCAAACCGTCCTTTACGACCACTGCCACTGACAACAAGACACCGACGTCAGAGATTCCAATGGTGTCGGGCTCGAACCTCTTGGGCGACTGAATGGGACAGGGTAGTGGTCAGCGACGGGTCTCGGTTCTGTTTGTCGAATGACAGTCGCCGTGTGAGAGTCTGGAGACCACATGGAAACAGATCTAATCCTGTTGCGATTGTTGAACGCCATACTGCTCGACAACGCGGCATCATGGCTTGGGGTGACATCGACTTCGATAACCGATCACCTCTGGTTCGTATCAAAGGCACAATGACGGAACGATGATATGTGGATGGAGTGCAGTGGTCGGCCCTAACTTCAACAGCTACAAAATGCTGTTTTCCAGCCAGATAACGCCCGACCGCACACGACAACCATCAGCAGACAAGTCTTACAAGGTCTCCAGGTGCTTCCTAGGCCTCCGCTGTCTCCAGATCTCTCTCTCATCGAGCATGTATAGGAAGTGATTGGCCGTCATTTGACTATTTTGCCCCCGCATTAAACAAAGGATGGCCTGTGGAGGATGGTTGAAGGCATAGGGTCATCTATCCCTCAGGAAACTATCCGCATGCTCATTGTATCTGTTCCTCGAAGGGTTTCTGCTTGTATCGTCGCACGAGGTGGTCCTACTGCCTACTGATCACCCTATCTATGTTATTACTGTATGTCATTATCCTTCTGGGATTAACATCACTTACTTATATATGCCATCTCCGCCAGTGTGTCCTTTAACATAACACTCGATTCGCTCTTTCATGGTGTTGCATTTTCCGTGTCGGGTATAGTGTATATGGATATGGAATACTCTGTTTGTTAACGCAAGAATAAACCTGCTAGAATAAAATATTTCCTTCTCATTGTTAGCTTAGATCTTCAAATTTTCGGTAAATATCTCGTTTACTTTTCAAAAAATCAAGGCCTATTTTAAAAATATTTCAATAGCTTTAATATTAAATCTACTAAAAATGTATCTGTAATGCTTCGGGCAGTGTTGAGCATGACACTTTTAATTGTCCACACTCTAAAAAAATTCACCTTACTAGTCCAACCACTGCAAATCAATCTATTTGATTTTCCAAAACCTGTAGAAATAAAAACTCTATCGATAGATTAAAAGACTGAATTAAAATTAGGAAAGAATTCTCAGTACAAGTCAAGTAGTTTTTTGCGCATGAGTGGCATTACTTATAATTGGCTTTTAAAATTTTTCTGTTAAATGTTGTTGACTTTTTATACTACTTCAACTGTTTTGTTTTGTCTTTTATTTATATAGTGTTCATTTTATTTGTTTTCTTTACTGATACTTCAGAAATTTAATATTTTATTTGGATTTTACTTGTTTGTAAATTGATAATTATTTCCGAATTTAAAATGGAGGGACTTGTTCATTCACTGCACAATTTTGACTTTTTTCCCCCAAATTTTATTCTGATGTACCTGTGAAACTTTATGTTTAACTACATTTTCTACGTATATTGTCTATGTATGTCCATGTGTATTGTTATTTCGGCGTTTTGTCCGTTTTGCGCTGTCCATTGTAACTTCTCTCTACACCCTTTGGGTGGAGCTGGACGGCCTGGGTAATAAGAAAAACAAGAAAGATCAATCATGCATAAGTATTGATTATGAAACACTTTCCAACTGAAATGCAATTTCATTTAAACATCTCTACATGCAATACATTCAGCGGTGATCTTTTTTAAATTATCGTAGTATTACAATAATTTATTATGCTTGAAAAATTAAAACTTCATTGGCAATCAATCAATCGTCTGTTTCTCTATATAAAATCAATGAATATTTCATTCATATCACTTATATTCCAGACTCCAGACCTAATATTTTTTCGTGAAAAAAACTCAGCAATTCTCATACAATTCACCTTACAATCGCTTGATTTGTTTACATTCTGCATAAGTTAATATTAGGCTTCGCTACAGAAATAATCAAAGTTTAGTGATCATTCAAAGTAAAAAATATTTTAATTGCGTAAGCACGGAATTTAGATACAGATACTACGTAAAAGTAAAGCGATTTTAGAACAGATGCGACGCTAAATATAACTTTAAAAGATCTTTAAATATTACGCTCTTCACACACGGTAAAAAAAATGAATGCCATATTTTATTTTGCAATGAGTCACGTGATCTCTTCATATATCGTAAGAGTGTTATTATTATTTCAATTTTTATTTTAAAAAACTACCTAATGTATTTTACTGAAAAATTATTTCCACATTTTATGTGATAATTTGAATATTACCTAAATTTTTAGAAACAACTTGCGAATTCCAACATCACTTAAATGTTTGAAAAATGAGGTCCCATAGGGTCAATGTATTTCATTTTTTCAACCCGGGTAAAATACGAAACTAATTGGGTAATATTATTCAATTTTATTCCCATATGTCCCACAAGCCTTCTCAACAACATACTAAAATTTCATTTCGATAAAATCATTTTTACGGCAGTTATCGTGCGAACGGATAGACAGAATAAACAAAGTCATAAACTATATTGGAAAGTCAAACTATGTTTATAATTCAACTATATGGTGTTAAAAATCGGACAGAGGATTTTCGACTTATCCCCCAAGAGACGAAGAAAATGGACTTTAGAAAAGTCTTTTCAAACACCCAGTAGCTAGCTCTACGGTGATTTGGAACTCTAAACATTTGTACACATATATCACCGACCACTGAATCGAACTTAACAGTGTCGGATATACGATTTTTCAAAAAGTAAACAAAAAGGAAGACATTGGACGGAGGGGTTAAATCTCTTGGTATATGAAATTTGACCACGGGTCAGAACCGAACTGGGCCAATTTTCAATTGAGATATCTGTTTTCGACACTAAGCACTATTCATTGTAAAACAAAATAAAACCTATACGTAAAATTAAGCTGCAATGTACTGCAATGTACTACAAAGCTGCAATGTACTGCTACAAAGCTAAATACATATTCAAGCATATACACTGCAGTACCAAGAAATTTGCAGAGATGTTAAGTATCAAATTTTAAAAAAATTGTAAAATGTTAAAGATAAACTCAATTTCTGATTCAAAATTAGTAAAATGTCACATATAAATCAATTTTAATACACTTCTTATATTAAATTCCACAGAGCAAAACAATTAAATTACTGCATTTATATAATAAATGCCTATTTTCAAATTTCAAATCACTGTTATTATCAGGTAAATCAAAGAAACTCTGCTCTGTGCAAGTTTACCATGATTTCACTAATATTTTGCATTGATTATCTCATTTAAAATGCTTATTTAAGTAATTCTATTATTTACCCTTTTCATGCTATCAATAATTTCACTGAGTGTTTGTTTCACTCTTTATCTTTAATAAATTGTTTATCATTTGCAAAAAAAAAATGTAATTTACTGGTCCACATTCTTATTGCCTGCTTAAATTATTAATTTTAATTCATTATCTATCATCTGTTGCCTTATTAAATTTATTGTTTACAAAATAATTATTGTTTTAAGCTTACTTTTAAAATTTCCATCATTCTCTTATTTGAGATACAAGATTTAATTTTGACGTTTTAAATTTAACAGTGGCACTCCTAGGTGCAAAATCGAATTTTGAATCCAGTTTCAACTGGTCACGAGCGCCAAAATATCATGTAATAAATTAAATTTCATTAACTCATTTAACTATCCAGTTCACTTCCTGTAGTCATGGCACCAAAATATCAGAAAGCACTGGCTGTTAGTACTTCTGACATTGAAAAAGAAAAAAAAAATGATTAGACCAACAGCCATTACCATATTTCATCTAATAATTATTAAACATGGTCTATCACTCGGAATTATTGATCTAGTGGTTAGTTCTAAATTTAAATTACTCATACTTCACAATTGCTGAAATAAAAAAAATTAAATTATGAAATTCCAAAAATACTAGAGGCAAAATAAAGAGTTTAAAAGTGGCCAAAAATTCATTTATTATATGGATATGTAAAAAGCAAACATAATAGCAGAAATATCATAAAGCTAATTAATGCTCAATTAATTACACAAAATATCCTTAAGCTTAACAATGCTATCTCACATACTCTTACATACCCAATGTATATATATATTTACAGTGTTTTACAAAGTTTAAGATTTTTTAAATTCATTATTTTAAATAAAGTATGTTCTTCCTCATAGTACGGAGAATTCAAATTGAAATTTGCAATATATATATTGAGCTTATCTGTTTCTTCTTACTTTACACTTTTGAAATTACAATTAAACAATTGTCTTTAAAGATATTGCTGTCAGGGATCTTACTGATTCGAGTCAAGAAGCAGGCAACTTACATATAGCCTGAGATGAGGAGATGGTCTAGGGCTTTTTTTATCATCATTGGTCTTAAATCAATGAACAGTTGAATTCACACGCTCAGAAATATTGCACCATTTATCTTTGTAGGGTTTAGCCTCAGCAACAAAATTTATCGTCTCGTTAGGCATTGTCGCCTATAAAGTTGAGATATGAATCGATGTCTTTGTACATGCCCGAAGTAGCACTGGTGTGGGTAACCAAATCTTTAAAGCATCAAAATCGGCAAAGTTGAAGTTGTCAGGAACATGGTAACCAAATCTTTAAAAGATCAAAATCGGCAAACTTGACGTTGTCAGGAACATCGTCTTAACGAGGCTTAAGGCATCATATGCTTTGAAAGTGACTGGGCCGGTAAGAACGACTCACAAAGAAGTAAAGTTGGTGGTGGTACATTGGACTCATAGTCCTACCAATTGAATTATCTTAATGTCATTCAGTCAAGACCTAAAAAAAGTGTCGACCGCCTTGATGAAAAGACAGGGCCAGAGTGAGATATAAAAAGAGCAAGAATTGCAAAAGTCAAGACCTACGTGGTCCGACCCACGGGCCGACCACCTCCGTAAGAGAATAATCTTAGATTTTTTTTTTCATTCTATGCCGTAAGTTTAAAGTGGCGCTGTACACAGTCGCACATTATTGGTCACTCCTGAGCTTAAAGTCGTTCTTATTGGTTTGTAGCTCTGTACATTCTAAAAAGGTTGGGGTGCTGTATTGCTTATCCCTTTCCGAAGCAAGTTGGCCCATCTGTGAAATCTGTTGAAGTAGCTTTGTTTAGTAGGTGTAACTTTTGCACGTTATTTCTTCCAGTTGACAGGAATTATTGCTTCGTCAGATAACTGCCCATGTTTATCCTGACGGGGTGTAGTATTCTAGTATTGCATTTCTAGTGGGAAAAAGTTCTCTGCATGAGAAGGAATTTTGACCGTTATGGTCTTACGCATGTAAAGCTTGCACGTGTTTCTCCAAAAGGGGGAGGGCTAAGATGCTCACTGGTACCATACTCGTTAAGTTGCAGCTGTAACAATCTCATCCTGCAGATGTGCAAAGTGCGTGGGAAATGAATTTTGAAAATGGCTTATTGGCCTGGCAACTGCCTTTAGATGTCTTAATAAAGTGGAAAAGTGAATGTAAAATTTTAAGAAAAATTCAAATTCTAAGTACCATTTTATTTAAAAAAAGTTAACATATTTTAAAATGACTGTATTAATAAAATTTACTAAAAATGTCATTTATTATGACAAGTATATATATATATATATATATATATATATATATATATATATATATGTGTGTGTGCGTGTGTGTGTCTGTATATATAATGAATGAATTACAGCGAAAATACATTAATCACATTTTGCTGTTTTGCATTTCTCTGTGGAGCCAATTTAGAAACATTATATGCGGGAAATCACAATACAAGAGAAACTTAATTTTAACCAGTATATAAATATCAAGATAAAAAATTTAGAAAACCAGTGTACTTCACACTAAACTTCACTTTTTCACTTGCTGAAAGTTTAATTTATGATTCACGTAGAAAAATTCTAAATGTATAAAAAATGTCAAAACAACGCTATAACTCAGTGATTCTCTTAATTAGATTTGCTTTTAGCTCTTCAAGTGATTCTCCAAAGTCCTTTGGAAATAAACACTATGACTTTCAAAGGGAAAAAAATCGAAATTCAGCAGTGGAGATAGAAAGGTTATGTACACTTCTTCAAGCTTAAGCACGTCTACCCAAGGTTGAGGCAGCTACATGATAAGTTGTACGACGTCAATCAATTACTATAGTTTGGATTAGTATTTGCACTAGTACGTTAATGTGTTTTTTGGTATATCGCCCTTTATACAAGCAGTTTCTTTCAGTTTGTTTATTCAGGCAAGATGCCTTGCAGTTATTTGAAGCGTTATTTACTTTTCACTCTTTGTGTCTGTATACAAATCCCTGAACGTTTAGTATTAAACTAGAACGAAATACCCGCCGTTGCCCAGGTTCTAAATAGTCGTCCACTACAAATAAGCCCCGCTGCTTTTCAGAACATCGCTCAGGAAACAAGTGATAAGGTAATTTCACGTAAATCCTAGTGCATCCTATCCACTCCATCACGACAAAGGGAGTGTCTTCCCCAGTTTCAACATTTGAAGTATTTCGAGCGGTCCCAGTGACTGCGTGATTCACTCAAAAAATCAAATAATTAATTAGCGGCTTATATTGAATTAACGGTTATAATTCACGGATATAATGGATGGGTTTGTGAAATTATTTTTATTTCTAGAGTAATCTGTAATATTGGGATGAAATAAAAATTAACTCTGGGTGGGAAGTCAATTTCTGTATATCGTAATATAAAAATCGATAAGGTTTAGAAAGCCTGATCGATAAGGTATTAACTAGACATTGTTAAAAAAATCGATCAGATTAAAAATTCACTAAATATCGTCTAATAATCAATCGTATGGATTCCATTCAGAGCTTGTTTAAGAGAGAATTTTTATCTTTCCGATGGAAACTACGCGATAATATTTTAGGTCTCTAAGGAATCGATCTGTGCGAATATCGATTTGTACCAGAATCGTTGTAAATCGGGCTAAAACATAAATAACTAAAAGACTTATTCGAAATTTAAAAATAATAATAATAATACAGCCAAAGTGCACCTTTTAGGGTCCTGAAGTATCCGTATACTAAATTCCATGGTCGTACGACGCTTAGATTTCCCGCTACAGACCCCCCCCCCCCCACACACACACACACAGACATCTTCCTTTATTAAATAAGATTGTTACGTTCCTTATATACATAGTATAATGTATAAGGAAAGTATTGTGACGGATTCAAAAATTGGGATTCGAGATTTCAACGGGAGAACACGTTTCAAGCATCCCTAAACACGAAACAAATATTTTTGAGGTGATGTCTGTGTGAGTCTGTGAAGACGATATCTCACGAACGAATGGAGCGATTCGAAAGAAATTTGGTACGAAACTTACAATCCATGAATACTGGAAGCCTGTTGTTATTAAACGCAATCGAATGTTCAGAACACCATAAAGTTTCGAAAGAAATTTTGAAAAAATCGTCAAAATATCAAAACTTCTAATATAGTTACGCAAATAGTTAATCCTTATGTAATGTTTCATTTCAAAACGATTAACGCAAACTTTAGAATCCTAACATGAACCATTCTCGAGATATTGCACATTTTCAAATAAATTTATCAAACAATTACATAAAATAAGAAAAATATTAACTATTGTAAAATATGGTCACTTTTCATATGTAATACTAGCCGCCTTCGGCGACCAGCCTGTTCGCTACCCTTGAAAATTCTGACCGTGGCAAACTCGCTGGCGCGACCTATCAGAAAGGTGTAAGGTTACTATTTGGACGGCCAGGAAGTGCCACCCAATTTAAACCGGAACCCCGTGGGGGAGGCATCCACAGGGACCGTACCCTCCTTTCTCTACCACCAACCTCTCGGAAGGACTTACGGACCCACATGTTTAACGTGATCGTACTACGCGTGAACACGGCGGCAGTTTTGGCAGTGGCGGGAATCGAACCCGAGCCTACCGCGTGCAATTCCCGCGCGCTAACCACTGGGCTACCGCGCCCTCAACCCCGTGGATTTAACAAAGTTTGGTTTAGTTTAATGACGTTAAACCTAATAATGAAATTTTAAGGCACCACGACAATCTCCATAACTTTCTTTTTATTTATTTTTTTATTTCTTCAGTGTTTAAATTTTTTCATTGTGGTCCCAACCACCACCCGATGTAAATAATACATCGCCACAATTCAATCCAGCATAATGAGCCAAAAAGCAAACACTAATTCGGTTTTTAATTGTTCCTGGGTCAAAAACCGTGCAAGAAACCATAATTCAATCATTTAAATTTTATAATGACCGTATGCTAAGTTCTTAATTCCATCATTTAAAATATCCTCATTCTATCGTTCCATCATTTAAAATATCCTCATTCCATCGTTCCATCATTTAAAATATCCTCATTCCATCGTTCCATCATTTAAAATATCCTCATTCCATCGTTCCATCATTTAAAATATCCATAAATTAAAATATCCATTTAAAAAATCTATATCGTTCCACTATTTAAAATATCGCATAAGACATTAAATAACAATAATTTTATACAATGCAACACCACAATATCTCCATGGAGACAGCTTGACGTCCCCGGCTGCACGCGCATGTGGTAGAAAAATCGGATCTTCGTCATGAATTTGTCGAGAAATTTAAAATCATTACTTCTTTAAAATCAGGATCGGGCTGCTGTTTATAATTATATCTTAACCAGATTGGGCTTGTAAGAAAGCCTGATGTTTGAGCTTTCTGAAAATGTAAATTATTAGTCGAAATTCTCGATACTTTTTCGGATGCGAGGATTTAAAAACAAAAGTTCGTTTTTTTGAGCCGAAAGTGACTTATTTTAAAATCATTAAAAATATTAGAAATTAAAATTGAGATTTGAAATTGATATATTTTTACTCGCAATTGACTGCTCTTTTTGATCGTGTGATTTGTTTTTTTCTACCACGTCTGGATGGTGGAGAAAAAAGTGACCGAAATTTGTTTTTCCCACCTTCTCAATCATAAATCAAATCAAACTCATTTTGCGACACGAAAAATATATAAGAAGCATTCATCCGCGTGATCTAACGGGGCTGTCCACTCCCCATTTATATCGTCTGCTATGATGGAGAGACCTCTGGAATGGCTTAGCAATAGATGAATGCAACAATTGGTCACGAAACGCATTAATCTGAAACGAGCCTCCAGACAATAAATTCTACATAGAAATGTGGAGATGCATAACAGCTAATCACACAGAAATTCTTGCATTACGAGTTTTAACTATAAAAAGTTATGTAGGTAAGTAGCACATCACTTTCTCTACACAATACTGATTTTTTTACACTTTCCAACATAGTTGGAAATTGTTTATGACTTGGGTCATTCTGTCTGTTCGCAGATTAATAGGATCCTCAATAAGCAATAATATCCATAATAAAATATTTTAATAATAAATTCGTCCATTTGGCATCATTTCGTTAATGGAGCGTCATTTTAACTATACTTTGTCAGTATGAGCGACATATCGATAAGTTGGCGATATTTCGCTGAATGAGTTGTTACGTTCGCCAAATTTATCACCAAGCGTTACACACAGATGAAGAGAAAAGCTTTCTTATATATAAATTACTATTGAAAATGGTGGGTCGTCAAAACACAAAACTATTGCACAAATATCTTCGCTTGAATGGAACGAACTAGATCTATGAAAATCGTATTAACAAACGTGTCGCATAATACTGAATGAAAAGTGAATCGATTTTGGGATAGTAAATACTTTTTTTTCTGTAATGTTTTTGATAAATTTATCAGAAAAACGTGCAATACTTTGAGAACGGTTCATGCTAGCGTTTTAAAGTTTGTCATTCGTTTCATAATGAAAAAATCTGATGTGGGCAACACATGACTTTCCTTATATAATGTAATGAATTTACTACTTTTACAGTAAAAAAAATAGGTTTTTCTTATAGTAGATACTTATATTCCTTCCAAGATATTGAATTTTCGACAATTAGTCGTCATTTTCATCCATTTGGCGAGATTTTCGTTAATTTGACAACATTTCAAAAAGTCGCCAAGTTGGCGACATTCCGCCAAATTCGTCGCCAAAATCTCGCCAAGCGTTATGGACTAAGAAATAAGTTATTCTTACAGCAGACAAATGACTATTGGCGTTCAAATACAAACGTATTACTCAAAGTATCTTTTTTTATGAATGTAACGAGCTAGATCTACGAGAATGATGTCACCCAATTTATCGTATGGTATTACATATGAAAAGTGAACATGTTTCTCAATAGGAAATATTTTATTTTTATTTTATATGACTTTTTGATAATTGTTTTGAAAAATGTGCAATATCTCGAGAACAGTTCATGTTAGCGTTCTAAAATTTATGCCAATCGTTTTCTAATGAAAAATTACATAAGAAATGTCTATTTGCGTAACTTTATTAGTGGTTTTGATTTTTTGACGATTTTTTCAAAATTTCATTCGAAAATTTAGGGGGGTTCTGAACATTCGATTGCGTATAAAAACAATAGGCTTCCAGTGTTTACGGATTGTGATTTTTGTATCAAATTTTGGTCGAATCTGTCCATTCGTTCGTCAGTTATCGTCTCCACAGACTCACTGACACACACACACACACACACACACACATCACTTCAAAATTGTTTGATTCGTGATCAGGAATGCTTGAAACGTGCTCTCCCCTCGAAAACTCGAATTCGAATTTTCGACTCCGTCACAATACTTTCCTTATACATTATGTATACAAGAAAAGTAAAAATACATAAGAAATGATAATCTATGTAGCTTTATTAGAAGTTCTGACTTTTAAATGATTTTTTCAAACTTTGATGCAGAGATTCGCTAAAATAATCGCTATATTTTGACATTTTTGATACTTTTAGACTTTTACTTTCCTTATATACATAATGTATAAGGAAAGTATTGTGACGGGGTCGAAAATTCGAATTCGAGTTTTCGACGGGAGAGCACGTTTCAAGCATCCCTGATCACGAATCAAACATTTTTGAAGTGATGTCTGTGTATGTGTGTGTGTGTGTGAAAGTATGTATGTGTGTGTGTGCGTGAAAGTATGTGTGTGTGTGTGTGTGTGGAGACGATAACTGACGAACGAATGGATCGATTCGAACCAAATTTGGTACAAAAATTACAATCCTTAAACACTGGAAGCCTTTTGTTTTTATACTCAATCGAATGTTCAGAACCCCCCCTAAATTTTCGAATGAAATTTTGAAAAAATCGTCAAAAAATCAAAACCGCTAATAAAGTTACGTAAATAGACATTTCTTATGTAATTTTTCATTAGGAAACGATTGACATAAATTTTAGAACGCTAACATGAATCGTTCTTGAGATATTGCCCATTTTTCAAAACAATTATCAAAAAGTCATATAAAATAAAAAAAATATTTCTTATTGAGAAAATGTTCACTTTTTGTATGTAATATCATGCGATACATTGGGTGACATCATTCTCGTGGATCTAGCTCGTTCCATTTATGAGAAAAGATACTTTGAGTACTACTTTTGTATTTGAACGCCAATAGTCATTTATCTGCTGTAAGAATAACTTATTTCTTTGTCCATAACGCTTGGCGAGATTTTGGCGACAAATTTGGGGAATGTCGCCAACATAGCGACTTTTTGAAATGTTACCAAATTAACGACAATCTCGCCAAATGGATAAAAATGACGCTGAATCAATGAAAATGACGACTCATTGTCGAAAATTCAGTATCTTGGAAAGGATATTAGTATCTACTATAAGAAAAACCTATATTTTTACTGTAAAAGTAGTCAATTCATTACATTATATAAGGAAAGTCATGTGGTGCCCACATCAGGTTTCTTTTTTTTTAGGCATAAATCTAACTTTTAACAAGCAAAAAAGTGAGGCTTAGAGAGTGGTACATTTATTTTTTCTTCCCCATACTATAGAGAAAGTATTGTTTCCACGAAAATTTTTGATTTAGACATTTTGATGCAAATATATATTTTAGGACCTCCTGAACACGTTTTAACTATTTTTAGAATGATGTCTGTCTGCATTTCATTTCTTGCGCACACGACAGTTGCCACACATATTAATGGATGGTCACAAAACGTTAGTAACTAAACTCTGGAACGAGATAGAATTTCTTGAAATTCGAGTAAAAATTTAAAAAAATTTATATATTTTTTAACATAGCAGCATAGGATAAAATTGGATATAATTATACAAAAAAGGGGTCATTGATAGCTCAATGATCACGTGACATAACAGTTTCAATAATGATGGTGAAAAATAGACGCGATGCAATTTTTATGTTCGTGACGCCATTAGCCCTCTCGAAGGGAGGGGGGAGTTATACTAGCGGGGGGGGAGTAGTGATAATTAAGTAAAAGTTATTTATTACCTTAAGAATTTTTAGAAATTAGTGCAACATAGTTTCTTTTTAAAACTACAAAATATTTTACCGGCACAACGAGTTTACTTGATATTGTTAAAATTTTACTAATAAATTCAGTTTTAGACAATGTTAAATGATGGATAATTAAAAAAATATATATATAATATAAGATGAAAACTGACGGCGCCTTAAATTATAACTTAATATTATAATTATAAAATAAAAATAGTTTCCAATTAAAAATATCAAGCAAAAATATCAAAATCTCCTATGGGAACTTCTAATGGAAATATTTTTATTACGGATCAAATTAAAGGAATTATCTTAATAAATTATTTGCTAATTGTAGGTTCATTCATATCCACTAGAAACAAGAGCATTTTTGCCTTAACTAATTTAAGTGCATTTAATCATAACTAATTTTATTGTAGGATACTGCACAACTGAACCTAATTAAGACAATTTTCTTCAAATTAATTTTTTGAAAGCTTCTAAGAATCCCATTATTATTTTTCTTAATTTTTGAACTTCAGCGCTAATTAGATTAACAAAGTCCTCATTAAAAATTGTCTTCACAACTTTGCCGCAAATTTAAATATATATATTTTTGCAAAAACATGTAATTACTCCATAAAGGTATATAAGGTATAAAAGTAGTGTATTTAGTTCATAAAGCAATGAATTTAATCAACTTCAATTAATAAAATTTTATAAATTAATTCTGCTTCACTGATTTATAATTCAATGAAAGGAACTTTTGCAAAGAAAAATCGCTCTTAATGACTTTTGAAGCCACAGGAAATTTCGTACACCGAGAGACTTCCCATTTTAATCCCGAAACTTTATCAGCCTTCACAAAGTAAAAAAAAAAAAAATTCCGGAATTACAAAAGAATTAATTAAATTTCTATAAAGCTGCTCTAGAGGGTGCTCGATGAAGTTCTAAGTAGACCAAGCAAGTTTTGAACGATGCCAACTAGCGCAATGGAAGTAAAATATCGATAGAGTAAAGTGACTGTACGCTACCAGGCGAGATTGACAGCGGCCCCAGGGGCAAATTTTGGAAGTTAGCGCTTCTATTTCGGTTAGTTGGTTTGTTTTGGTTGGTTGATTGGGTTTTGTGGCACAAAATCCAAAAAGGACATGCTACGCCAACCACATAGTAAAACAAACAACTTATTTACGAGTAAACTACAATAACGAAGTGTATAACTAATATAAAATTTTTAAAATGCACACAAAATAACATGACGATTTAAAAAAAATCTGATGTGGGCAGCACATGACTTTCCTTATATAATGCAATGGATTTACTAATAAAAAATCTGATGTGGGCATCACATGACTTTCCCTGCAGACTCAAATTCATATTTTTTTTCTTTAATAATTCATTAAATTGAGTTTAATTGCACAAAATAACACTAAATTTACATTTTTAATTCAATTTCTGTTTTTATTTAATAATTAGAAATTTTCTAAAAATGGCATAACTAAATTAAAAAAATCTCTATTTCGAGAATGGTTAGTCCTAGAGTAATAGAGTTATTATTTTCCTCATCAAAAATTACGTATAAAACAAGCATTTAATTGATATGTTTGAACATACGTAGCTTTTTTTAGATTTTGCGATTTTTGAGGGCCATTTCGTAAAAAAAGGCAGGCTGTTCTTTTCCGAATAAAACCAAAATCTAATCAGCACCAGAGTACCCCCCAAGTAACTTATCTATCAAATTTTGTGAAACTTGGTCAATTAGTATTTTAGCTAGAGTGGATACATGAAAGTTTTACGGGCTATTTCACAAAAAAGGCGAGTTCTGTTTTTACGAATCGTACCAAAAACTAATCAGCACCAGGGTCATACCCTACCAAATTTTATGAAATTCGTTCCATTAGTTTTTGAGTGAGAGTGGATACATACATTGCACAGACAGACACACAGACACACACACAGAGGTCACGTTAAAAATGGTTTTTTCGAATTCTAGAGGTCTCGAAACGTGTAGATCCGTCGAAAACTCGAGCTGTGATTTTCGGCATGATTCCAATACTTTTCCTATACATTATGTATTGCAGGTAAAGTAAAAAATCTGATGTTGGCAGCACATGACTTTCCCTGCAAACTTATATCCACGATCTCTTTATTTTAATTCAATTTAATTCACTTTTAATTCAATTTTCGTCCTCATTTGGTAATTGGACATATTTTCAAAGGTGGCGTACTGAAAATATAAAAAACAAAAATATCTCGAGAACGGCTGGAACTAGTGTGATGAGGTTGATCTTATTCTTTTCTTCGTTAAAAATTACGTATTAAATAAACATTTAATGGATATATTTGATTATACGTAGTTTTTTAATTTAGATTTTGCCGATTTTTGTGGGCCATATTGGAAAAAAAGGCAGGTTATTTTTTTCCGAATTATACCAAAATCTAATCAGCACCAAGGTGGCCTACAATCGACTTATCTACCAAATTTTGTGAAATTCGGTCCATTAGTTTTTTAGTTATAGTGGATACAAAATCTGCACAGACAGAAACACAGACGTCACGCTAAAAATGGTTTTTTCGTATTCTAGAGGTCTTGAAACGTGTAGATCCGTCGAAAACTCGTGTTGCGATTTTCGACATGATTCCAATACTTTCCCTATACATTACCATGTATTGCAGGGAAAGTAAAAATCTGATGTGGGCAGCACATGACTTTCCCTGCAGACTTATATTCACGTTCTATTTATTTAAATTAAATTTAATTCACTTTTAATTCAATTTTCGTTCTCATTTGAAAACTGGACTTATTTTCATAAATGGTGTAGAAAAAATACGAAAAACAAAAATATCTCGAGAACGGCTAGTCCTAGTGTAATGGGGTTGGTCTTATTCTTTTCTTCGCTAAAAATTATGTATTAAACAAGCATTTAATGGCTATATTTGAGCATACGTAGTTCTTAAGTTTAGATTTTGATGATTTTTGCGGGCCATTTTGCAAAAAAAGGCAGGTTATTTTTTTCCGAATTATACCAAAATCTAATCAGCACCAAGGTGGCCTACAAGCGACTTATCTACCAAATTTTGTGAAATTCGGTCCATTAGTTTTTTAGTTAGAGTGGTTACAAAATCTGCACAGACAGACACACAGACACACACACAGACGTCACGCTAAAAATGGTTTTTTCGTATTCTAGAGGTCTTGAAACGTGTAGATCCGTCGAAAACTCGAGGAAATAGGGAAAACATACTTTCCCTATACATTAACATGTATTGCAGGGAAAGTAAAAATAGGTTTTTCTTATAAAAGATACTTATATTCTTTCCCAGATATTAAATGTTCGTCAATGAGTCGTCAATTTCATTGATTTGGCATCATTTCTATCCATTTGGCGATATTTTCGTTAATTTGGCAATACTTAAAAAGTCGCAAAGTTAGCCACATTCAGCCAAATTCGTCGCCAAAATCTCGTCAAGCGTTGTGGACGCATAAATAAGATTCTTATAGCAGATAAATAACTGTTGACGTTCAAATGCAAAAGTATTAATCTATTATTAAAAGTAGTAGTATGCACTGTATTACAAAAGTATTAAGTATATTTTCTCATGAATGGAACGAACTAGATCCACGAGAATGATGTCACTCAATTTATCGCATGATATTACATATGAAAAGTGAATATGTTTCTCAACAGTTAATATTTTTTTTTTTAATTTATGAGATTTTTTGATACATTTATTTGAAAAATGTGCAATATCTCGAGAATGGTTCCTGCTAGCGTCCTAAAAATTATGTCAATCGTATTCTAAGCAAACATTATATAAGAAATGCCTATTTGCGTAACTTTATTAAAAGTTTTGATTTTTCGATTATTTTTTCAAAATTTCATTCGAAAATTTAGGGGGGTTCTGGACATTCTACTGTGTTTAAAAACAATAGGCTTCCAGTATTCACGGATTGTAATTTTTGTACCCAATTTCATTCGAATAGCTCCGTTCGTGAGATATCGTCCCCACATACACAAAGAAAGACATCACCTTAAGAAACGGTTTATTCGTTTTTAGGGATACTTGAAACGTGCTCTCCCGTCGAAAACTCGAATTCAAATTTTCCACCCCGTCACAATACTTTCCTTATACATTATACTATGTATATAACGAAAGTAATTTAAAATCAGTTGATAGACGGTGAAAAGGATGATACAAAGTGAGAGGTGAAATGTTACATATGATAAAATAAAATCCTATATCCAACAAAAATGAAAACAGGTTAGGATGAGAAGCTTCTCCTATCAAATCCATTAAAGTAATGTCAGAAGTCATGAAGTGTTTAAGACGATGATGTTTGAAATGAGTGTACTTGTTAAAAAAGTGTTTTACACTCACTGATGTCTGACACTAGTTACAAGAGGGCTCACATTCACCTATAAGCAAATATCTGTGGGTAAAACGCAGGTGACTCATTCGCAAGCGAGTTAAGATAACACCAAGTTTCCTACACTGAAAACTAATCCACTTTTGTACTAAGGGCTTTATTTCATGCAATTTATTTTGGGATTGCTGATTCCATGAATGCTGCCATTTATCAAATGTTATTTAACTAATATTTTTTTTATATCTGTCAAATGCTTCTATTTCGGAAACCATAAGAAATATAGTAAAAATGTCGATTAGAAAGTTGTAGAGCGTTACCAAATGCGTAGGAAACTATTTTATTCAATGCAAAAACGATATTTACATAATTTATAGTTTAACGCAAAAAATGTTCTATATGTACACTCCAACCATAATACATGTTTGTATACAGAAAAAAAACATTATGTTGCCCGTTGAGCAGTAGACAATCGTAAGAGATATTGCCGTGCAGTTTTCACAGCCTTTCGTCTGAATTCGTAACATTACAGTCTGTCATCTCGCAATAATTTTCATTCGAATAAATCAGCGGTTCTCAACCTGTGGTATACGTACCGCTGATGATAGTGAGAAGATGAATAGGATAGTGGTACATGGACAACTTGTAGCATTTGCAAAATACCTTTCCTCTGGTGCGGAACAGCTCAGTGGTTAGATCACGGGGATTGAAATCCGAGGACTCGAATTCGATCCCCGGCCCTACCCAAACTGTTCCCGTGTTCACTGGGAGTACGGGCACGTTAAATATGTTGAGCTGAAAGCCCTCCGAGAGGTTGGTAGTAGAGGGAGGTGGGTACGACGGTCCCTGTGGATGTCGCACCCCCCCCCCCCCACTGGGATTTGATCTAAATTCGGTGGCATTGTCCAGGTCATCCAAAATAACAGATACCTTACACATTTGGGTAGCCGGCCGTCCAAATAGATACTCAAGTCCCCAGTATGAGTCAGACGATCTGGATCTTCAACACATTTGGGTAGGTCGGACGGTTTGGGTCGGAATAATTTAGGAAAGAAATACCCTTCTCCTGATGAAAAAAGCTCAATGATAACTGAAATTGAATGTATGATTTTATTTTTTTAAATTTCAGAAAGAGTAATTATATTTTAATGCTATGTTATTCACACGTACTTGTATGAAATGGGATTTTCAAGTGTTGTACCTAAAACACAAATAGAAAACAAAACTCGACATTCGTGATTTTTTTCTTTTCTGTCACGATGTTCATCAAAGTACACACATCTGATGAAAGAAGGTGGTTGGCGAACTTTTTCGTATATTTTATTTGCAGGATCGGGCTTTGTGTGTCACAGCCATCATTCGTATGCTTTGTGTCTGTTAAATGCCTTTTCTTACCAAGTCAATGATAATCTACAACTTCCTACGTACAGCTCAAATGTAATGCTGCTAAGTAAATACACTAAAATAATTTCGTTAGAAGCAGCTTACAACACAAAATAAGAGGAATCGTCGACCATTTTCCCACGCTTCTTGTGTGTGTCCTGACGAAGAAGTCTGTTTTTGGCTTTCGAAACCGGTAGATACTATTATTTCGTGTTGTACGATGCTTCTAACGAAGTTATTTTAACATATACTATATACATCTTTCTAAATCAGAGTTTTTCTGAATCTCTCACAATTGCCTCACTGTTCTCTCATTCATTCTCTCATAGAAATAAAAAAATTTAATTTCAAATTTCACTGCCAGGGGCGCTGTGGTCAATCTTGCTCATAGTCACCTTACTATAAAGATATCTCACTTTCATATTTCTTGCTACCATCATTCAAAACTTACTTGTACAACCCTTGACTACACAATTGCCTGCACCTCGCAAAATTCGGAGGTTCGGCCCCATATTAAGTAACAAAGATAATTTTAAAACAAATATCTATTGATATAAGATAAAATCATTAAAAACAAATCTAAAATGAAAGTCTCCATTTGACTTTCTTGTACATCCATATTATATCTTGTTCAGGTATTTTTTTTTATCATAATCAGTATGAGAATATGACAAGAAAGATCAATCATGCATAAAGCGTTGATTATGAAACACTTTCCAACTGAAATGCAATTACATTTAAACATCTCTAAAATGCGATACATTCAGCGCTGATATATTTTAAATTATCACAGTATTACAACCATTTATTTTATTTGAAAACTTAAAACTCCATGGGCAAAAAATGAACTTTATTCAAATGACGTCATCGAAGTATAAATTGTCTGGATATCTATGCAAAAGCAGAGAATATTTCATTCATGTCACTTTTATTCCAGACTCCAGAGCTAAATAATTTTGCGTGAAAAAATTCAGCAAATATATATATAACAACAATACAACTCATCTTACAATCATTTATTTATATTCTGCATCCATTAAAATGAGGCTTCCTTGTAGAAATAACCAAAGTTTAATGATCATTAAACTAAAAACATTGTAATTACGTTGGCACAGAATATAGATGGACAGAAAATACGCAAAAATAAAACAGTTTTAGAAAGGATGCAACACTCAATAACAATTTTAAAAAACTTTAAAAATCACAATTTTTACACTGAGAAAAAAATATGGATGCCACATTTTATTGTGAAGTCGGTCACGTGAACTCTTCATATAATATGAGTGTCATTATTTATTTAATTTTTATTTAAAAACTATCGAACCTATTTTGCTAAAAAATGTTTATATATTTTTATGAGATAATTTGAATACTTCCTAATATTTTCAAATTTTAGGAAGTACTCAGATTAATTTAAATACTTTGAAAGTAATTTGCAAAGTAATTTGCAAATTTTAACTTTGCAAATTACTTTGAAGTTAAAAAATGTTTGAAAAATTAGGTTCCATAGGGTTCAATTTATTTCACTTTTTTAACCCGGATTCAATCCGAAACTAATTGTATGATATTATTCATTTCCATTTCCTTATATCCCACAGACCGTCCCAACAACATACTAAAATTTTATTTTGATAAAATCATTTTTACGATAATTATCGTGCGAACGGACAGACAGACAGAATGAACAAAGTCATAAGCACTTTTCAACTATGTTGAAAGTGTTAAAAATACTACCAAGGATATTTGTACTTTTTCAGAACGATTTCACAGCAATATAATTAATTTTAAATAAAAATATTTAAATAAAAATATATTTATTTCCTGAATGGTTTACCTACTAACCTTTTCTCTCTGGACTATTAACACATCAAGATGTTTCGGAAAGAGGTCATTCCATTAACCCTTTAGTCGTAGATATATACTACTATTAGAACGAATTCCAAAACGTAAATTAGCGACCGCTACTCAAATTATACCACTCACTTTCCAAATCGACACATCAGTTTCAATCACCAAAAAATGCGAAATCCTTAGTTTACGCGCAAGGAGCATCGTTCCATAAACGAAATTAGTTTCCCACATTACATGCACGCTCCCTGCTAACGTAAAAAAGAAAAAAAATGTACAAGAGAGAAAGCGGCCTTTTAAATGTATTTGCTAATAAATGATGATAGTAGTCAAACATGAATCAAAAACTGGAGAGAATTCGAAATTTTCAAGAGTACGCTAGCTTAAATTATTTATAATTAAAGAACAGATGGGTTCAAACATGTGTTCTGTTTTAGAGCACTTTGTAATATTTAAAGGAACTGTTGTCAAATTATAAATATTGGATTGCCAGTCAATATTTTATGTCGCAATATAAAAATCGGGGATGTTTTAAACACACGAAAAGTATATTTTCTTTTCTAAATTCACGAAAATTCGTTAATTAATCGTATGAATAATCATTCTTCGATCAAATAATCGTATTTTTTTATCAAATAATTTAATTAAATAATTGTATTTTTTTTATCTTTCCCATAATGTCAATATGGAAACTAACAATATTTTCTGTCTCTAAGGAACCAATTATGTGTAAATAGGGCTAACTGATAAAATAAATAATATACAAATTCGGTTTAAAAAAAATTAACACAGAGGTTTACCTTCCAGGTCCTGAAGTACCCGTACATCAAGATTCATGACCGTAAAACGCTTAGATTTCTCGCTACAAACCGCATACACACAGACAGACATTTTATTTTATTAACACATTGAGCGCTGAGCTGTTCTTGCTCTGCCTACCGTTCAGACGGCACACAGCTCGCTCGGCGAGGTGTTCGGTCAAGGGTATAAACAGAAGATAACACACAGTTCATAAAGTCACACAAAGTCCGAAGTAAAAACACAAAGTTCGAAGATATTGCTCTGAATGTACAAACGCAAAAACATTCGGCCGCAATACAGCCAGAAAGTGAACCAAACAGGTCGTCCCTTTTTGTAATATGTGGAAAACCAAACCACATCTTTGTATAGAATGTTTTAATAAACTCCGTTAAAATGATAACATTTATTTGTTAACCTTGATATGCCTGTCACACGGACCGACGTCTCTCAAACGAAAAGTGCACTGTCAGTCCCCACAGACTGACGCCACGCTTAACGTGTTAAGAAAAATATATTTGTAGATATAAATTATAAATTGAGAAAAGTATGTGTATGAAAACATTATCATGTGATGCAATTGTTTATCAATATTTTGACTAGTGTGGTTGGCGTCTCTGATTATCCTGGGATAAAAGTCTGTGCTCCCCCTCTTTCCGAAATCGACAGATATTTCTCCTCGTTCGCTATATTATCCGTTTATAACGAAGTTTTTACTTTACAAACTATTTGCTTAATTTAGGAACCAACAAGAATCCCTTCTACGCAATTTTAATAAATAACCTAAATAACTTAAAGTTTCGGAAGCGAGAGCAAATTTAAGACCCACTGCACCGTGAAAATCCGTAATGTTCCCCCAAAATTTCTTAAAGATTTATGTGTTCGGTCTGCGCCAGCTGTCACCAAACAGAACTACTACTTCCGCATGTCATTGATTACACGCTATTCTGTTTAATATTAAACGTCTGGAGGAATTACTAGGATCTCAGGAGATACTCAATTGCTTCCTTTGAAATTTATGGATATTGATATAGAACTCTGTGGAACACACGCCAAAGTATAAGTTTTAGAAAAATAAGTTAGGAAAGGTACTATTGTACGGATAAAAGTTGACCTGGATAAGGATATTTGCAGCTATAAAATAATTTTTTTTAATCTAATGTGGGCAGCACATAACATTTCCTACATAATGCAATGACTTCTCTTGTTTTACAACAAACTAATGTTATACATCTGTAATAAAAATAATAGAAAAAAAATAAATAAATGAGAAAATAAATAAATAAATATACGAAACATCCGATCGTAATTGCACAATTTATATCGCAGAACAAAACGGAAGGTATCGTTCGGTAGGAATCAATGTCTTCTACACAAACATCAATATTTAAAACTGAATAAGGTATGCCCGTCATATGGCGGGATTAAAAATGTGCAAAGCATTGTCTCTTATTTAGCTTCATTTTTATCAATTTGGCGACATATAAGTCAATTTGGCAAGATTTAAAAATACCCGTCAAGTTGGCAATATGCCACTAAATGTGTCGGTAGAGTTTTGCCAAGCATTATGGCTGAAGAAATAGGTTATTCTTATAGTAGATTCTTATATTATTTCCAAGATATTGAATTTTCACCAATGTGTCGTCATTTTTATTATTTAGCGTCATTTCTATCAATTTAGCAACTTTTTTATCAATTTGGCGACATTTTTATTCATTCGGCGACATTTTTGTCTAGTCAGACCCAAGGGTTTTCTGCCCTTAAAGTAATAAATTAAAAACATTCAAGAATAATATTTCCTACTTTTGTTGAAAGATGCTTGAACTTTTTTGAATACTAAACCAAGGCTTAACTGTATCCCGCTTTCCGTTGATGCGCGGGATACAGTTAAGCCTCGGTTAAACATGTTAACGAAAGGAGTGTGACACTCTTGAGTTGCGTGGTATCTCAAATAAAGATATGTAAAATGATAAGAAATAAAATAACATCAGGGTCTCACTTTCAGTATCTGAAGTCATACGCTACGTAAAGCTTCATGGTTACATCATGATTTCGCTGTGAAAGAAGCGAAGGCATTATGTAAAGAACGGGCTGCCCATACCATGACTCACTTTCAATATCTGATGCCATACGCTACGCAAAGCTCCATGGTTATATCATAAAAATTGAAATGTTTATGCGGGATTAAAATGCGTTTGGCAACATTTTGTAGCAGCGTTACCCGGGATAGACAGATAAATCAATATGTTTATATTATTAATTTACATAAGGGGCCATCTGCATAGTCCATTTTGGCACTCACTTCGAAATCTTCATACGCAGATCCCCCCCCCCCCCCCCCGAATGATCATTACATATTCGGATTCACCGAAACCTTTCATGCAGAATAAAAATAAAATAATGAAAAAGGGCCCAAAATGGACTGAGAAAATCCTTAAAACCATTAAGGGTGCGTTTAAAAATTGAACTCTGCAACAGAAAGGGCGAATTCAGATCTGATAGTCTAGTTCCGCCAGTATGTAATGTTCTGTCTCCATCATCTACGTTTTGTTTTTGTGTGACACCTTTAAAAACGTCATTTCTTTTTCATATCCGCTTGAAATTTTCTATAAAATCTGAATATATAATGATCGACGGGGGTTGCCCTTAAATATTTTGAAGTGAGTGTCAAAATAACTATGAAGACGTTCCTTTAAAGCAAATTTTAAATATCGATATTTATAGAAGGCATTAATCCCTATCGGATGATATCTTCCGTATTATTCTACGATGTAAATTGAGCAATTAATTGCTACCGAGTGTTTCATTTTTTTTACGACTATACAAGATCCATGCTACAAAACTTTTACATAATTGTATATTAGCATTGAGCCCTTTTCAGGATTAAAATACATAAATATATTTCAAAGTAGCACATTAACTTATATTTCGCGGAAATCTAACTGGACTATAGGAAATAGGACTAGTATTCGCTAAATAATCCACATATTAAACCATTTTAATCGTTAGATAATATTGAAATGCCATTCATTTTGTGTCCTTTTGTTAACTAAAACCATTTATGTGCATTTTTGTCATTTTGCCAGCATTTTTAAATAGTCGTCGAGTGGGTAATATTTCGCCAAAATGGATCGCAAAGATCAATATATTTAAGCATACATGCAAAATATGCTACATCTCAATAACCGGTCATACTAGCTTCCTAAAGTGGGTGCCATTCGGTTTTTATTGATACATTACAAAGAAAAAGGTTACTTATTTAACATTGTTAAAGATCCTGAATTTTTAATGGGTTTTTTAAAAATTCATTCGAAAATTGTGAGGGTTGGGGGGAATTTTCCACACATTTGATCGCGTTTAAAATCGATAGGATTCCAGTATTTACTGATTGTAATAATCGCTCCAATTTGCTTCGAATTGATGGATTTGTTCGTGAGATATCGCTTCCACAGACTCACCGACACCCTCCATAACAAACACACTAAAATACACACACACTAACATATATACACATAAACATCCAATAAAAACGTCCGATTCGAGTTCAGGGATGCTTGAAATGGGCTGCTCTTCCGTCAAAAACTCGCATTGAAATGCTCGACCCCCTCACAATATTTTCTCTATACATTATACATCGTATATAGGGAAAGTAATTTTTTTTGTAATCAAAATGTTCGCAAGTATGTATGACCAACTTCACTCTGAATTGGTATTACATCGGATATGCCAACCAGCTACTAGCTTGCCATACTATTGCGTATTAGCTTAATGCGACGTATCTCGTGCATTGACTCCCGCTACTAACGTAATCATTTATTAATGAGTAACTAAAATTAAAACACAATGAAACTTAATAATCTACATCAAGAAAATACATGCGTGGCTTTAAGAGCCCAGAGTACTGTTGCAGATGCAGCATAGTTGACTAGTAGGTGAAATATATTCATAACGAGCACGAATTGAAAACTCCATTAAAACTTGAGACTGAAGTCGTGACGATAGCAGAACATTAAATGCTTTGCTACAGACATGCGCAATAACTGCATTGACTGGTCAAGCCGGAAAACTGCGTTGTCACGCAATAAAGGCGACACCACACACACCACCACCACCATAGACTAAACCCCGGCCTGCCTAAAATCGCACACAAACTTGGACCGTCAGCCAGACTGTTCGAACTATTAGTCCAGTCAATAGTTTTTTTGATTGGTGGTGCTTTCGCGCTGTTCCTTGGGGATTTCTCTCGTTCTGTTTTCTAGGGTGAGGTATTTTTGAGTATCCTTGCTGCTTCGGTGGGTCTCAGGTATTGTCTTTCCTGTTTGGTTAGATATTCCGGCGGTAAGTGGTTTTTCGTTTTTTCTTCCCAGTCGGTGGTTTTTGTCAAAGTTGCTTTGGTGCGTAGTTTGTTTTGAGTATGGGGGGAATCTTCCCCCCTTCGGGATGGAATGCTTCTCTCTTTGCCTTGGATTTGTATGATCTGATTGAGTATGCTAGTGCCATGGAATGCCATTCTTTTACTTTTTTCTTGATTCCCTCGTCCCCTTTGCGGGCGGACAATCCTTTTGTTCTCAGGAAAAATATTATCAGTAACCTTTCTGCCCCCTTGGAAGCTTCTTCACCTTTCAAAACAAGAGCAGGAAATATAGTCCTTACAGCGTATACGAAGAAAACAGCTCTGGAAATATTGGAAATTAAAACAATTCAAGACATTCCGATAACAGTGAAATTAAGTTATGACAATATCCTCTCGGGCTTTGTCATCAGTAACATTGACACAGATATTACCCTGGAAGAAATAACGCAAGACCTTAGGGACCAAAACATTGAAATATTTGATATTTGTAGATTAAAAAAAAAGATAGAAAATGAAATAATACCATTAAAAACCATAAAGTTTCGTACTCCAACTTTAAGACAGAATATCCCGGAAAAAGTTCATATAGGAATGTTAATACATTACATAAAAGAATTTGAAGAAAAATCCAGACAGTGTAAGAAATGTTGGATGTTCGGACACGGAAACAACAACTGTAGGTCACAAATCATATGTAAAAGATCCACGGGAAACCATGAGGATAAGGAATGCCCTAACCCGACCGCTTTAAAATGCCGAAATTGCAAACTGGACATTCAGCAGACTTTGAGAATTGTGAAGCTAAACAAAAGGAAATAAACATTCTAAAACTAAAAAGAGAGGGGGAAATGTCATATAGAGAGGCAAAAGATAAAATGACCTCATCGTATGCAGAGAAGGTAAAAATTAGATCAGGACAAGTAGAAAAAGTTACACCTTATGAATTGACCCACTTAGAAATCTAGATAGAAAGTATAGCTAAAGTAGTGATAGAAATGATACAACCCATGATAGAAAATATGCAACAATTGATACGAAATCAACAAGTCTTAATGGATCAACTAGTCAAAAGTCAAAATTTTCAACCAGAAACCATGGAAAACGAAATAACAAGTCACAGCCAAGAGAGAGAAGACTGTACAGATCTACAAAATACTAGATATGAGCAAATAATAGAGACCAAGACTGAAATAAATAACAAGAAACAAGAAGAAAAAAGTCAAAAAATAACAAACGAACGAATGATGAATCGCCTATAAAGAATAACAATAAAAAAAAATACGACATGAAAGTCGAGAAGAACAGTTATAAAAACCAAGATGAAAAAATGTCGACGTAATGCTGGTTCTGGGGGCTGTCGCTTGGCGCGTGTCGTGCACTGCTTTCTGTTCATGTTTTCTGCTCTTTCTATCATTCTATGGAATATTTGTGGCGCTAAAAAGCGCCGACCTGACCTCAACTTTTCCCAGACCTTCCGCCAGGCAGACATATTAATTATTCAAGAAACTTTCCTTAAATCCCATCACCCTTTTTCGCTCAAAGGCAAAGAGATTTTTAGATTGGATCGTCCGAATCACTGTAGAGGAGGTGGCCTCCTTATTGCAATAAAGAAAAACATGAGTGCGAGAGTAATTAACCAAAAGATGCTTCCTGACATTGAATTACAGGAAATGGAAATCTACAATCAGAATTACAAGTTTAACATCATAAACGTGTACTGTAGGAGGGGCATTCGGAACACCAACATTCTTAATGAAATCAAGATTGATAACAACACAAACTATTTAATAGCAGGGGATTTCAATGCTTCACACAGCAACTGGGGTTTTTCCACCAACTACAGTGGTGAAAGACTTTTAAACTGGATTCATAACCATCAGTTACTGCTTTTAAATCACAAGACTGGGACTCGTATAGATGGGACGGGTTCCTTGTCGGCCCTGGACCTGACTTTTTGCTCTCCTGACCTTGCTGCGGATGTCTCTTGGAGTGTCCTCCCTAACAATCTGGGAAGTGATCACTTTCCGATCAAAGTGATGTTCAATCGCACCTCCGGAAGGGAAACTTACTGCAGAGTAAATTTTAATTGGGAAAATTTTTTTGCTGAAACCAAGAAATATGAGGAAGATTTAAAAGAACCTAATAATTTTTGCAAGATCATGAAAAAGGCAATTAGCTCTAGCAAATCCCTCCAGGAACTTCCAGTACCGAGGGTCCCTTGGTGGAATACGAAATGTGGGTTCTTTCGTGCCAAAATGGGAAAACACCTCAATAAATCTAAGAGACACACTAGCGGTGAAGACTGGAACGAGTATAAAAAGTACAAAAACAAGCTTAAAAATCTTCTAAAATTACTTAAAAGAAACCATTGAGCAAACACATGCAAAAAACGGCAGAAAATAATAACATCTACAAAATTATCAGACAGCTCAAAACGTGCACTAGCTCTCCCTACCATAGTATAAATCAAATCAGCAGGAACAATATAATGATAACTTCTGCAAAAGATCAAGCCAACTTTTTCAGTCAACAGTACAATAAAAATCAAGATTACCCGAATCTACCGATCAGTTTTATGGACACCTTGCAGTCTCCTCTTAATAAGGACTTTTCATGGACAGAATTTAAACTCGCTATAAAATGTAACCGACAATCGACGCCAGGTCATGGCGGAATTACGATCAAGATGATTAAAAGTCTTCCGGAAGCATTTTTGATTTCCCTCTGGAACATTTCTAATATCAGTTTTAGCACGGGTAGAATTCCATCTGACTGGACTCACACGATCGTCATCCCAATTCTAAAGCTCCACAAAAACCCCAGTGGCATCAAGGCGTACCGACCGGTTGCCCTTACTCCAGCCATAGCCAAAATCATTGAAAGAATGATTCTACAAAGATTAATCAACTATACTTATTATAAAAAAAAGCTTTTTCATAAAAATAATTTTCGATTTCTCCCTCACAAGAGTTGCATTACGCTACTCGTGAGAGCACAACATGATATTCTCTTAGCAAGGAAAACAAAAATCACATTTTCTGCGTATCTATTGATCTTAGGGAAGCGTACGACTCAATCTGGATAGATGGATTACTCAAAGAGGCAGCAAGCAAGGGCATCCAGGGACAAATAGGCCTGTGGCTTCATAATTTCTTGAACCAAAGAACAAATCAAGTAAAATGGAGAAACACAATTTCAAATTCGACATCAAGCAACCAGGGACTCCATCAAGGATGTATTACAAGTCCGTTTCTGTTCATGTTATACATGAATGACCTTTTTCAACATGTACCAGATGAGGTCTAGTGTCTAGTTTATGCCGATGATATTATTATGTACAGCGAACATAAAGACAGAAAGGAAGCGAGAAGAAATCTCCAAAATGCAGTAAACATTTGTAACAAATGGTGTAAAAAATGGAAGTTATCAATTAATCCGGAAAAGTGTCAAATGATCAATTTCACTAACAAAAAAAAGAAGCTACCTTGTGAGATAAAAATAAATAACATTATGATACCGGAAGTTAGCAAAATGAAAATTCTAGGAATTATATTTGATAAAACCCTTACCTGGAAGGAACATTTTAACTATTTAAAACAAAAGAGCGCAAAAGTTTTAAATGCTTTTAAGTATATCGCCTCCAAAAAATGGGGCGCAAACACTATTCACCTCCTGAAGATTGGAAATGCTACAATCAGGAGTCAGTTTGAATATGGATGCCCGGTTTTTAGTGCAGCAAGCAAATCACATTATAAAAAAAATAAATCCTATATATAATAACATGTTACGTATTGCTACGGGGCTTCCGAAATGCACTCCGCTTAATATACTTTTCGCAGAAACCAATTCAGCTCCACTTCAAGAACGGCACGTTACCCTTACAAAAAAAAATTTATATCAGAAATGTTTACTTGGGAAGCTGGTCCCCACAGCAAGAGATCATTTGGAACCCCCCGTCCCTAATCTACGGGAACTGGAAGAAAGAGAAAGCACCTATCGCAGCCAAAATGAAAAATATCTTTGAAGATTTGGGGCTATACAAAACGGACCTCCTGGTTTGGATTCCTCCAATTGGAGAAAATAACTACAAGATTTTAACGAACGAACTCGCATTTCAGTGCAAAAATCTCTCGGATTTAATGATTCAAGCCTTATTTATGAATTTCGTAGAGAACCATCATTCATATACTTTTATAGGAACGGACGGATCGAAAGCCGAGCGGGGATGCGCCATCGGAATAGTAGTCCCCAATCTCCATATCAAAACCAGTTATACGACCTCAAGCCACAATTCTATATTTACTAGAGGCACTCGCCATCTTAAAGGAGTGGATCAACAACGGGAAAAATTACATTATCTGCACAGATAGTCTTAGCACTCTCAAAAGCCTAAAAAATATTAAAAAAGTGCATTCGTGCATCATATTGCATATTCACAGGATACTTATGAAGAAAGCAATCGAAAAGAGCATTATACTCATCTGGACCCCAGGCCGTAAAGGTATACCCATCAACGAACAAGCAGACGCAGTGACAAAACAGGCGCAGCTTCATAATACTATACCTGGTATAGCTGTAGAAGACATAATAAAAAGCATGTATAACATAGCAAAGGAAAATAACAGTAACGTCTGGTATAAATACCGAAATTACAAACATTTTCCCCATATTGACCCTAAGAAGTTGTGGTTTAGTAACGGACTCCTTAATAGAAAGAGCGACGTGCTTATTCAAAACGTCCGCGCTAAGACTCTTGTTTTGAACCCCATCCTTCATAAGCTGAATATAGTCGATACCCCGAATTGCCTGCGATGCAAGAGTGTGGAGTCTATAGATCATTTTCTTTTCGTTTGCCCGACCTATCGTGAAGCTCGCAATAAGCTTCTGGTATTTCTATCCCCGCATAACATTCTTTATTCCTATATCGATCTCATGAAGCATTTTTCGAATGATTTGTGTTATGAACTTTCGTATTTCTTTTCCAAGATAAACAGATTCTAATCCCTCTTGTTCTACTCTCTTCTTGGTTTGGTTTTCTTTTCCCCTTGGGACACAGAAGGCGGAGTGTCAAGTCCCATCTTTACACTTTCATTGAGAGAGTGTTAAATTCAATTCAATCCAGTCAATAAAGGCAAAAAAAGACCATAACCCACAACGAATATAGGGAAAGCTGAATTTTTGTACAAAAGTAGTACACGTTGAGAAATGTTTTCCAAAAAGTCCCCACTTGTACCCGCTTGCTTTTCCCCCCTCTCACGCCACCCGAAACAGTGAAATTGCAGTGTCCCAAAAATAAATTTATATTCCATGAACAATAACGTAGTTGGTATCAAACTGTTTCAAATACATCACGAAATATATATATATTCTTTAAACATTGTTAAATGTATGTATATTTTCATAACAGTACAGAATATGTAAAATTTGAGCGTTTTTACCAAAAATGTGTAGTTATTTGTCTGATATATATTATTTCCGAAAAATAGAATGCCCTCCAATCAGCTTACAAATACCCAGAATTTTCTAAGCTTTAAAACCATGTATAGCGTGTACCGCCAACGGTAAGAAAAGTCCCACAGTAAATAAGAATCCCACCCTTCCATTTCAAACTTCTTTTGTAGATACTGCAAAGAATTAAGATAAAAAGTCGCCGAGAAGTTCGTTCTCCGATATAATAAACTGCTCCCACACAAACTATTTGATTTGACAATTATTCCATCATTTTTGTATGAGTCCGGTGTCAAGACCAACCATTTCTTCAAAGCCAATTTTTACAATAAAATGTTTACAGCCGCATGGGGACAAATTGTTGATTCACACGTGTGTATAAAACTCAGAGATAAAGACCCATTTTTCTCTCAAGATAATTTGAGAAGAAAGCACCCAACCCTTCTTTTATGGCCCACTGAACATTTGCTGATATTGACCCTGGTCATTTCACATCGATTTACACTGCACTATATTTTGCCACTGAACAATGCAAAAAATATGCTCAGGCATGCATTGTTACTTTTGATCGACCGCAGTTTTTAAAAACGTTCGAAATAGTTTGTGGAGCTGAAAAGAGTCATCAAACGTTTAAAAATTCGTACTACGTCTTGTAGGATTCCATTTATTAATGTCATACATGGGTTCAATTGGTAAAATAACGAAAGGCAGTGGAGTAGAGGCAGTGTCTACTCTCGTTCAACTGTGTCGCATATGTTAAATGGACACGCTTATTCTAGAACAGTGCGAGCTTACATACTGACTGATTCTGTTTTATTTGAAGAAATTTCAAACAGTTCAAAACCTGATATTTTGTGTGATGATATTACTCAAGTTTTAAACGAAACAATGACAGTAAATGAAACACTAGATAGTGAACTGGTTAAAAATACATCTGTTAATTTGTCAGGCGCTGCATTAAACCTAAAAAAACTCCAGTAGAACAGCAAAATTATAGCTCAACTTGATTAGTCGGATTGATTTAATTTTGAATTTTATATTTGTAGAAAGAACTGGAAATTGGGATCTGCATTTGCAGACTGCAAATAATATGCTCCCTTATTTCCAATCTTCTTGCAAAATCAGCTCATTTATATGTTGTTTAAATTAAAGTCCAAGGAAAAATTGTAGTACAAGGCTTAAATTGAAGTCCTAAAACACTCACTATCACAGCACTATTTTTAAGATCATTACAAATTTTGTCAGCGATTTATGAAAGCTTAGATAATCCCAAAAATTCTTCAGATCAAACACCAAGAATGTGTTCCGCCTAAGAAGGTAACCTTAAGGTACTTTCATTAAGATCCCCTCCCCCCCCCCCCCTTCCAAACTATCCATCTCGCATAACAACTGCAATGGGCGTTGATCGCCTCGATGAAAGTCATTCAACAATACCCCTAACTTTGAATCTTCTGATTGTTCATAATAATCTAGAACTCGTTCTTTTAAAATATAAGCTTTCTCAGCTCCAGGTTTAGCGATAATATCGCACACGCATTTCAGTACCCGAGTGTCAATTACCTTAACTGCCGAATTAAATTCGTTTTAGTCGAAAAAAATTCAAGCGACTACAAACTGCGATTCTTCTTGTGTCAACCACAACGTCGGATCGGATTTCCATAAACTAGGCTCCTTAAAAGTTACCCTACACAGATTTGACTGTTCTGGGGATGTTTTAAGCTGAACCTGACTACAATTTCTCAGTTAAGTTATCCCCCAGCATGTTTACCTTCAATAACTTGAAAAAAATCAACTGTTCTGTACAATCAATTCGAGAAATTTAAACCCAATTATAAACATATTACTCTACAGCTAAATTCAAAACAATTTTACATCACTGCAGCGATTGTATATAATACCACAAAAATCAGAGGTAAGTGTAAAAAATAACGTTTCCACTAAACCAGCATTTCAGAGTGAAATACAGAAATCCCTAATTTTAGATTACTATATACAGTGAGATGCATTAAATATGTCAGTTAAGTCAAACTTTTATTTTATACAAAACGTTGTAACTATGCTGACGTTCAAAATATACATATTCGAACTAAACTAATGTATACTGTAAACCTATATACAGTGTTTCTTACAGGACTTTCTGGCCCGGGGGGGGGGGGGCAAATCAAATTTTAAGGGGGAGTTTTCTATTTGCCCTATATAAATATATATATAAATGGTGTGTTACATAAATAGAAACTAGGTTAACATAAAATGTCTCCGGGGGGGAGGGTTGCGAATACACGTCTCCAAGAGGTCTTTCGCTTTCCCGGAGATATGCCTGAAAGAAACACTGCCTATATATCCTTCGCCTGGAAACCCACACATCAAAATCTCAAATGCGATCTTCAACAGATTCTATATTGACAAAGTTAGCACACGCATCAAGCCGTGAGAAGCATCTAAAATTTTCACTTACCTGAGTTTATTTTGCTGCGTGTCTTTCCGGCATTCGTGAATTCGGATCCAACAAATCAGGATTACACCGGCTTGACTTTTAACGATCATTAATGACGTCCATCCGCACGAAAACTTCCTAGCGCCAAATTGTTTCTTGTATTAGAAGACATCCCATAAGTTTCTTGTCCGTCACGACGTTACCCACAGCGCTGTACGAAGTTTCCGGATCACCCCTTTATGGCCAACATCACCCTGGACAGGTGTTTTATTAGATATACCAACCAACTACCAGCTAGCCATGTTATTGCATATTCCCATAGTTCATCTAGTGGAATGATTACCAAGCAAAGGCAAACAACTACTAACGTAATCATTTATTAACAAATAACTAAAACATAATAGAACGTTATAATCTACATCCAAAAATGCATTCGTGGCTTTCAAGGCCGGCAGGACATCCAATCCTTTGCCACAGACATGCGCACAGTAAAGTATGTTTCTATTTATGTTTAGGGCATTTGTCCAGGTATTCGCAATCCACAAACTTGCGATTTGTGTCGAATGAAAGCCTTTTAACTTTCCCGTATAGGAAACTATCCCTGTATTTACATTGAATGTTTTTGAGGAGATGTTTGTGTATGTTAGAGTGCGTGTAAGTGTATTAGTATAGGTATACATGTTAGTGTACGTGTTAGTATGGGTATGTGTGGTAGTGTACACGTTAGTATGTGTGTTAGTGTACATGTTAGCATGTGCATATGTTATTGTGAATGTTAGTATGTGTATGTATGTTAGTGTGCATGTTAGTATGTGTATGTATGTTAGTGTGCATGTTAGTACGTGTATGTATGTTATTGTGCGCGTCAGTATGTGTAGTGTGCATGTTAGTATGTGTATCTCTGCATATCAGTATGTGTTTTAGTGTGCATGTTAGTATGTGTATGTGTGTATGTTAGCATGTGCATGTATGTTATAGTGAATGTTAGTATGTGTATGTATGTTAATGCGTGCGCCGAGAGTCTGTGGACGCGATATCTCAGGACGAAATGAAGCGTTTCGAAAATCCTTTGATACGATTATTACAAATCAGTGAATACTGAAACCCTATTGATTTTAATCTAGATTAAATGTGAGAAAGACCTCCAATTTTCGAGATCATTAAAACATAAGGACCTTCAGCACTGTTGAATAAATAATCATTTCATTCTTTTATTAAAAAACGAATTAAACAAATTTTTTAGAGCTCAAACATGAACCGTTCTAGAAATATTGCAATACATGTTTTACGAAACCTACAGAAATAAAAAAGTGGAAAGTGTGATCCAGTAGAATCCATTACTTTGCAATATTTCGCAGAAAAAACTGTTAACATACTTCTACTGGATTTAATGCATTCCATTCACGCCAGGAGTTTGCCGTCTGTTATAATTTTGGAATTTGACATGAATCTTGTATACCATTATTTCGTTTTGATAAAGTTATGTCATTATGCGGGGAAAATCATATACTGCCCACAAGTTTTTAAAAATACAGATAGAAGACTGTCTACGTATTAAAACAATTACTATATTCTTAGTTATTTATAAAAATCTACTGAAATTGAGCCTAAAATATCTCGCTATTTCAGATATTTAGGTAATGGATATTTTGAATTTCATTGATCCTTTCATTGAATTTTACTATAAAATGGAAAACAATAGTCTTCGTTTTTCCGCAACAATGATGAATGTCTCACTACGGTCTTCTGTAAAACCTTTTCGGTTTCATTATACCTCCGCATAAAACCTGCCCTCTGCCTGACCCAAAAATTGCCACTTTTAATACGTTTGTCTAGAGTGCTTTAAACGTTTGTTCCACTATGGATTTGCTCTGTCATAGCTCTATGGTTCGACTATAGTTTGTTCCACTATGGATCTCAATTCTGAAATAAATTATTTAAAAAACTGTTGCTATCGATCGCTAGTTCTCTCCTAGTTTTGTCGATCATACGATTAAAAAATTTTAATGTGTAAACTGAATTCCGAAAATCAACTACTGTGCCGGCACGACCGGCAGGCAGAACTGCGGAAATTTCCACAGTCAAAACTATGCCAGCAAGGTGTACCTATACGCCAGCAAGGTGTACCTATATGCCAGCAAGTTGTAAAGACATAAGGCTTTTTTAAGCTCGGACTGTTCAGGCTGATCGGAAGAACAAACTGTTACGTGTATGTCGGGCTGTGCATAACAATATCTTATCACGACGGACTAGAAATGTGGTATGGAAAAAAAACTTAAATCATAATATTAAAATCGTATAGAATTCTAAATATATTTTATTTATCATTTACAGAATATTCAATTATTTGAACATAATTTAAGGACCGATTATAAGCATTCACACAGTTTACAAAAATGTTAAAAAGAAACTTAATTTACAAAAAAACTTATAAATTATCGTATCTTTAGAAACAAAAACAACGAAATTAAAAGCACAAGACATTTATGAAAGAGTCTTTATATGATGACACATGGTGTATACACTTAATTTTGGCCTAAATATTAAGCATTTTATTCCTTCTGCATAATTTTTATATACAGTCATAAGAATTTTGGCCGCCCAGGCGGTGAAGTGGATAGCGTCTTCGGCTGCTGTCTTGAGGGCTCGGGTTCGAATCGCGAATAAGGCATGGATGTTTCTTGAGGATAAAGTCTGTCTTCCGCCTTCTGGGTCCTCGTCAAAATGTGAAGCTGCACCCCCTCCGACCTTCGTCAGTGATGCATTCTTGTAATAAACTTTGTTCTCTCGTCTTGTGTCTTTCTTCGTTCTTTCCTGCTTCCTGCGTCACTGGTCCTGAATCGGCTCCGCCGAAACAGGAGGTCATCAGTAACAACAACAACAGAATTTTCGAAAAAACCGGAAGTGCTATCTCCAGAACCGGAAATCCTTAGTGAACCTACCAACTCCCTCTGAAATTCGATGCTGAATTCATATCAGTCATCCTCTAATCTCTATCTATAACCAATTTTATTTTCTTCAGAATTTTTCCAAGAACAATAGTATAGCAAAATTTTTGCCACCAATAAGTACCAAAATACTTTGTAATAGAACCTACTTAGAAAAAAGCCTTAATGTAAGAGGTTAAAAAGTCATATATACATATAGAATGTATTTTAAATATTTATTACATTATTCTATTTAAAAATAATTGTAAAATAAAAACTAAAATAAAATTTCAAATTAAGAAAAAATGTATTTGGGATGAATGCGTACATTCGTTCTTGTGTACTGTGTCCAAAAGATACAGCCATGAACATATTACACATATATACATATTTTCCAAAACCAGCTGACCGAGAGTGTTTAAAAAGTGTTTAAAATGTTTTGTAGCCTGCTCCGTAAAAATCTTAAATTCGAAAATGCTGGATATAAAATATTTTGTTGCGTAATATGAGATAATAAAAATTTGATTGATACCTATTTGTGTGATAATGTGTGCCTCCGGGATTTTTTTCTTGCACAAAAATATGAAGAGATAAAAATGTTAACAGTAAAGATAGCAAAAAGATAAAACTGCAGAAAAGAAGACTTTGACTAATGTTTGACATATTGCCTGTCTTTCTTTAAAAGTCAGTATTTAAAACTATTACATTCTATCAAGCAAATTAACAAGTTTTCCCGGTAGCTTTCTGCTGTAATGTAGTTTCAACAGATAATTTTGAAGGAACAGAAACGTACAAACGGCACTAGAAGGATATTCAATGTTGCAAGCATAGTATGTGCAAAATAAATCTCTTATGCCATCCACTGCTGTAGCCACTTCCATCAATATGCCACCTTCTCCACATATGTAGATTTCATCAGTCTGCAAAGGGTTACCTACAAAAACTAACACTGGAGTTAGGGTGCCATCAGGTATTGACTCTAACGGCGTGTCCTCCGGGAATATCTTATAAATACAGTCCGGGTTCTCAAACAGCAAGAAAGGGAGAAGCAAGAAAGCCGTCGTTACTGTCTGTTCACTGCTGCAAGGTTGCGCAGACTGGTAATTCGACAAAACAATCTCTTTAATTTCCGATGCCCGGATCCTTTTCGAAAGAATGGCCGTTTGCGGCTCGTCGTCCATTTTATGTTTAGACTTTTTCTTCTCCGCTTCGTGTATGATCTTCTCCGCACAGTCCTTGAACCTGTGGAACAGTTCATCCGGATCGAGTTGCTGGAGACTGACGAACTCCGTGCTTATACCGACAGATGTGAACAGGAGAGGATAGGTGTCCTTCATTTGACTGAGAGTCAGAATCTTTTCGTTAAAAAGACGGCGTCTTGACGCGAAAGTATCCATCATGCATTCTTCCATTTTCTTGAAATCCTGCTCTTCGCAGGGTTTCTTCGATTCGTTCTTCATCCATCCTACTAATTCATCTTCTCTCTGTTTCGATAAACAGGATTTGGGGAAGAAATTTGTTTCACCACGATGTGGAACGTTGACGGAGTATCCCGACTTTGACTTTCTTTTCCGGACAGCTCTTGCTTCGGGTGTTCCTAGCTTAGCCCGCACGTCCTTCATTTTTTCGTATATCCTTTGGGCCCAACCACTGAGACCATCTCCCAGGTCAGACTTGAGCCTGGGGAACTTTTCTAGAAGGCACAGCGCTACCTGTTTTCGCTGCGTGACGTCTGGATGCAGTGTAAATTGCAAGATGTCTTCGGCGATGACATTCATTATTTCGTGTCTGGCTTGCCAGTCAAGGAAGGAGACGCCTTTCGCCATTTTCGTTTCAAGTTCAGTAGAGAACCGATGAAAACTAATCTCGAAGATTTTGGGCCATGGTCTTTTCCTTCCGTTAGAAAAATCTATAAGAGAAGTAATGCATTTTCGTCAATTACCCAGAACACACACGTAAACACATCTTAAATGTTTCAGGTTGTCTAACAACCAAAATGCATGTATGTTACCCACATTTGCTTCTTGCATGCATGTTACCCAAAATGCATGCATGTTTCTTGGGCAATGCATGCATGTTGCCCACAATACATGGTCATTTTTAGAGATATGTTTTAGACCCTTCAGAACAAGATTGCACTACTTTCAATGCGACATCTGTGTGTGTGCGTTTGACTGTTTATGTGTGCAGTGTATGTATCCACTCTAGCTCTAAACCTATCGGATATGATTTTTTGCGAAATTTAATAGTTAAATAGTTTATGCTTAACATTAAATTACAATAAATTAAACTGCTGCTTGTTTGCAGCACTTCCTTGAGGAAAGCCAAGGAATATGTCAGTAAGGTGACGACCATTGTTTCCAGTGCGTTATAAGCCCCCTTATTTAGGTTATAAGAACAGATAGGACAATAAGCGTCCTTAACAACCGCTAAGAGCGAACTGAAACGAGGCAGTCGATGAGCAATTCTAATAGAACACACAAGCATTTCTGATCTCTACTTCTTATTGTTCAAGCAGTGGGGAAAGAAGAATCTAAATTTAAATAGCAGCCTCGCAGATTGCTGACGGCAGATGGAGCTGGCAGTTTAGGTTCTTAGCCTTTTGCTTATGGGTGGGACAGCGGGACGCCAATGTCTGCAGAGGGGATCGAAATGTTTGAGATAGGGTATGTCAAATACCTGTCTTTTGGAGAAGTTCTTCGTTTGGGATGGACGCTGTCCCACCCTTAAGCAAAAGGTTAATCCCTATATTCTTTAAAATAAGTCTTTTCATTGGGCTATTCAATTCCGATGGTATAAATATTTTTTTCAGGAAGTTGATGTTAAATTTTCTGATATTACGTTTAATGTGGGGGTCCCTCTGATGCGGGGGCCCAGGAAAGCTGCCCTTCATGACCTTGCATGAGTCAGGCTCAGGACGTACTCCCTGAACTTCGAACAAAACACTATAATTCTGCATAAGATATGTAAAGTTGTACGGTTGTAAGAGTTAACAATTCTATTCTCGATTTCTTATTTTTCAAGCAGTGTCATCCCCGGGGAAAGAAGAGCCTAGATTTAAATAACAGCCGCGCAGACTGCGGACTGTAGGTGGAGCTGGCAACCAGGTTATAAAAACGCGAAGTACGAAGCACGAGAGAGAGACACGACGGTTCGAGATGAAACGCGTTAATACGACGTAGAACGTGGTGTGTTGTTGTTGAAACCCAGACCGTCCGACCTACCAGAAAGGTGTAAGGTAACTGTGTAAGGTAAGGTGTAAGGTAGAACGTGGTGTGTGGAAGACCCAGGCCACCTGACTCACCCTAGTAGGGGTATGAGCAGCTGGTTTAGTAGCCGGAGAAAGTGGTGTGTGTGAATGCAGACGATAGTAAAAAGGTGGACCATTTACATTCTGATTTGTTATGTGTAATTTACGTTAATGGAGTTTATTTTATGATTTCTAAAGTTTAAGAATAAACTTGTTCTTATAAAAGATGCCTGCGTGTTCATTCCGACGCCTTCAAAAGGTATATAAAGTTGTATTGTAAAGTTGTAGTGTATGTAAAGTTGAATTATTCCTAATATTCCGCAAATTAATTAGATAAATTGTAGTGAGCGGAAATGACAAAGTTCACACTTACCTCGGTTTACCTATATAAAGTGAAGCAGACTTACCAACTTCTGTTTGCTTTGATGTCGAAGGAACAGAAGGATCAAGAGGGCTGAAAGTAGTCGGATCCCCAGGGAATACCAAAGGCTGTGCTATTGGCACAGGTGAACTCATATGCTTAAAGGAAATGTAAAATAATCAGTAAATTTATGTTGCGGATATTTTAACGCATTTATGAAGTAAAGAAATTTGTTAAGTTAAAAAAAGCAGAAAAAAAAATCAATTAAAACAGATGTAGCAGCTGTATGAGTTGTGCTGCATTATTGTTTCTCTTTACTCTTAGAACATATCCACCTTTATCTAAAATGCCCGTTCTCTCCTCCATGAAAATAGACAACATCCCAGGTCAAAAATGATCGCTAGGTGGTGCTAGTTATCATCTAAAACAACGTTGTTGTATTTCCATTTGAGTACTTGTTTTACCGTGTAGGATTCGTTATATCTATTTGATTTTGATCTTGTTTATAAATTGTTTGACTTTGATTTTCTTGTATTTGTACATCCAATAGCATGAAAGACTGTATAAGTCATGAATTTCCCTTGGAGGTAAATCGTCGGGAGAAATGGATTAAAGCAGAGACTCTTCAAAAAAAAGTTTGTACACGTGTATAATTTCGACACAAATTAAACTGTCAAAGTCCCTAGGTTGAAGTGTGAACATTTTAAATCTATCTTATTTCTAATAATTAAGAAGTTGTTGTGGCTTCTCAGATAAAGTTTGTATACTTGTACAATTTCGTCACAAATTAAACTGTCAACATACCTAAGTTGAAGTGTGAACATTTTAAATCTGTTTCTATTAATTGCTGGCTTCTCAAAGAAAGTTGTATACTTGTATAATTTCGTCACAAATTAAACTGTCAACATACCTAAGTTAAAGTGGGAACATTTTAAATCTGTTTCTATTAATTAAGAAGTTGTTGTCTTTTCAAAGAAAGTGTGTATACTTGTATAATTTCGGCACACATTAAACTATTAAACTGTATTATGAGCAATTGATCAAAAAAGAACCATCACTGCTAGTTGACACAATCAAACATGGCAAATATTGGCTGTGGTTTATATACTCTGTATATAGCACTATAAATTTAAAATTTTCATTAAAAATTTCATATTGATATCTATAAAGAATTTTTGTTTATGTTTGTTTACATCTTATGCAAATTCGACGCTGGAATTTCTATCTAGCAATGTATCTATCAATGTATTTATCCATCTATCAAGATATCAAATTCACATCGTTTACGGTCTTCATCTTGTTCTAGCTGTTTCCGCTAGGTGGCGATACATGGCATCTTCTGTTGGTGTACCGTGGTTTCCACTTTTTAACAATAGAAAAGAGGGAAATAAATGAAAGAGCATTTTAGATAAAGGTGGCTATTCTTAATAGAAAAAATTCTGATGTGGACAGCACATGACTGTTTATAATGCAATGAGTGTACTTCTTCCACACTAAAAAAGGAGGTCTATGATCCAAGGCACAGAGTTTTTAATGTTAAATTGTACATTGAGCACTTTTTTGGATCACAGCATGTAAAACTCTTTCGAAATACACAATTAACTTATATTTCGCGCAACTCGAAATTGGAAATTATCAATACTGATATCTCCAGCAACAAGCAGTACAGCCCATATATTAATATATTTTAATAATTAATTCAACCACTGGGCATCATTTTCGTTAATTAAACGCCATTTTGTAGTTTTGACGATATCTTCGTTAATATAGGGCGAAATATCACCATGTTGGCGATATTTCTCTAAATGAGTTCCCAAGTTCGCCAAATGGATCGCCAAGCGTTACAGACAAACGGGGAGAAATGCTTTTCCTATATCTGTTGGCGAATTGTCGTGCATCAGAATGAAAAACTATTAACCAAAATACCTTATCTTCTAAATGGAACGAACCATAAGAATGATGTAAACAAATTTGTCGCATAATATTTCACGAGAAAAGTGAACACAATAGTTACTTTTTAAATATTTAAGTGATTTTTTTTTACTTTAAAAGATCTCGAGAACGGCTAAGGCTAGCCTTCTAAGATGAGTGTCATTTGTTTTCTAATGAAAAATTGCATAAGAAATAATCAGTTACATACCATCCAAGAGCAAACGAAATTATTATTTATATAATATATACTTTTCTAATATTATCGGTACATATCGATGTTATGTTGTTGTTGAAACCCAGACCGTCCGACCTACCAGAAAGGTGTAAGGTAACTGTTTGGACGGTCGGGCAGTGCCACCCAATTTAGACCGGAACCCAGTGGGGGAGGCATCCACAGGGACCGTACCCTCCTTCCCCTACCACCAACCTCTCGGAAGGACTTTCGGACCCACATGTTTAACGTGATCGTACTCCGCATGAACACGGCGGCAGTTTTAGCAGTGGATGGAATCGAACCCGGGCCTACCGAGTGCAACTCCAGCGCGCTAACCAATGGGCTACCGCGCCCTATATCGATGTTATGTAAAACTGTTTGTTAAAAACGATGTTATGTCGCATTTAATTTTTCATAATTTTTTATTATTAGGCGATAAACATAAGAGGGATCCAAGCTCCACGAAAACATAGGGAAGAGCGAGCGATTGATTCATCACTGCGACAGCTAAATTCATCGCAGATATAAAAACCCAGCAACAGACTCACCGCGGGGACACCAAACGCCCAACTTGACTCCTACTGCATTTTCTCTTATCTTACATGCATATGTTTATAGAAACAATTATTCCTTTACGTATAATACTTTCCACGAAAAAATACATACAACGGAAATAAATCATAAATAACAGCAATCTATGGCTTATTTCCGTTGTACGTATTTTTGCAATTTCGTCGTTTTATTAACACTTTACAACAAAGTTGAAAAGTGTTTACGACTTTGTTCATTCTGTCTGTCTGTCTGTCTGTCCGTTAGCACGATAACTGCCGTAAAAATGATTTTATCAAAATGAAATTTTAGTATGTTGTTCAGACGGTCTGTAGGACCTATGGGAATATAAATGAATAATATCACCCAATTAGTTTTGGATTGAACCCGGGTTGAAAAAATGAAATACATTGAGCCCTATGGGACCTAATTATTCAAACATTTTTTAAGCGGATTTAAAATTCACAAATTGCTTCGAAAATTTTAGGTAATATTCATATTTTTCCATAAAATATATAAAAAAAAATTCAGCGAAATATATTCAATAGGTTTTTAAATAAAAATTAAAATTATAATTACACCTCTTATATGAAACGATCACGTGACCATGATATGAAACGATCACATGACCCACTTCAAAATGATATATGGCATCCATCTTGTTTCAAAATCGTGATTTTTTAAGTTCTTTTTAATTCATATTGAGTGTTGTATCCGTCCTAAAACTACTTTATTTTTGCTTAAATTCTGTGCATCTACATACTGAAACAACGCAAATACAATATATTTGAGTTTAAATGATTATCTAAATTTGATTATTTCTTCAACGAAGCCTATTTTTCACCTATGTGAAATGTAAACAGCAAAATATGTAGAATGAGTTGTATTAGAATTACTGTATTTCTTTAACACAAAATAATTTAGTCCATGGAGTCTGCATGGCTGATATGAATGAAATATTAATTGATTTTATAAAGATAAGGACGATTTTTTTCGATGAAGTTTTAAGCATAGAGTTTAATTACTTGTAACTCCATGATCTTTATTTTTAAATAAAATAAATTATTATAGTATTGTGATGAATGAAATGAATGGGAGAAATTTATGAATGAAATCCTGTTTTTATAGAGAGATCCAGGCGTGTTATTTTTTCTATGACGTCATTTGAATGAATTTCAGTTGTTTTCGATGAAGTTTTTAAATATAGTAAATTATCATAGTATTATGATAGTTTTAAAAATATTACCGTGGAATGTATCGTATTTTAGAGATATTTAAACTAGGCAATTTATATTTCAATGCCGTCATTTGAATGAAGTTCATTTTTTTCATTGAAGATTTAAGTTTTCAAATATAATAAATTAATGTAGTATTGTGATAAGTTTTAAAATATTACCGAGGAATATATTGCATTTTCGACTTGTTTAAATAAAATTGCATTGAAGTTGGAAAGTGTTTCATAATCAATGCTTTAAGCATGATTGATCTTTCTTGTTCTTTTTGTCTTGGGTAATCGGACTATTTATATGCAAATTTTGATTCGCGCTTTCCGACTGCGTATATGAGCCCATGTATTTTCGTACTGTATTGCATTGCCACTGCTGAAGGACGTTCGAAGTGCGAAAGCGTTCTGGCCCGCTTGTATTATTTTTAAACGTCCTAAATGGTGTCAAATTAAAGTACGTTTTACTCTTAAAATAGTGTCTTTAATATTTATATTTAAAAATTTTAGATTACCTTACTTGGGTTATATGTTCTATTTCTTGTTAACTTAATAAGTTTAGTATAAGCTGTTTTTTTATTATGTAACTCGTGAGTAATGTAACTAGTGATCCGTGAAAAATCATGGGAAAAATTTTATTCACTGAAAGTTAAAAAATAGAAAAGTTTAATTTTCTTATGTCAAAGATATCTTCAAAAAGACTGTTTTCAGTACAAATTATATAGTATTGCTTACCTTGGTAAAACAATTCAAAATGATCTCAATCAACTGGTTTTGATATTCTCTTTCTCAATTGACCGGAGAATAATGCCAGAAGCGCTAAATGTCGGTTAGGCCTAATTATTCGCTCACGGAAAATCTTCGGAGAACAAACAAATGGAACTTTTACTCTCTCTCTCTCTATATATATATATATATAAAATTATAAAATAAAACAAAAAATGTTGCATAACGTGTTATTATCGCAAAAAGTATTTTTAAAGTAGTTTCTTACTTTATTAAAAGCGAATAACGTGAAGAAACCCAAATCGGCGAATATGTGAACATGCTGGATGCCATTCGGCAAATGGTAATCATGTGCATAAATGACTTACAATCGAAATGAGGCCGTTTGATACTTACAATCTGAGATGGATGCTCGCCATCTTTGCATAAAAAGAAGACCGTTCCTTCAGTCAACACTTCAAAAATCTCTTCATCGTCGACCTCTGTCCCATCTTCTAAATATACAGTGACATCTTGAGTTACGCAATCCATATCTAGTTTCTTTATTCCTGTTGAAAAAAGAACCGGTGTCACTAAAACTCTTGGAACGACAGAAGAGAGAAACGTAAAGAACCTTGCTGTCCCAACCAGGTATCAAACCCTGAATCTCCGAACTGGCCAGCCGACGCTCTACCGTTGAGCTGCTGGGACGATTGCAAGCTCTTAATCTTTGAAGTGGACTCTGCATTCTCCATCCTCTAATGCAGATTGGCGGGCCACTGACAATCTGACTGACCACCTCCTGCTATTTTTACCTCAGGTAAGAAAATCTCCCGCTATCACTGTTTTTACCCAGGTTAGTATCCTGCATGATCGTTATCCCCTTAATTTGAAATCGGCGCTCAATCTTCCAGAGTCCACTGAATCCGTACGAGTCGTACTAAGGTCACTTTCAGACCTTCGACATCACTCGACCTTCGACACATAAAGTGACCTAAGCTTATGAGTAGATTCTACTCTCAATTAATTTTGATCAACGAATCCCTTTATTTCATTCTTATTAACTTATATGAACTTATTGTTTTCCCTCCAATTTTTTTCTTGAAAAAAAAAAAAAAAGCTATGTTAACTGTTCTTATTTTCTTGGATTTTTCTTTCTCTTTTGACCCTTTTTATTTGCATTTTTTCTTATTTTTCTTCTCTAAATGTTATTCTAAATTTCTCTTTTTGTTTTCATACGCCTAATTATTTTCCTTTTCATATATTTTCTTTTTATATATTTTCTAAATTTTACTTTTAAAATGTTATTATTTTCTTTCATTTTAATCTATTTTTCATTATGTTATTATACCTCACTCTAAATATTATTTTTCAATGATCTTTTTATCTATATTCGCAATAACCCTTTTCCCATTTTTGTAAAATGGACGTACTTGTCAAGTTCAAATATAATGTAAAACTGTCTGTTTAATCACACTCTTTTTCATAAATTGTTATATTTTTAGACCTCAATAGAAGTTCGTTTGGCGAGATGGTAGAGCTTGGGTGCCTCCTGAATGCAGGAGGTGTCCTTTCCCGGCCGTGCAGCTAGCTACTCTAAACCCACTATGTGAGTCGCACGGTCTGGGGTCTTCAGACCTCCGACATCTTTGCACTCATCTACAAGGCTGATTTATTATGGCGTCATTGTAAAGAGCCTTTTTGCCCCAACAGGGAATCGAACCCCGGATCTCCGAACTGACCAGCCGACGCTCTGCCGTTGAACTACTGGGACGAAATGACAAGCTCTTATCATCTCTGCAACTATATTCATGTATCCTTTGTTAAATTTTAAAACGTTTGAGATAGGTATGTAGCTATATTTCTTCTTAAAATGTGAGATAAAAAATGTCAGATACAAAAGATTAGATAACTACCCTGATAAAATATGAGATAACTACTCGTCAAAGAGACCTATTAAATAGGGGGACCTATTTAATAGGGGGATTAAGAGACCTATTTAATAGGGGGATAATAGCACACATGGGCATCCTATGTCATGATTAAGAAAGTTATTACAGTGAGTATAGTGATAACCTGAATACGCTGCGTTGTGAAAAACCGTCAAAACTTACAGTGACAAAACTGACAGCCACTTAACCGTCAAAACCAATTTCTTACAGTGAGAGTACTTACTGAAGATGAAAGGGGAATAAAATTATTGCTCATTGATGATGCTTTAGTTTTTTAGTTTTTAATTTAATCCTTTATTTATTAAATTGAATTTTGCAGTAGTATTGATAGCATGTACAACATTATTCATGTTTCTAAATATGACCTTTTCAAAAACGTGAGCCCTAACTTTTGTCATTGTGAGACCAGAATCGTAGCATTACTAGACCAGAGCGATGATCGACCTTGTTTTGCCGAATATAAAATACAGGGTGCCTAGAAAAGTCTGCATCAAGGGAAATTTCTTGAGAACGGAGAGAGTTGTCCCTATTTTTATAATGCAACTGAATAGGAATGGTCTACCTTGCACAGAAACTATCTACCGAATTTCACAAAATCTGATAGATAAGTCACTCGTGGCTGACCCTGGTGCTGATTATATTTTTGTACTATTCGGAGAAAAGAACCGGTTTTCTTTTATTTTGCAAAATGGCAAGGAAAAATCATCAAATTTTAACATAAAAGACTACACATGCTCAAATCTATCAATTAAATTTTTGTTTTATACGTTATGACAAAAGAATAATACCAATCTCATAACCGTAGGGCTCACCTTTTTTTTTCTTTGCATTTTTGCAACGTTGCCTTTGAAAATACGTGCTTTCACAGGGTTGCCTTTGAACATCCAGTGTACTTTTAAATAATTATCCGTGTTATTTTAGAAATTAAACTCACTTTAATGAATTATGATATAATTAAAGAGAAAATGAATTTGATTCTGTAGGGGAAATCATGTGATACCCACATCATATTTTTTTTTTCACATTTTGAAAACGTTTGTGTGCCATTTTACAAAATAGGACTACTTCTATTTTTCCAAATCATACCAAAACCCAATTAGCATCAAATTGACCCCAAAAAGATGTACCTACTAAATTTTGCGAAATTTCGTCGAACAGTTGAAATAGGGTGGATACATACATTGCACAAACACACACACACACACGCAGAGTTCGAGAGCGCGTGGATCGGTCGAAAACTAGAATTCCAATTATCGATATGATTTCAATACTTTCCTCATACTTTACCATGTATTGTAGGGAAAGTAAAAACGATTCATTTATCCTTATTGAATCCATCAGTCTCCATCATTCATAGTAGAGACAATTTAAAGATGCCATTCGATAAAGGATAAAATTGTCTGTAAATCCATATTTACATAGCATTTGTATCATGGAGTTAGAAAGAAGTAGATAAAACTCCTATGGATGAAACGCTTGAAAAAGCCATACTGCTTTGGGAATCATAGCTAGGTTGAAGTGTTGAAAACCCAGACCACACGACAGACCCGAAGGTTTACTGCAGCTAAGTGTGTGGCCGGGAACTTTATTTTAGATCCAAAACATTACAAAACAGGTTAAAATTGAATCACAACACAGTTACAAGACAAAACAAAAGAAAGGCAACGACAAAACAAAACATAAAAACAATACAATACAATACAATACAAGAGAGACATAAGAAGGAAAAAAAAGAAAAGAGGGGAAAACCCCGAAGGGAAAAAACCCAAGCACAAAAGTAGTAAAACCAACTAAAACAAAACAAAACGAAACGAAGAACATGAAATACATAAAATACACAGAAATACAAAAAAAAGCACAAAAATTACATATAAAATTATATATACAAAAACACATGACAGTTGGGGGATGAAAAACCAAAGTATAAGTTGAGAAACCGAGGATGTAAGGGAATAAAGTCAGGGTGAGAAAATATAATCATAGCTAGGTGTCGCTCCTGTTCGTAAAGTAGCTGTTACTGTAAGTTAACACAATAGAAAGGCGTAGTATTGAGTACATGTACTTTTGATTGTTTTCAAATTCGGAGTTTCCTAATGATGAGTATAAGTAACGGTAAGTTGTACTATAGAGTACAGAATATATGGAGATCAAAATAAATTGAAAGATAACATAATTTTTAATACGTAAGAATATTCTTCATCGTTTCAGTTCTATGTTGCATTGCTCTATTAATTTATTTTTACAAAATGGACAGCTTAAATAAATATTTTAGGTCTTTCGCCATGAAAATGCGTACAATGCAAGGCTACTTATTTTATCCCAGCGCCACCTGAATGATTGTCTCAAACGATATGGGCGTTTTCTTAATAGGAAGTTTTAACTTATTTTACCTCCATGATTTGTATAATGTAAATGTGCATCGACTTTATTTCCAATGGCTACATCCTATTATGACGCCGCAGATTTGGAATTTATATCAAAATTTAACCTCGGAAACAAAATTTACATCATTTTTCCTTTTACTTTCCTTACAATACATGGTAATGTATAGGGAAAGTTGCAAAGGTCAAGTTTTGAACTTGGTCTCTGCAACTTCGTGTAGCCCGAGCTAGATTATGAAGGGCGAATTTTAGGTTGACTACATGGAAGGACTGCAGTTGGCAGTTGCCAAAAGTAGTTGCCAAAGTTCACGGTTTGGCAGTTGCCAAAGTTCACAAAATTGCGGCAAATAGCAAATTTTCTTGCTGTCATTTCAATCAACGGCTATTCCATGCTAATGAGAGCATAATAAGAGCGAAACCGGTCCATGAATTCTATAATGGGAGTGTCTTTCTTACGGTTTCAGCGATACGCAAACGTGTATAGCTAAAAGAGGTAAAGTAAGAAGACACGAGTATTTGTATAGGCTCTTGTAAGTTCGTTTAATAAATTACCGAAAATCAAATTACGTATTAATTCAAAGAAAAAATATATTAGTATGCAAAGATATACACACAACTTTTGCCAAACTATAAAACTATAGAATTATGCTGATATTACTTTTTTGGATGCGGGGGGGGGGGGGAAATATCATATTATTTATAAATTGCACATTTCAATGTGTTTAAAACAGGAAAAAAATTTAAAAGAATTGTCCAATTCGGTTTAAACATCTTTGGGGAAAAGTTCTTTGTTCTTTCCAATGGTATCAAGATGAAAATTTTGATAATATCGGATATATAATTTTGATAATAAGGGACGTGTGAAAATTCTGAAATGTTTTTAAAATCATGCTAAAATAAAATAATTTAAAAAATAATCCGAATTTTTTTAAATATTCGCTCACGTGTATTTTTTCGGGTCCTGAAGTACATCGATACCAAAATTTTATGGCCGTATAATGATTAAGTTTGTCTCTACAAACGACACAAACAGACAAGCAGACAGAAAGACAGAAGCCTTCCTTTATTATTATAGATTGAGCACACGATGTTGCAAAGGTCTCGTTCAAATTGGTAGATTCCGTCTGCAGAGAACGTTTCTAAAATTAGGATCATGCTCCTGTTGCAGATAATAACTAATAACAACTATAGGCCGGTTTCACGTTTTTACTTTCCTTATACACATAGTATAATGTATAAGGAAAATATTGTGACGGGATCGAAAATTCGAATTCGACTGCTCGACGGGAGAGCACGTTTCAAGTATCCCTCAACACGAAGCGAACGTCTTTGAAGTGATTGATGTCTGTGTGTGTATGTGTGTGTCAGTGAGTCTGTGGAGACATTATCTCACGAACGAATGGAGCGATTCGAACACAATTTGGTACAAAAATTACATTCCGTGTATACTGATAGCCTATTGCCTTTAAACTCAACCGAATGTTCAGAATCCGTCTAAATTTTCGAGTGATATTTTAAAAACACCATCAAAAATTCAAAACCTTCAATAAAGTTACGCAAATAGTTTTTACTTATGTAATTTTCATTAGAAAACGATCGACATAAATTTTAGAACGATGTGAACCGCATGAACCGTTCTCGAGGTTTTGCACATTTAAATAAAAAAAGTTATCAAAAAATCACATAAAATAAAAAAATATTAACTATTGTAAAATATGGTCACTTATCATATGTATTATCATGGGATAAATTTGGTGTCATCATTCTCGTAGATCCAGTACGTCCCCTTCATGAGAAAAGTTACTTTGGATAATACTTTTGTAGTTAGACGCCAATAGTCACTTATTTGCTATAAGAATAGCTTATTTCTCTTTCCATAACGTTTATTGAGATTTTGGCGACGAGTTTGGCGGAATGTCACCAACTTGGCGACTCTTTAAATATTGCCAAATTAACGAATAATATCGCCAAATTGATAAAAATGACTCTACATCAATGAAAATAACGACTAATTAACGAAAATTCAATATCTTGGAAATAATATAAGAATCTACGAGTACTATGAATAACCAATTTTTTCGTCCGTAGCGTTTGAATAAAATTTTGGTGACGAATTTTTCGGAATATCTCCGACTTGGTGACATTTTAAATGTTGCCAAATTTACGACAGTGTCACCTAATTGATAAAAATTTGCCAAATTGATGAAATTGACGCTGACTCAGTGAAACCACGACTAATGGATAGCAGTTCAATATGTTTTAAAGAATAGATTATAAGAATAACCCATTTCTCTGTCCGTCCTTTCGTAACGCTTGGCGACAAATTTAGCGGGACGTCGCCAACTTAGCGACTGTGTTGCAAAGTGACAAAAATGTCACCAAATTGGTAAACATTACGCCAAATGAGACGTAGTTTCGCAAATTCTGATTTCCATCATATGACGGGCATACATTCTAATATACAAGAAATACTCTTCTCTCCGTTTGGCTGTAACACTTGTTGATGCATTTGGCGAACTTGGTGAATAATCTAGCGGCGTATCGCCAATTTGAGGATATTTCGCCCCAGATTGACGAAAATATTGTCAAAAATGCAAAAATGACGCTGAATTGATAAAAATGACGCCTAATGGATGAATTAATTATTAAAATATTTTAATATATGAACTATGTTGCTTACTGAGGATGCTGTTAATACTGATAACTGTTAATTTAGAGTTGCGCGAAATATAAGTTAAGTGGATACTCTGAAACAGTTTTACATGTTGTCATCTGGAAAAGCACCCAATGTACAATTCAGCGTTAAAAACACAGTACCGTGGATCATTATTTTTTTACTGTAAAAGTTGCATTATATAAGGAAAGTCATGTGTTGCACACATCCACTTTTTTTATTTACTCGTCATCTACAACAGCAGCAAGAAAACTTATCCAGGTGTCACAGTTTTTCTAACCACTATGAAGAACGCCAAAATTAGTTTTACCACACAACAAAGAAGATTATATTTCCGTGGTACAAAATAAATATATTTCCATATTTCGATATTAAGAGAATGGCATATACCTTACCTTTTTCTTTTAAGTCTTGTAGTTTGGAAGCTTTGACAGCTTTCCTCGTTCCCCAAACGTTCCACACTTTCATGAATTTTGAAGTCATGGAAACTGTAAAAGGATGTAAAATACAAACTACAAAAAATGCAAGGCTTAAATAGTTTCAAAAACGAAAATTTCATGCAACAAAACAAAATATTATTATCCAGGTACTTTATCAGTTCTATAGGGTTGAGACATTATACATAGAATTCCTAGGAAAATCCTTAACTTTGTAAGATATAACTTTATAAGAAAACGTCTATGAGTGTGCAAGATTCATCTATATAAATAGAATTGAAAATAAGTCTGTATATGTATATGTTGGGTTGTTCCCCTTGCATTTATCCAATAACACGTCTTAAACGCGACATTGGGGACATGAACAACGGAATCTGATGTGAGCAGCACATGCCATTCCCTACATAATGCAAATACTTTATTTCTTTCACACAGAAATAATAGTGTAAGAGATCCACACAACACTATTTTTAAGATTGAATTAAGATCACGCAAACTGAAATTGGCCGCATTCGGTAACTCATGAGTTCAAACAGAGTGAATTATTCATACCCATGTGCAAAATCTTTATCGAAATACTATAGACATTTAATTAACATCCCGTCACGGCTTTGCCCAAACTGTCCCCATGTTCACGAGCTGTTAAATATGTGGGTCCGTATCTCCTTCCGAGAGGTGGGTGGTAGGGAAAGGAGGGTACGGTACCTGTGGATTGGGTTCCGATCAAAATTGGGTGGGGGGGGGGGGTACTTCCCTGCCGTTCAAACAGATACCTTACACATTCGGGTAGGTCAGACGGTCTGGACCGAAGAAGAATTAACATCCCGTGAAATTTTATTCATTTATTATTTTATATTTTTATTTAATTTAGAAAGAATGCAAGTTACAGGACAAAGTCCCAGTAACAACGTGCAAGTTAAAATACAATACAAAATATACAGATTAAAATAAAATAAAATACATTAAAATGCAAACTATTGACAACACATGATTTTTAACCTTTTGTTTACGGGTGGGACAGCGTCCATCCCAAACGAAGAACCTCCCCAAAAGACAGGTATTTGACAGGTCTCCGGCAGAAGCATTGCACCTACTGCAGCAGGTGCAATGTTTCTGCCGGAGATTTCGGGTGGACGCCAATGCCTGCAAAAGGGGATCGAACTGTTTGGGATAGGGTATGTCAAATACCTGCCTTTTGAGGAGGTTCTTCGTTTGGGATGGACGCTGTCCCGCCCGTAAGCAAAAGGTTAAAAGTCATTTCCGATGAATAAAAACCATCAAGAATATCGGGAAAGCTGTTGTATAGTTTACAAAAATGACTCACCGCACAATAACAACCCATATTCAAACTAAAATTCCTTTCAGCAAATAGACTCATGCTCCTTGTTGAATACTGGGGAACATGAAACCCGATCTTATCCATGACACGGGGAACAATCCAATCTGTTATAAATGTTCTGTATAAAAATTAATGACTATTTAAGAATATACGGCTGAATCACGGACATCAAACCAAAAATCAAACCACATGACCAAATTTCAAAATTTCGCCTAGCTTTCCATTTCTCTCATTTTGTTTGACAATATTTCACTCTACTCCAACAGAGGGGTTGAGTTGAGTTTCAAAACTTTGTAAGAAGAGAGTTTGAAATGTCTTTTAGAAGGTATTTATTTGATTTTTTTTCCTTGGCATTTTAAGCCCGTCCTGTAATAATGATTGCAAAATACCCCCTTTCCTTCATCAAAATTTATAAAATCTTATATCTAGCCTTTATTCATAAGACCTAATATCGAAGAAAACTCAAATAAAATCTATTTCTTTTATGTGGACGTGCCCTTACTTTTAACTAACAAATTATTTTGCTTTACATTAATACTGATTATCCTATCTTTGTAAGCTAAGTTTGTAAGGATTAACAATTTCTATTCTCGACTTCTTATTTTTCAAGCAGTGTCTTCCCTGAGGAAAGAAGAGTCTAAATTTAAATAACAGCCGCGTAGATTGCGGATGGAAGGTGGAGCTAGCAACCAGGTTATAAAGATGCGAGGTGCGATGCACGAGATGGTTCGAGATGAAACGAGTTGGTGCGTGGCGCGTATGGGTGCAAACGATGGTAGAAAAGGTGGACTACGTACATTCTGATTTATTATTTGTAAATTACGTTAATGGAGTTTATTTTATGATTTCTACAGTTTATGAATAAACATGTTATTTTTATCAAAATATGACTGCGTGTTCATTCCGACACATTTACAAGCTGTACAAGATAGTAATAAAATGTGATATTCAAAAACATTAAAGAAAATATTATAAATTCTAAGAATCTTATTCATCTATCTTGGGTCCAATCGCATGTGGGTAATATTGGGAATGAAATAGCTGATCATTTTGCTAAAATTTCTGCATCTTCTGGAACTCTAATTAAAATCCCTCTCCCACATTCCTGCATTACTAAATTTTGTAAAAATGTATTACTTGAAAACTGACAGAAATTTTTAAACGATTATATTTCTCCACGAACTAGAATCCGTCTAGAATTAAAAACTTCCTACTATTTGCTGATTTCAAACTACAGATTTATAACAATTTTTTTATATATTTTCTGACTAGACATGGCCCTTTCCTAGATTATCTACATAATTTTAATATTAAATCCACCTCAAATGGTATTTACAATAATTATGGGGACGTTAGTTAATTATGTTTTCTCTTGTCCTCACATCAACAAATTCTATTTGGCCAAACCTCCTTCTAAACATTAACATATTGGATTTCCTAATATTTGAAAAAACAAAAATTCAATCAACAGATTTAAAAATTACATTTTAATTGCTAAGAGTATTTCTGATAGTATCACTTAAACTGTTATTTTATGAGTTGCTAATGCACTCATACTATTTAATCAATATTACTTAGAGCTAATATGTATACCGTTCTTTTAGTATATGTATCTAAGGATTTATTTCTTTTCTACTTTGAATCTTTATTATTTTACCTTTAAATGTAATTTTTATTTTGTGTTTCTTTTATTTTTTCCTTTTCTAAATTACTTTTCCCTATTTTGTTTCCTTTTCATTTGGCTTTTTTTAAATATTATTGTATAAAAACTTTGTTTACAATATTGGAGTTTAGGTAGTTTTATTAACACTTTCCAACATAGCTGAGAAGTGTTTATGACTTTGGTCATCCTGTCTGTCCGTTCGCACGATAACTGCAGTGAAAATGACTTTATCGAAATGATATTTTAGTATGTTGTTCAGACGGTCTGTGTGATATACGGAAATCTAAATTAATAATATCACCCCATTAGTTTTGGATTGAATCCGGTTTGAAAATGTGAAATACATTGAACCCTATGGGTCCTAATTTTTTGAACATTTTTTTAGAAAAGTAAAAATTCGTAAATTGCTTTGAAAATTTTAGGAAATATTCAAATTATCCGATAAAATGTATAAAAAAATTTCAGCAAAATAGTTTCGGTTGTATTTTAAATAAAAATTAAAATAATAATGGCACCCATATTATATGAAGAGATCACGTAACCCACTCCAAAAAAAATATGGCGTCCATCTTTTTTCCCAGTGTCAAAATCGTGATTCTTAAAGTTCTTTTAAATTTATATTGAGTGTTGCATCCGTTCTAAAAGCGCTTTATTTTAGCGTATTTTCTGTGCATCTATATTCTGCGCCAACGCAATTACAATATTTTTTAGTTTAAATGATCATCAAAGTTTGATTATTTCTACAACGAAGCCTAATTTTAACGAATGTTGAATGTAAACAAATCAAGCTGTAAGATGAGTTGTATAAGAATTGCTGAAATTTTTTAACGCAAAATTATTGAGCTCTAGAGTCTGGAATACAGGTGATATGAATGAAATAATCATCGATTTTACATAGAGAAACAGGCGATTTTATAGCATAGCCTTTTCCGATGAAATTTTGAGCATGGAGTTAAGTACTTTTATCTCCACAGTTTTAAGTTTTATGTAAAATAAATTATTGTAGTACTGTGATAAATTACAAAATGTCACTGAATGTGTCGCATTTTAGAGATGTTTAAATAAAATTGAATTGCAGTTGTAAAGTGTTTCATAATCAATGCTTTATTCATGATTGATCTTTCTTGTTATTATATGTCTTTGTGTATTGCCTACGTTTGTCTATTGTCTTTGTATATTGTCTTTGTATAATGTATAATTTATTATTTGTAATGTATTTGTACATGTATTTATTAGAGTTATTTTTGTGTCTTTCCTGGCCGTTCGTTGTAACAACCTTTGAGTGAGCTGTACGGTCTGGGTAATAAAAATAAATGTGATATTCAATTAATGCCAGATAATAAAAAGTTGCTTTACTGTATTTATAACAATGGTACTTTTCAAAAGTCAAAAAATCCCAAATCTATTTATAATCTTAAAATGACAAATCGAAATAAACTTGCATTTTAAATACAATAGGAAAATCTGATGGCGTTTTAAACATTAAATATCCGTACTAAAAAAATCCATGCATGCTGTACTTGGAAGAAAACAGAGTAACATGCTAGGTATAACTGAATCTTGGTAGAATAGCTCTATCCTGTATGGAACTATAAATTAACATTGGTGTTCTGTTGAAAAGACGCGTCCTGAGACCTTAGAAGAGTTTAATGTGTTATCCCCTATAAAAACAAGAAAGATCGATCACGCAGAAAGCATTGTTTATGAAACACTTTCCAACTGAAATGCAATCCGCTGAGTGTATCGTATCTCTAAAATGCGATACATTCAGCGGTGATATTTTTTTAATTATCACAGAACTACAATAATTTATTTTGCTTGAAAACTTAAAACTTCATCGAAAGAAATGAATTTTACTCAAATGACGTCATACAAATATAAATCGTCTGGCTCTCTATGTAAAAGTCGTGAATATTTCGTTCACACATTTTTATTCCAGACTCTAGAGTTAAATAATTCTGCGTGAGAAAAATTCAGCAATTATTATACAACTCATCTTACAATCGCTTGTTTACATTCTGAATTCCTTTAAAGTTAAGCTTCGTTGTAGAAATAATCAAAGGTGTAGGATCATTTAAACTCAAAAATATTAGAATTGCGTTAACGCATAATATAGATGCACAGGAAATGCACAAAAATAAAGCGGTTTTGGGACGAATTCAACACTCAATATAAATTTAAACGAACTTTAAAAATCACGATTATCACTCTGGGAAAAAAAAGACGACTGCCACATTTCATTTTGAAGTGGGTCATGTGATCTCTTCTTATTATATGGGTGTCATGATTATTTTAATTTTTATTTAAAATACTACCGAATATATGTTGCAGAAATGTTTTTTTATATATTTTATGGGATAATTTGAATATTTCCTATCGTGCGAACGGACAGACAGACAGAATGACCAAAGTCATAAACACTTTTCAACTATGGTGTAAAGTGATAATAAAAATTAAAAAGGTTATTGCCATATATAGCGCTTATGCTAATTTTATCCATTATGTTCCAGAAAGTTTTACAAATGATTTATCTAAATATAAAAAAAATCTACCTTGAAAATTTAGTTAATAAGTTTAAAGAATTTATTTATTTAAAGTTGATGAATCAACATTATTGGCTGCTTTTGCTTCAAATTATTTGTTAGCAAATGGCTAATTCGTAGCTGAGGATAGTTAGATATATGTCTAAATTGCTAGGAGTGAATTTCTTCGGCTAAATGTGTAAAGAGCCTTGCTGCCCCAACCGTGCATCGAACCCTGGATCTCCGAACTAGCCAGATAACGCTCTACCGTTGAACTACTGGAACGAAATGGCAAGCTCTTATTGTAGAAGTGAACTCTGCATTCTCTACCCTCTAATGTCAAATTGACGGGCAACTGACAACCTAACTGACCACCTCCTGCTATTTTTACCCCAGGTTAGTCTCCTGCATGTTCGTTATCCTCTCAATTTGAAATCGGCGCTCAATCTTCCACTGAATCCGTACTAGTCGTACTAGAATCACTTTCAGACCTCCTCCATCTTTGCACTAACCTATAGGGTTGATTTGTTCGGGCGCCATTGTAAAGAACCATGTTGTCCCAACCGGAAATCGAACCCTGAATTTCCGAACTGGTCAGCCGACGCTCTACCGTTGAGCTACTGGGACGAAATTGCAAGTTCTTATCATAGAAGTGGACTCTGCAAATGTCTGCAAAAATGGCTGCTAGACCTAACTATAAAATGGTTAGATTGGCACTTTGCTAGTGTTCTTAAGTTGGTATCATTCACTTTAGGATGAAAAAGTACTTATAAAATTATTATTAATTTAATCTTATTGAAGGTTAATTTATACCCAATTTAACAGCCAAAAACATATTTGGATATGTGTGTACCTTCTGAACATCCTATCACGTGTAAAATCAATAGGGTTTCAACACGTGCTATTTGTAAAAATCGCATCCAATTTTTACTTTATAGAGTTTGTTATAGTATCATCATGAAAACTACATATATCGTGAAAACATATATGTGGTATATATGTCTTCACGAAAATCGTGACGGATACATTATCAAAGATTTCTTAAAACCCTTTAACCTTTTGCTTACGGGTGGTGTGCGTGGACGCCATCACCGGAAAGGGGGATCGAACTGTTTGGGATAGAGTTTGTCAAATACCTGTCTTTTTGGAACAATCTTCGTTTGGGATGGACGCTGTTCCACCCGTAAGCAAAAGGTTAAAAGAAAAAGCCCTTTTAAAGTCAGGCAAAAGATTTTTTCAGGCCTTTTAAAATGAAGGGTAAACCTCAGTTGGAGCCAGACTACAGTTAATTTGAAACGATTCCATTCGTTCGCGAGATATCGCTTCCGCAGAATCACAGACGTACACACACACACATACACGCAAATACCACATCAAAAATGTTCGATTTGGTTTCAGGGATGCTTGAAACAAGCACTTGTGTTGAAAACCTCGAATTCGAATATTTGTCTCATTCAGGGAAATTATTTGAGCTCAAAATCATGTTTCGGATTGACAAAAAGCACGTTTCAAATTATTTATATATTACAACCTTGAATTAACAAAGGCGAATGATGAAAGTCGAGTGCTTGGCCATTTAATTAAAAAAATTACCTTGAATTAATGAATATTTCAGAAATTCAAATTGAATGTAACTTAACTTGTGAATGGAAAATGATGTCGGATTCGAATTCTCCCTCAAATGATCCCCCGAATTGTCCCCGAACATTGAGTAAGTCAATTTCTACCGTATATAAAAACTTACCTGGTGCTGTCTTTGTAGGGCTCCGTTAGACGCCTTTCAGAATTAAATATGAAATATATTTGAAATTAGACTAATGCCTAACGTATTTAAAAGTAATTAACGATGTTATCCCTACCTGCATTCACATATACACGTTGAACCGATGTTCTAAATTTCTGTGCAGAACGCAATAGAATTGTAGTCTGGAAGCCCGAAAAGCAAAAATTTCCGACTTGGCATAGTGCCAAAGAGACCTTTCTTTCGATATTGTTTCTTTCTTTGTTTGACTATAAAATTACCGGTTTTTTAACTGAAAATTTCTTTAGTGGATATTTTTTTCCTCTTCCTTAAAAACACAATTCTCTTAGCTATGAGAAATAATTCCTTAAAATCTACATTTTTTTTTCTTCAATACAGTGGAATTTTCGTTTCAATACAAAAACTAATATTTTCAAAGCGGGAATAATTGAAGAGATTTAACTGTTCCACTAGTGATGTGCAAGTTTCTGTAGCGACATGGCACATCGAAATGTATAGATTAATGATGAATCGATACTGTATCGATATCACTCCTGTATCGATACTGTATCGTATCGAAGTCATTAATCTTCTGATCTACATAGTTACAGTTACGGCAATTTTACTTCCTTATAAGTACTGCTGTCTTGTATTATAAAAGAAGATGTTTGTCTCTGTGTGTGTGCAAATCGTCTGTAAAGGAAAATCGAAACTTCGGACAGCGGCAAAATTTGCTACAATGGTACTTCATTCCCCTGCACAACGCACTTTAGCAAGCTTTTTTTTTAATTCAGTTTAAAAGTTATGGATTGTCTTTATCCGCCATTGTGTCAAATCAAATAAATTTGCCTGAAAGTAGAGATGTTTGGATTAAATGACAGACATTTTGTGTCTGCGAAAAACAGCCGAAGTGAACTAAGTGATTTTAATTTATCACGTTTCTAATTTTGCGAATTTAAATGACTGTCTTAATTTTCTTTGTATCTAATGTAGTATTTTATTATCGTTACAAGTAGTTTGCTAAAATGAAAACTCGCTGAGATAGCAATATTGCTTTTAATTTTACTTCGAAGGTAAAAAAAAACGTTTTTCCTTTTTGTCGTTTAGTCACCAACCGGCGATCGGGCGCTTATTTGGAGTGCAAATATGAAGTTCAAAGAAGTTATTTAAAACGTATTACGCGCACGTTGTACATTCAGCATGGTTGCTCGTGCAAAAAACGGAGCGCTGAAATAATTTTAATTCAGAACAGGATATTTGGAAATTAAATAGCATTATGGGAATCTGTATTATTTAAGTAGCAGGCTGTTATTTAGAATCCGGACAATTCCGGGTAAGTCGTCGTTCTAATATAAAATATGTATTGTTCTGCCGAATTGTCGAATTCGATATTTTGACGAATAAGCCCATTTTAGGTCATCCTAAATCCAGTTCAAACCGGTTTGAAAATAGATCCATTTATGTGCGTGAGGCTGGAACACGATAACTCACAAAGAAATGCATCGACCGTTAACAAAATTTATATGTAAATGCATTATGTTAAGAACTAGAACTAGATGCATTTTAGTCATTCTCATGATTAGAACTCTAATTAATTAAAATTGTAAGATTTTCATATAATTAATTCTGAAAGAAAATAAAGATAATTCCCGGGACTCTGTTAGCAGTCCACAGGATTCCCAGAAAGTACTTAAGCACCCCAAAATATTTGTAAAGAAAAGTCCATAAGTGTACCCGTTAGGTCCAGCGTTAGGTAAAGCGACCACTCTCGCGATTAAATAAAATAGACTCCCTTTATAGATACTTAAAAAAGGATTCTGGTATGAGTAAGTCGATAGGAGCCACACATAGTTAATTTTGAAAAGCTTCACACATACTTACACACACATATTTACACACACATACTTACACTCACACACACATACTTACACTCACACACATATACTTACACTTACAGACACATACTTACACTCACACACACATACTTACACTCACACAAACATACTTTACGCTCATTCACACATAGTTACATTCACACACAGACATACTTACACTCACATACACACATACTTACATACTTATACTCACACACACAGATACACATTTAAACTCACAAACACATACCTACATTCACACACACAGATATAACCCCAACGTTTGATTCGAACTCGGGGATGCTTGAAACGCGCTTTGTCGTTGCAAACTCGAATTCGTATTTTCGATCCGTCATAATGCTTTCCTTATGAGCCCATAGGGAAAGGGCACTTGCCCTCCCCTGTATGTTCAAGGTCACAAAGGCGAAAAATGGGTAAAAAAATAAGCTTGTAAAATGATTCTTAAAGCCTTGCTGCCCCAACCGGGAACCGAATTCTGGATCTCCGAACTGACTAGCCGACGCTCTACCGTTGGGGTACCGACGCTACTGGGACGAAATTGCAAGCTCTCACCGAAGTGGAATCTGCAAACTTATCTTGAAAATATCCTTCAATTTGTTCCCCCTTGGAAAATGTTCAACGGACGTCCATGCATTATACTATGTATATAAGGAAAGTAATCACTATATTATTTCAATAAAAAGATCGAAGAACGTCATATAAAATTATACTCGAACTATTTACTGCATTCCTCTTACTCAATCCATAGCTCTCCACTAACGAAACTCGGAGTAATGTCAGTTCTTATAGATTGCGGAGAAAAATGGCGGAATCGCAGAGATCTCGTGAAGGGGAGATAAAAAAGAAAAAGAAAAGAAAAAAGAAAATCCCGCGAAGAATAACTCTCTCAGCATTTCTAAAAGAAGAATGTAGTCTATCATCTAGCATTGTTCGGATAACATAAATCTTCCAGCACAGTGACATATCGTTGCCAATTTTTCATTAAAACTTTGTAACTGCCTCGGTGGTAGATTTATTGAACTCAGATATGAGACAAATTTGATGCGTGAAATGTAGGAACGAAAGAAAGTTGGACGCGTTCACAAATACACTCATATCCGAGAAATAAAGGTATTGTGCATATTATTGCTTTCAATTCGTCTTAATCTGAATGATCCATAAAAATCACAACATTACGGAGCATACAAAATATCGATTTTAAAAATCATTTTATCTTATTTCTTCTTGTTTTATACGTAATTTTTGACGATGTACAGAATAAGACTAACTCCATAACTGTAGGATTAACCAATCTCAAGATATTTTGGCTTTTAACACTTTACAACATAGTTAAAAAGTGTGTATGACTTCTTTCATTCTGTCTATCTGCCCGTTCGCACAATAACTGCCGTAAAAATGACTTTATCAAAATGAAATTCTAATATGTTGTTGAGACGGTCCGTGGGACGTATGGGAATGTAACTGAATAATATCACCCAATTAGTTTTGGATTGAACCCGAGTTGAAAAAGTGAAAAACATTGAGTCCTGTGGGACCTCATTTTTCAAACATTTTTTAAGCTAAGTTAAAATTCACAAATTGCGTCGAAAATTTTAGGAAATATTTAAATTATCCTATAATATATATATAAAAAATTTCAGCAAAATATGTTTGGCAGTTTTTTTAATAAAAATTAAAATAATAATGACACCCATATAACATGAAGAGATCACATGACCCACTTCAACATAAAATATTGTATCCATCTTTAAATATCGCGATTTTTAAAGTTCTTTTAAATTTATATTTAGTGTTGCATCCGTCCTAAAACCGCTTTATTTTTGCGTATGTTCTGTGCATCTATATTCTGCGCCAACGCAATGACACTATTTTTTAGTTTAAAGGATCAACGAACTTTGATTTCTACAACGAAGCCTAATTTTAATAGATGCAGAATGCAAACAAGTGACTGTCAGACGAGTTGCATAAGAATTGCTGATTTTTTCAATTATTTTTTCAATTATTTTTTGAAGCAAAATTATTTAGCTCTGAAGTCTGGAATAAAAGTGTATGAATGAAATATTCACTTCTTTTACATAGTGAGCCAGACGATTAATATTTCGACGACGTCATTTGAAAAAAATTTCATTTTCTTTCGATGAAGATTTAAGTTTTCAAGTAAAATAAATTATTGTAGTTCTATTATAACTAAAAAAAATATCACCACTGAATGTATCGCATTTTAAAGATGTTTAAATAAAACTGCATTTCAGTTGGAAAGTGTTTCATAACCAATGCATGATTGATCTTTCTTGGTTGAAAATGCGATTGCATTCTATACAGAAACAACCTACAAGAAGTCAGCGAAAACAATAGAAATTTACGAGAATTTGAAGATTGAGTTATATTCTGAAATCTCCTTCTCTACCGTTTGTATCATCATTAGTTCTCCATTCCCCTTCCCATTTTAGAAAATAAAATCGAATGGCAATTTTAGAATAAAGAGAAAAATATCCCCCAGGAGAGAAATGACGGGAGAAGAAAACAAAAAGTGAAGGAATTTTTTTTTCTGGATTTCTATATAATAATATTTCCTCTCAAACGGAAGGGTGTGACCGGAATTGCCGTATGGGTAGGAAAAACGTATGAGGATTACGGCGTGAATGTCGAGGCATTTGTGTTGCATTTGTGTTGAATGCGGCGACGTTTGTGCTGAATAAGTGCAATTTCGAAGGCTCCATTGAAACGGTTAAGAAACGAGAGCGAAGCGTGTCAGTGAAGATTGCATGTTAATTGGATCAATGAGGGGCTGGGATAGACCAAATCGTGGATCAAATAATCGGCAGTGGCTCTAATCCTCCGCCGAAATGGTTTTGCGAGAACAACATCTTTCTTAGTGGGTGATATGTCTCTTAGACATTCTCAAGACAGTTCCAAATATTAAATTATCAAAATTAGCTTTTCAAAATAGCTAAAAATATCAACATATAGAAATTATAACCATTCTATTTCAAAACAAAGAACCCGATCCAAAATATAATTATATATCCTTGTAAGACATTTCAAAGGGCTATGAAGTAAATCGTATAGTTCACAACTAACACTTTATTTTTTGAGATATAAGCATCGCAAACTTGAAAAATGGAAATTTTTCAATCTTTTGGACAAGACGATTTTTCAAAAGCTATAAGGCCTTTGTGAAAACAAATGATCGATCTAAAACTGGATATCCTACTGAACATTTTTGTTGCTTACTGTTTATATCATTTTTTACAGTTTAAAATGTATTTCGAAAGAAATTAAGCAAACTGGGGCAAAAACTTAATCGGACAAAAACATCTTAGTTTTTTCAACAAAAAAAAAAAAAGTTCAAAATACAAAAATTTTGAAATTATTTTATATATTTTTAAACTATAAAATATTTGCGACAAAACAGGTAAAAGTTGTTTACATTTATAATCGTGAAGTACAGCGATATAAGCGCCTAAACTGTTTATATTTATCGTAACGATCCGGTTTCAGTCCAACCATAAATGCTATTCACAATAAAAACAAGATGAGGATAAATATTATTAACAAGAGGAGGATAAATATATCCATTATGACACTTTATAGTGTTTTCTTTTTATTTATGTTAGTTATTTTTTTTAATTTAAAAGAAATGAAATGCTATCATAGCACTTTTTCTTCGGATCTGTTAGCACAATACTCATGATGATAACATAATACGAAACTAAAATTTCAGAACGATATTTGTTAAATTTGTGAGGTTAGAAAACGTAAATTCCAGAAGTTAGACTTTTATATTGCTTAAAATAAACGCTGCGTTCTTAATAATAAATAAATATAGTTAAATTTGCAAAAATTAAAAATATTTCTTTACCCTTTGAAATAAAATTTAAAAAACCAAATACTATCCCAACGATAAAACAACGCTTGAACCCGGGTTGAAAAAGAGAAATGCATTGAACCCTATGGAATCTAATATTTTAAAACATTTTTAAGCGTATTTAAAATTCACAAATGGCTTCGAAAATTTTAGGAAACATTCAATATCCTACAAAATAGATAAAAAGAATATCAGCAAAATAGGTTCGGTAGTGTAGTTTTTTAAATAAAAATAAAAATATTAATGACACCAACATTATATGAAGAGATCACGTGACCCACTTCAAAATGAAATAGGGCATCCATTTTTTTACCCAGTGTAAAAATCGTGATTTTTAAAGTTATTTTAAATTTATATTGAGTGTTACATTTGTCCTATAACCACTTTATGTTTAATTATTTTCCGTGCATATATATTCTATGGCAACGCAATTGCAATATTTCAATTTAAATGATTATCAAACTTTGATTATCTCTACAACGAAGCCTCATTTTAATGGATGCAGAATGTAAACAAGTGATTGTAAGATAAGTTGTATAAGATTTGCTGAACTTTTTATTCACCAAAATTATTTAACTCTGGAGTCTCGAATAAAAGTGATATGAATCAAATATTCACTGCTTGTACATAGAGAGCCAGACCATTTATAGTTCGATGACGTCAATTGAATAAAGTTAATTTTTTATGAAGTTTTAAGTTTTCAAATATAATTATTGTAGTACTGTTATAATTTAAAATATATCAGCGCTGAATCTGTCGCATTTTAGAGATGTTTAAATAAAATTGCATTTCAGTTGGAAAGTATTTCATAATCAATGCTTTGCATGATTGATCTTTCTTGTTTTAATGTAATGTAATATTTTTTATAAATGTATTAGAAAATGTGAAATATCTTAGAAACGGTTCCTGTTAGCGTTCTAGAATGTGTGCTATTTATATTTAAAACGTTCGATCGCGTTTAAAATCTGTGGGGTTCTAATATTCACGTATTGTGATAATCATACCCAATTACGTTCGAAACGCTCCATTCGTTTGTGAGATATCGTATCTATAGACACACATACATACACACTAACACACGCACACACACAGAGAGAGGGGGAGAAAGAGAGTACATATAGAGAGGGGGAGAAAGAGAGCGAGAGAGAGAGTACACACAGAGAGAGGAGAAGAAAGAGAGCGAGAGAGAGAGAGACAGATAGAGAGAGTGAGAGAGCGCGCAAGAGAGAGAGGGAAGGAGGAGAATAAGAAAGACTCACCTCAAAACATTCGATTCCCGTTCGGAGATACTTGAAACATGCTCTTCCGTTAGAAACTGAAATTCGAATTTTCAACCCAGTCATAATACATTATACTATGAGTGCAGAGAAAATGTAGTTTCTGAGTGCAGAGAAAATGTAGTTTCTTTCAGTGTATCTCCCATAAAAGTTTATACAGAGAGTTTCGAATCAAACCTTTTAGCGTTGTGGAAATAAAAGAAATGACTATCATGTATTGGTCAGTCACTACGGTTTTCTAAAATAAAAATTGGATGCAATGGAGTATCACAAAATGGTAAAACTATTAAAAGTCAGTTCCTTTGAATATAATTGAATTCTTTTCTGAAGGTAAAACTCTATTGTTGCTGTTTTTTAACACTTTACAACATAGTTGAAAATTGTTTATGATTGTATTGCTTATTCTGTCTGTCCGTTCGCACGATAACTGCTGTAAAAATGACTTTATTAAAATGAAATTTTAGATTGTTGCTGAAACGGTCAGTGGGACATACGGGAATGTAAATGAAAAATATTACATAATTAGTTTTGGATTGAACCCGGGTTGAAAAAATGAAATACATAGAATCCTATGGGACCTACTTTTTCAAACATTCTTTAAGAAGAGTTAATACTCACAAATTGCTTCGAAATTTTTAGGAAATATTCAAAGGATCACGTAAAATATAAAAAAAAATTTCATCAGAATACGTTGTTGAGACCCAGACCGTCCGACCTATCAGAAAGGTGTAAGGTAACTGTTTAAATAAAAATTGAAATAATAACACCTATATTATAGACATAGATCACATGACATTGCAAAATAAAATATGGCATCCATTTTTTTTTCACTTAGTGAAAATCGTGATTTTTAAGAACGCTTATATTTACATTTAGTGTTACATCCATGCTAAAACCGCTTTATCTTTGCATATTATATGTGTATCTAAATTCTGTGCCTGCGCAATTACACTATTTTTAATTTTAAATGATCCCTAAACTTTGATTATTTTTACAACAAAGCCTAATTTTACTGAATGCAGAATGTAAACAAGTGATTGTAAGATGAGTTGGTAAGAATTGCCGAATAATTTTTTTCACGCAAAATTATTTAGCTCTGGAGTCTGGAATATAAGTGATATCAATAAAATATTCATCGATTTTACATAGAGAAGCAGACGATTTCATAGCATTGCATTTGTGATGAAGTTTTAAGTTTCCGAGTAAAACAAATTATTGTAGTACTGAGATCATTAAAAAAATATCACCGCTGAATGTATCGCATTTTAGAGATGTTTAAATAAAATTGCATTTCAATTGGAAAGTGATTCAAAATCAATGCTTTATGCATGATTAATCTTTATTATTATTATTATTATTTCTTCCTTGAATCCTTTAGTCGATGCATTATTCTTTCAATCGTCCTTTTTGGTTTCTTAGAAGGGTCCAATGCGGGGATGCTCATGGACTGCATTGCAGGCGATTTTTTGTGAAAGGCCAGGGTTGTGAAAGTGTGCTTCAGAAACGAAATAAAAGAAGTCTAGGGAAATTGCTGTAGCTCATCATTCTTTCTCTTTTCTGATTAATTGAAAATACATGTAAAGTACTTTAATGTTCGGAGGGCCATTGTGTAGGTTCTCAACATCTAAGTGAAACATACTATCATTTCACCTAAAGATCAGAATTCGGCGAAAGAATCACGACACTTAACATATTAAATTTTTTATTCACAGCTATCTCGCTGGACATCACAAACAAATCTACTCTATACACTATTTACACAGCTAACTCTACAAGATTTTACCCGGGACATGACTGATCTAATTCGAATGACTGAATTTCACAGACTATAAAACGACTGGATGCGATAACTTACTATAGGATGACGATGGACATTCCTGATAACCACATTACAAGGTTATTTCGTAGCATGGCTTTCCTTAGCCGAGTATGCCAAACCTCTCTCTCTCTTTTCTTCTTTCCTTTTTCCCTGCCGAAACTCAATGTCCGCCATATAGATAGATCTGGCCAACTACAAGAGGGGACTTCTACACTGAACTTCAAAGATTTGTATAAAGAATCCCCACATAACCTTCTAGTAAAATGACGCAAATAAGGAAGTTGTGACTCAGCACCATCTATATCAATAAGTAAAATACATTTGTGCAAAAGATAAGGAAAACTTGAGCAGCGTATATAAGCATAAATAACGCAGCATACAGCTGTTTCGAGGATACCCTTCGTCAGTGTATCCCCTTCGTCAGTGCAAGAGAACCAACAAACCCGAAGTCTATAAAAGAAGACTGGATGCTAAAGGAAGAAATAAGGGGGTTATACACCCAAGACCTTCGCCTTCAACTCAGATCGCCCCACCTACCCGTATTCTGTACTCTATCCTACAACTATTAAAATATACTGGTTAATTATACTCATGATTAAGGAACCCTCCATTTAAAAATGATCAAAAATACAGATACTCAATACTAAGCTTTTCTGTTGCGTCAACTAACAATAGCGACTACTTTACTAACACGAGCGACAACTAGAAATTCTCAAAGCAATATGACAGTTTCAATAGTTTCATCCATAGGAATTTTGTCTCCTTTATTCTAACTCTATGAGTAGATCCTAAGAAATCTAGAATATGGATGAATGAAAAAGGGAGAGCTCAGATCCCATTACTTTATTACAAAGGTCAGTACTTTGGTTTTTAGAATGTGGCAATACCAAAAATAGCAGACGATGTTTTTAAAATTTGAACTTTTACGTGAATATTGACTGTTAAAGAACGAGAGATTTTATAAAATTCTTTTTAGACGTTGTTTTGAAGTTAACAAGGTAGTGAACATAGATTTAAGTCGGAGGGATTTTCGAGCTATGATTTATTATGACTTTCAACAAGGATTGACAATTGCCTGAAGCATGAAAAAATTGATTGGATTAATCATTGTCCTTATTCAGCTGATTTAGCACCCAATGATTTTTTTTACTTTCCTTGTACATAATGTATAAGGAAAATATTGTAATGGGGGCGAAAATTTGAATTCGAGTTTTCGACGGAGGAGCACGCTTCAAGCATCCCTGATCACGAATCGAACATTTTTAAAGTGATTTCTGTGTGTGTGTATGTGTGTGTCAGTGAGTCTGTGGAGACAATAACTGACGAACGAACGGACCGATTCGAACGAAATTTGGTACAAAAATTACAATCCGTAAACACTAGAATTCTATTGTTTTTATACGCAATCGGATGTTCAGAAATCCCCTAAATTTACAAGTGAAATTTTGAAAAAATCATCAAAAAATCAAAACCTTTAATAAAATTACGCAAATAGACATTTCTTATGTAATTTTTCTACAGAAAACGATTGACATAAACTTTAGAAAGCTAGCATGAACCGTTTTCGAGATATTGCACATTGTCCAAGTAAATTTATCAAAAAATCCCATAAATTAAAAATATATATATTAACTGTTGAGAAACATGTTCACTTTTCGTATGCAATATCATCCGATAAATTCGATAACAACATTCTCGTGGATCTAGCAGGTTTCATTCATGAGAAAAGATACTTTGAGTAATACTTTTGTATTTGAACGCCAATAGTCATTTATCTGCTATAAGAATAACTTATTCCTCCGTCCATAACGCTTGGCAAGATTTTGGCGACGGATTTGGCGGAATGCCGCCAACTTAGTGACTTTTTTTAAATATTGCCAAATTAACGAAAATCTCGCCAAATGGATAAAAATGACGTTAAATCAATGAAAATGACGACTCGTTGACGAAAATTTAATATCTTGGAAAGAATACAAGTATCTACTATAAGAATAAACTATTTTTTCTGCAACAGTAGTAAATTCATTGCATTATATAAGGAAAGTCATGTGCTGTCCACATCAAATTTTTTTCTTGTTCCCAACAATCAAAAATAAAATGAGTGGTCAACGATTTAATAAGCCCAGAATAAGCAGCGGAAGCTTTATAAATCATACGTTTCTACTATATCAAATAATGAATGGCATAACTGTTTTGAAAATTGGTAAATGTATTGACGAAAAAATGTATTGATGCTAAAGACGAATATTTTGAAAAGCAATAAAACGATTTATTTCCATACAAAACTATTTTGTATATTAATTTCTAAAAACTTAAATACTAGCCAACGTATTGCATCTCTTTCCGTTTACATATCAACAATTTACGTGTTCACTACCAAAAATTGAAAATATGGAATATACAAATGATAAATTTCCATTCCGCATAAGACACTTTCTAATTGCAAATATTTTAACGCAATTTGGTAAATATAATATTGCAATACATTCTAACTTTATTTAAGCTCGGGTAATTCCCACCGTTAACTATAATTGATTTTATCCCGTTAACAAACTTTTCCGCTCGCCATAATTCGTTTTAATTAACTGCGGGGCAGCTGCTTCATAAGCACTCCGACACAGATTTATGCACGGAATGCAACATCGTTTAATTCACTTCTCTTCCCTCGCAATCAAACTTGATTTCCCTTCTTTTTTCCCCCTGTATCTAATTTTCCGGTTCATTAAAAGAATGCGAAAGGGAAAAAATGCTTTGATAAATGATGCACTCTCCTTTCGTAAGAGGGATTTAGGAAATGAAATTGTAAATGACTTTTATTGAAATAACTTTTCAAATACTTGATGAGTGATTGTGTTTAGATTTTAGTGCATTCCTTTGCTTCTTTTCAATTTTTATTAATATCCGAATTTTATATTTTTGTCAATATATACCGTGTTCATGGAGGTAAAAATAAAGAGTTAAAACTTTATGTTGAGAAGACGTCTATATCGTTTGAGACAATCATTCAGGTGGCGCTGGAATAAAATAAGTAGCTCTGTATTGTATCAATTTCTATGGCGATAGGCCTAAAATACTTATTTAAACTGTCCATTTTGTAAAAATAAATTATTACCGCAATGCAAAGTAGAACTGAAACAATAAAAAATATGCCTACGTATTCAAAATTATTTTATCTTTCAATTTATGTTTATCGCCCTATATTCTGTACTCTATCCTACAACTGTGAAAAAATACTGGTTAATTATACTTATAATGAGGGAACTAATTCTTCATTTAAAATCATTAAAAAATGCATGTACGCCTTTCTGTTGTGTCAACTAAATATAGCAGTTACTTTACGAACACAAGCGACGTATAAGTATAATTCTCAAAGCATTCTGGCATTTTCAAGCGTTTCATCCATAGGAGTTTTATTTCCTTCTTTCTAACTCCATGCCTGTGCTGTTGAATGATTCTAGCTGCAACTTTGGAGTAAAAGTATCCAGTGTAGGCAGCATTTAAAATATATCTTGTATCACAAGTATTAAAACCATGAAGTTAGAAAAAAGAAGATAGAAAACTCCTATGGAAGAAACGCTTGAAAATGCCATAATAATTTGAGAATTATATCCAGGTGTCACTGTTACTAAAGTAGCCGCTATTGTTAGTTGACACAATAGAAAGGTATAGTATTTAGTATATTTATTTTTGATTATTTTTAAATGAAAGGTTCCCTCATTATGAGTAAAATTAACCAGTATTTTTTCATGGTTGTGAGGTAGAGCACTGAATATAGGGAGACAAAAGTGAATTGAAAGTAAAATAATTTCGAATGCGTAGGAGTATTGTTTTTTGTTCTAATTTGCATTTCGCTAATAATTTATTTTTATAAAATGGACAGTTTAAATAAATACAGGCCTTTCGTCATAGAAATACATCAATGCATGACTACTTACCCCAGCGCCACCTGAATGATTGTCTCAAACGATATTAGCGTTTTCTTAATATGCAGTTTTAACTGCTTACTTTTACCTCCGTTATTAAAACTTTAAAACAAAGTTTATTCAGTAGCTATATAGGACATTTAAATACAATATATTTTCGCTTTCGGTACGCTCTTCATCAGAAGCATATGACGTTTTACAATACAATGGAGATATATACATATAGCCCACTTTACAATTTAAAATTTGCATGACATGAATTCCCATACGTTCACAGGAAATTTCAAAAGGAGGAAAATATAAAATAGATGCATAATGATTAGAAATACAAAATAGAACAGGTATTAGAATACATTTTAAGAATTTAGAAGTATTTAAATTCGCAGTATTGAGACGGGTTTGAAAATTCGAATTTGAATTTTCAACGGAAGACCATGTTCCAAGCATCCCTGAACTCAAATCGAACGCTTTTGAATGTGATGTCTGTGTATGTGTGTCCGTAAGTATGTAGAAGCGATATCTCACAAACAAATACAGGATTTCGAACGTAATTTAGTACGAGTATTACGATCCGCAAATACTAGAACCTTGCTGATTTTAAATCCGATTGGAAGATTTTCAAGTTTACGAGTGAATTTTTTAAAAAACATAAGAAAATCAGGACATTCAATAATGTTAAATTAATAATTATTTTAAATGTAATATTTTATACTAAAACAAATGACACAAACTTTAGAACGCTAGCGTGAACCGTTCTCGAGATATTAGAACTTTTTCATACAAATGTATCTAAAAAGTTACATAAAATAAACAGCCGTATGTAATACCAGTAAACACCATGTATGTAACACTTGGCGATACATCTAACGACCTTGACTCATTTGACTAAATATCGCCAACTTGTGGGCTCTTTTAATGTGGTACTAAATTAACAAAAATGTCTCCAAATTGGAAAAATGGAAGCTCAAGTTACAAAAATGACGCCAAATTGATGAATTAATAATTAACATATTTCAGAAGTAATAATTAACATATTTCAATATAATGGGGTATATACGTATATCCTTGACTGATGTTAGCAATATTTCCCATAGTCAAATTATAGTTGGGCTAAATATAAGTTAATTGGGTACTTCAGTATAATTTTTACACTTTGTCATTCAGGAAAACGGCGAATGTCAGTATACTTTTCAACGTTAAAAACATTGGGCCGTGGATCTTGTCAATCATTCTTTCGCATTAAAAGAAGTAAAGTACTTGCATTATATAGGGAAAACCATGCAATGTCCACATCAGATTTTTTTTGTTTGTGTTCCATGAATATTTAAACATGAATAAGAACAGTCTCTATTAAATTATTTTAACAACTGTCAGGAATCAGAATCTAACAAGAAAGATCAATCATGCATAAAGCATTGATTATGAAACACTTTCCAACTGCAATTTTATTTAGGTTTTAAATAACTTTAAAAATCACGATTTTTACTCTGGAAAAAAAGATGGATGGCATATTTTATTTTGAAGTGGGTCACGTGATCTCTTCATAGTATATAGGTGTCATTATTATTTTCATTTTTTATTTAAAAAAGTACCGAACTTATTTTGCTGAAACTTTTTTTATAGATTTTACGGGGTAATTTGAATATTCCCTAAAATTTTTGAAGCAATTTGTGAATTTTAACTTCGCTTAAAAAATGTTTGAAAAATGAAGTCCAATAGGGTTCAATGTATTTCATATTTTCAACCCGGGTTCAATGCAAAACTAATAGGGTGATATTATTCCTTTACATTCCCATTTTTCCCACAGACCGTCTCAACAACATACTAAAATTTCATTTTGACAAAGTCTTTTTTACGGCTTTTTAACTATGTTGTAAAGTGTTAAAAACAATTTCAAACAAAAAAATATCGTACATTAAGCGATACTAAGATACATTTCGAGAAAAAGAAGAATTGGCAAACTGAAACTGTAACTTATCTTTGGAGTTCTACAATTGCTTTTGAATCGTATTCAGATATACCTCTGCGATCATTCCAATCGAAATTAAAATCACACACCAGGAGAAAAAATATGATACGTCAAATTTTCTAAATAAGTTGAATGGCAAAGAAAACATTGATTTTCTTGAAAATACTTGCACTGCTTATGCATATGGTACATTTCCGGAATTCGTTTCACATATAAAAATATATAATACCAAGTAATTCTAACGGCATCTGATAAAATTAGAGTTGCAATGAATTCTAACTTTATTTCAGATAAGAAAATTCAAACAGTTAATATTCTCCAATTAATTTCTCCTTTTAATTTTTTGCTAATTTCTCCATTTGATATTCTCCAATTAATAAACTTTCCCGGTGACAATAATTAGCTTTAATTAACTGCGAGGCAGCTGCTTGTTACACAATCCGACATGAATTTATGTATGGTACGCAACATCGTTAAATCCCCTTTTCATCCCTCGCAATCAAATTTCCCTATTTTTCCCTATATCTAATTTTTCGGTTCATTGAAGGAACGCGAATGGGAAAAAATGCTTTGATAAATGATGCACTTCTTTTCGTTAGAGGGATTTCGAATATAAAATTGAAATACATTTATTGAAATTATTTGAGAATACTAGTATGATTATATGTATACTGCTAGTGAGACCCGCGGGCATTCTGCCCTATAAGTAATAAGCAAAAAACGCGCAAGAAAGTTTCCCACTTTTGTTGAGTTTGTTGACCGAATTGAGTCGTATGTCTCAAATAAACAGTTATAAAATAATAAGAAATAAAATAACATCATGGTTTCAGTTTCAGTATCTGATGCCATACGCTGCGTAAAGCTCCATGGTTACATCGCAGTTTTTCGCTAAAAGTATAGTCATTGCATTATGCAGGGAACGGGCCGCCCACATCATGGACTCACTTTCAGTATCTAAAGTCATACGCGCGTCACGTTCCAGAGTTCGCGAAATGTTCATCCGTGATTGAAACACGCTTGGCAGAATTTTGTAACAGCGTTACCCAGGGATAGATAGATAGACAGATAAGCCAAGGTATTTATATTATTAATAACTCATTTCTCCGATTTGTTTTTAGCATTTGTCATTACACTTCATAATTCACCATGAATTACTAAAATGTAAAAATTATAAAAGTAAAAAAATTTAAAAAATCGCATTTTTATACCTGAAAAGACAAGATCCACTCGACTTTCAAACTGGTTGAAAACGCGGTTCTCTGGACTTTTGGATAATCATTTTTGTTGAAAATGGAAAAGTATTGGAATCGTGTCGAAAATCGCACCTCGAATTTTTGACATATATACGTTTTGGAATACGAAGAAATTATTTTTAGAATAAAGTCTGTATTTGTGTCTGTGCGTCTGTCTGTGCAATGTAAGTATTCACTTTAACTGAAAAACTGATGGACCCAATCTTACAAATTTTTATAGGTCAGTGACTTGTGGATGACCTTGGTGCTGCTTAGATGTTGGTACCATTCGGGAAAAAATAACTTTTCTTTCTTCGTATAATGGCCAATGGTATAATTCGTCAACATCTCAAAACCAAAAACTACGTATGCTCAAATGTGTCCATTAAATGCTTTTTATACGTAATTTCTGACGATGAACAGAATAGGACCAATCCCATTACTATAGGACTAGCAGTTCACGAGATATTTTAGCTTTTTCGCATTTTTACCACGTCGCCTTCCAAAATACGTCCAGTAACCAAATTAAAACAAAAATGGAAGAAAATTCAGTTTAATTTCAAATAGTTATGGGCGTTATTTTATGCAATGAAACTTAATTTAATTAATTATTACAAAAATAAAGAGTAAACGAATTGAAGTGTGTAGAGAAAATTATGTGTTGCCCACATCAGATTTTTACTTTCCTTATTTACATAGTTTAATGTATAAGGAAAGTATTATGATGGGGTCGAAAATTCGAATTCGAGTTTTCGACGGGAGAGCACGTTTCAAGCTTCACTGAACATGAATTAGACACTTTTGAGGTGATGTGTGTGTGTGTGTGTGTGTGTTTGTGTCAGTGAGTCTGTGGAGATGATATCTCAAGAACGAATGAAGCAATTCGAAGAAAATTCGGTATAAAATCCACAATCAGTGAATACTGGAAGCATATTGTTTTTACACGCAATCGAATGTTCAGAACCTACCTAAATTCTGAAATCAAATTTTGAAAAATTCATCAAAAAAACTATTTAAAAAACTATTCATCAAAAAAACAAAAAAACATTCAATAAAGTTACGTAAATAATCATTTCTTATGTAATTTTTCATTAGAAAACGATGTACTTGTCGATATTTAGCCCCACATTGTCGAAAATTTCGTCAAAATTGCAAAAATGACGCCAAGTTAGTGAACATGACGCCTAATGGATGAAATTTGATTTCTTATTAAACTATTTAAATATATTGGACTATATTCCATATTGAGGATGCTATCAATATTGGTCATTGTTAATTTAGAGTAGAGTAAAATATAAGTTAATTGGGTGCGAAATAGTTTTACATGGTGTCATCCGGAATAGCACTAAATACACAATTTAACGTTACAAACACTGTGCCGTGAATTTTTTTCATCACTTTTTCAGCGTTAAAGAAGAAAATTCATTGCATTTTATAAGGAAAGTTATGTGCTGCCCACATCAGATTTTATTATGTAGTTGTAATTGTGTCGAAGGAAAAACACCTTTTCCACTTTCCCACAGACTTATCTAGGTAGAAATATTACCTTTACGATGCCTCCTTAGCTATCATATTTTTTTAAGAATAAATAATATATAATAATTATTCGTTCCGAATTCTAAATGAGCACTTTAAAATAAATTAAAGGTAAAATATTATATTTACAATTTCTTTGACGGTAATTGCTACTCTAATTATTATTCGAGTCATCAATAAGTTTATTTTTACATCTCACATAAGAAGTTCTTACAAAATACTTTAAAAGAATTCGCTTACGTTTATAAAGGTCGTTTAAAAGGTTTACTTCAAACTGTTAAAATAAATTGTAATAAATTATTTGTATTAATATAAACATTTTTTATACCATTCATAGCGTAATTCAAATTATCAATTTCCACATATATACACTACTTTTATTTCCAGGAATTATCATTGCCTTCCATAAGAGATAATGTTAAGAAATACTTAAAATTCGAATAATTCATGTTCTAATCATGAGAATGACTAAATATTCTATCGAGTAATAGTTTTCATATATTGTACCTATACCAATATTTGTATAATGGTATGGGTCAGTCAGCCAAAAAAATTCCGAACACTCCTCGTTATTCTGGCTCCTCGGTCATGCAGTTTTACCAAAAGCATCATTAGACTCGAAATAATATCTACTGTAAATAAATGTGCATCTCATTTGCATAAGGGGGTCGTCTTCATATTTATTTGCTCATTTTTTTCCGAAAATTCAAATAGCAACGCCCATTTTTTTTATTCATCATAAGACTTCCTATGTCGGCATTATGCTACATATAAATTCGAGTGCTATTCCGGCCATACATACGAAAGGACACACACACACACACACATAAAAAAAAAAAAAAAAAAAAAAAAAAAAAAAACCTCAAAATGTCGGATACGAGTCCATGTATGCTTGAAACGTGCTTTTCCGTCAAAAACTCGAATTCGAATTTTCGACTCCATCACAAGACTTTTCCTGTACATTATACTATGTATATAAGAAAAGTAAAAAAAGCAGCTACGTAACTATTTGTTGTCAATCGAAGAGCGTCCCCATACAAATTTTCAAGCATTGGCCCCTCAACTCCATAATCTGGAATGTCAACATATAAGAAAGTCGAGTTGAGATTCACAGTCCAGGTATTTTTCAAATTGTTTGCTCAAACATGAGTGGATGTTTACATTCCAGATATTTTTCAAATTGCTTGCTCAAACATGAATGCTTCTTTACATTCCAAACTATTTCTTAATGATAAACCTTCGAAACGCCCTCGTCGCAAGCAAATATTTAAAGTTTCAAAAATTCGTAAGATAATTTAATCAACTTTTTACGCATTTTTTTTTCTTTGCCAAACTTATCCCCATTCACGCAGGACGATAATTAACACCTCATTTCTTTTTCATTTCTTTTTTTTTTAAGTACTTCAGTGAACAGAAAAATGCCCCCGCAATAATGAGACAGGAAAATTAATGAACTCTTAATAAATGTGAGAAAGGCTTCGGACAACACTATTTAATCCCCAGGGAAAATATCTAGACTACTTCTATTTTTATCAAAATCGTCTTATGACAAAATATTAATGAAAGATCTTTTTCTATGTTTCTGTCTGTGCATGTCGTCTGTTGCGGAAAATGAGAGAGTTTGACAGGAATGAAATTGGCTACGGAGGTGCACGTTTTATGTGGATGCACGATTTTGAGCAATTTTCATATAAATCGGTTTCTTAGTGATCGAAACTGTTATCGCAGTTTCCATCATTACATCATCGGTAAGATTGAAAAACGTTCTTTCTGACGATCTTTGAACTGAATCCAGAGAATAATTCATTCATACATTTTTATTTATTTTTAAGTACATCTAAATACGTATGTTTTATTTTTACTTTCCCCACAGTCCTTTCCCCTGTACATAAAATTCTGTAAGTAGGGAAAGGGCACGTTTCGAGAACTGTAGAACCCGTAGTGTGACGTCTGTGTGTATGTCTATGTGTATGAGTGTTTGTCTGTCTGTGCAATACATATATCCATTCCATTTCACTGAAGTACTTCCATTTCCATTATATCCATTCCATTCAGAAACTATTCGACAAAAATTCACAAAATTGGGTAGGTAAGTCCCTCGTAAGTTACCCTGGTGTTGATTAGATGTTGGTACGATTCGAGAAAAAGAAAAAGAATCTACCTTTCTTTTCAAAATCATCGGCCAAAATCGTTAATATTAAAAATAAAAGATTACGTATGTACAAATGTAGTAATAAAATGCTTGTTTACGTATTATTTTGGCGCCAAAAGAATAAAATCCAAATCCATAACTCTAGGACGAGCTGCCATCCAAACACTTTAGTTTTTAGTATTTTTATCACGTTGCCTTTGGAAATACGACGAGATGACAAATGAAAACACAAATTTAATGAATTATATAAGGAAAAAAAGACAAAATGAACTTGAAACTGTAGGGACGGTCGTGTGCTGCCTACATAACATTTTTACTTTCCATGTGATAAGTAAGATGTATGGTTCCTAAAAAAGCCGTTAAGAACCCCAATAATAAAGGTACACTTGTTAGGTTTATCTATAATAAAGTGACCATGCAGAGTCCACTTCCACGGTAAGAGCTTGCAATTTCGCCCCAGTAGCTCAACGGTAAAGAATCGACTGGCCAGTTCGGTGATCCAGGGTTCGATTCCCGGTTGGGGCAGCAAGGTTCTTTATAATAGCGCCCGAACACATCAACCCTGTTGTTGTTGTTGAAACCCAGACCGTCCGACCTACCAGAAAGGTGTAAGGTAACCGTGACACATCAACCCTGTAGGTTAGTGCAAAAATGTCGGGGGCCTGAAAGCGACCTGGTACGACTAGTATGAATTTAGTGGACTCTGAAAGATTGAGCGTCGATTTCAAATTGTGAGGTTAACAACCACGCAGGATACTAACCTGGAAAAATAATTGTAATAGCAAGAGGCTAGCTAGCATAAGGTAAAAATAGCAGTAGATAGTCAATCAGATTGCCAGTTGCCCGCCAATCTGACATTAGAGATTGGAGAATGCAGAGGCAACTTCGACGATAAGCGCTTGCGATTTCGTTCCAGTAGTTCAACGGTAGATCGTCGGCTGGCCATTTCGGAGATCCAGGGTTCGATTCCCGGTTGGGACAGCAACGCTATTTACAATCGTGCCTAATCGAGAAAAGGTGATTGCAGTGCCCTTAGCGAAGAATTCAAAAAATGAGAATCACGATCTCGGCAACAAATCGAGATAAAAGAAGAACATGGATTGCAAATTTTTAAAGCATTGTAGAGTACAAAGTTGCAAAGCAAGTTGTAGAGTAGGCAACGAGAATAAAACTGTTACGAAGCCATTTTCTGACCCAGTATAATTATAAGCAAATGTCTCTCTTATCCTGTAATGATAAAACTTACGCGATCAGGAATCTTTTCAGAGTCTAAAAATGCCCCCCCCCCCATCAACAATGTGCACTTAAATTCCAGAAAAATTAGTACACAGAATATTGCACAATAATCATTTACACTGAGTCGCTGGAAATCCAGAATGGCAAATATGTATTGCCTTCCACATGCGCGTTTAGAGCAACCCTAGTGTTTATTCCTACTCATTAAACAATTCTACACAACTTAATAATTGACATTTTGCTTCTAACTCAATGTGTTGTCTAGTTCATACATGTAACTTCTTCATTTCTCCCCCAGGGGCGCTGAAATCACTTTATTGAATTGGAAATAATCACTTCGCTACAGGGATTTCATATGCAAACATTTGATTATAATCACACCGGAACTCACGGCGAATGATCGAAAACTCAAGAACGCTTTAACAATACGCCCGACTTCTAACAACCGCAACAACAACAACAAAAATACCGCTGCGCCAATTTTGCCAAAATAGAAACGCTATGATAAAATGTTCGCTCGCTAAAGAACCAATGTGTGTGAAAATCACTCAAAATAGTGCTAAAACATAAAACAATTCAAAAACTAATTCGAATTTTAAAAAAATCTCACCGAGATGCACCTTCCCACGTCTTTACATACCTGTATAGCAAATTTCATGTTCGCGCGTCACGTAGATTTTCCGCTATAGACAACAAAGGCGAACAAACAGACAGAATTATTCCTTATAAATAAAAAAAAAATCGCTCAAATTGCTCTTGCAGCTTGGTTCTGACCACACGTCCGGTCAGGACTCTAAAATTCAGTAGTATGTTCCTTCTCCAATATTGTACTTTACGAATGGGCCGCTTTGAAGTACATTACACTATGACAACACTAAGTTATTCTAAAAATGAGGACAGAATCTTTGTGAGGCCGACTTCCCCGCTTCCAAGCAACATGTGATACCGGGGCTATCAATAAGGTCCGCTTCGTTAGTGACCAAGCATCGGCGCCCTGTGAAACTGAAGAACATTCTCGAGCGGCAAAGGGGCACGAGGCCACATCCGTTGCAGGTGTAAGTAGAATTGTGTAGTCCATTCTCAGGGGCCCGCTCCTTAATTTCTTATCTCTTTTTCGTAATAGACAATGTTACATTTGAGTAAAATATCTGTGTAACAGCTCTCTAAACAATCTGAAAAATAAATACTTTGTTAGTTTAACAGCATAGAAGGTTGATTAAAAGCATCGAACGATTTTTTAGGCAATAAACACACTTCTTCTGCCCAAGATGACAGATGAGTTTTTTCGTTTTTGGAGGGTTCTAACTTTTTATCTTGAATAAAGAAACTGGCCTTTGCCTCGCTTGTGATATTTTTAATTAACCTTGCATGCTGTTAAACTAACGAAGTTTTTATTTTTCGGATAAAATTTTATACGTTTAAAGAGAAACTCACAAGTAGGATAATTTTTCATGGATGTGTACTGCATAGAATACAATTTTTTTTTAATATCTGAAAAGAAAATTCAGTGAAGTCTAGCTCCACTTGGCTTATTCATAATACCAGAATCCATTTTTAAGTATCTTTAGATTTATTAATTTATTTATTTTATTTATTTATTTATTTTTAGAAATTTTACAAGAAAAAATTTGAAAAATTTGTATCGTTGATACAAATGATCCCAATTATACCATGTATCCACCTAATGATGTCTCGAACCCAAAAATTGTATCGCGGCTATGTTTCACTACAATGATTTAAACTGTTAAGTTTCGCGATCATTAAGCCATAAATAACCCATTTTAGGGGTTGGGGGTAACTTGGTAGGGCGGAAGGTAATTTGCTCCTCGAGGGGGGGGGGGGGGGTCAAGGACGTCATGAACATAAATATTGTATCTATTTATTCAGACCTCTCCTAGCTCTTTGAAGCTACTCTAATTTTTATCCCGAAGAAGGAAGCAAAGCTGACATCTAAAACTGAATGATTTAGTTGCCTTATTATCTTATGCTGTACTATAATCAAATTTTTTTATATCAGTTAATTAATTTTTACAACGATTTCGAGTATTTTATTTAGTTTTTTGAAAATATCTGATTTTGATATCCTCTTTCCTTCACTAAAGTTATCTAAATTCATTGTAAAAAATAAAAAAACGCCTTTTAAATATTTGATTAAAGCTTATTAGGATGCCTATTTACTCACCCATTTTGAAATAATTGCTCAGCATAAATCATCGAAATGCGTCCATTACAAGCGTATATTTAAGAAATTCCGGAAATAATTTTATCAGCACTTACCCAATTATGATTTTTTTTCTTTGACTTATATATCTCCTTTTACAAAAGGATGCAGATAATTAAAGTTTCCTTTCTTTCGCTTTTTTTAAATTGCTCTAATGAACAGAAAAATGCCGCCTGATTTAATGAGACAGGAAAATTAATGGGCAGCGTTAATAACTGTAAGGAGGAATTTTTGTAAACCAATATTTAACCCTTAGGATATAGCATGTGGCAAGCTTTAGTATTTGCCAAAATATACTACTTATATGTTATAAATTTACTTTATTAATAAGTATATCCATGGTGAGAATTCCGCCAATAATGGATTCCTTGTTATATAATTTACAGCCCGACTGCTTTGCTATTTCAACTTGGCAGAAATTGCTGTAACATTCTGTACCTAAAATGTCGTTAAAGTGATAATTTTGCGTTATCTCTAATAATTGTATTGATAAACAAGAAATTTATGAATGAGTCTTCGATTGGTTGACGGGGTAGACTTCATTTTCGGCGGAATTATCAGGCATTTTTATACTATCTCGCCCATTTCGTACAATCATACGAATTTTCGGGAAATACCGCACGTGACATCTTCAGAACCGGAAGTTTACATTCTTACATTATCCTCCTACCACCTCATGAACTTGATGCTAAATCCATATCAGTCATCGTCTAAGCGTTTTTCAAAGTTACGTCGCGGAACCCTTGGGGTTCCGAGACGTAATAGTTACGTGTTAATTTTTTTAAGAATTAAAAAAAAAAAAAAAAAAAGAGTGACATTTGAATGCATAATTTGGAACACAGGGGAAAAGTTCTCAACTAGGGGTTCCGCCATCAAATTAAATCTCAAAAGGATTACGCGACTCAAAATTTTGAAAACAATGATTTAAGCTATTGCCAATTCTAAGACATAAATGTTTGAAGAAAAATTAAACGTTTGAACCATAATCGGAGAAAAACCGGTAGTGGAAATTCTTACTAAATATTTACTGATTATTTCCTTGAAGCATATGGATACATTTGTTTACTCTGCTGCGTTGTGAAAAATGAGGCGTAATGACAACGTTTTAACAACACGAAACGATGTAAATTTAACATCATACGTGATGTGGGTCATTTTCTGTAAACTGGAGTTTTACATGTCCCAATAAAAGTTTGCATGATTTGGGACTGATTTTTGGACACGGATCAGTTTTACTATATTGTAGTTCATATGTGTTACCCATTAGCTAAAAAAAAACAATTTATATTTTTAATATTTAAAAATTTAATTTTTCATTAAGTGTTATTCCCCTGTGTCATATCATCAACAGTCATATAATAAAATCACAACTTCATTTACAAATCTTCATTTTCTCGTTTTCTTTTAATTGGATGTTTTATATTAAATTAGGTAATTTAAAATAACAACAGTAATAAAAAAATCCGTTATGCATCAGAACAATATTTTAAATTCATTTTTTACAACTGTCCCCTAGCTTTTTTGTCATTCATCTGCCTTTAAATTTGAACACCTCATTCTGTACATAGATGACAACACAATATAATTAAAGTATTATTCTTTCCTACTAAAGTCCATTTCAAGAGTTCGACTCTGTTCTAGCTATCATGCAGGGAAATATTATAAAACTGAACAATTTGGGGTACGCATTTTTATTTCTTGTCATTAACCTGTCTTTAATTATTCTCAGAATAAAAACGTTTCGCCTAGTTAGTGTAGAAAACTGAATATCAAGTTAGAGTTAGATAAAAGAAATGCAAATAAAACTCATATACTCAGAAAGTAAAATCACATAATTTGCCATTCCCCTGTCTTCTTGGTAGACAAAAGAATGACATTAGAACAGGTGAATTACATTTAAAATAGATTTTCTTTTTAGAAGATAAAACAAATAAGTTAGTTCTAAATATAAGATTGCAATTAAAGCAAAATATTTTTTTTATTTTTCCAATTATATATATATATATATATATATATATATATATATATATATATATATATATATATATATATATATATATATATATATATATATATATATATATATATATATATATATATATATATATATATATATATATATAATATATATATATATAATATATATATATATATATATATATATATTATATATATATATATTTATATATATATATGTATATATATATATATATATATATATATATATATATATATATATATATATATATATATATATATATATATATATATATATATGTATATGTATAACACAAAAATGCTTGTTTCTGAAACACAAGATAGATTTTATCTATACACTTGTGTTATATGGACGACAAGCATATAGATTGGAGCAATAAAGGAAACATAAATACCTTGAAATACATTTCATAAGAGCAACCATGACAAGCAAAATATGGCTAGACCAATGTTGCCATATGGAGAAATGAAAAGATGTGATTTGCTGTTGCCAAAGAGAGTAATAAAAACTGTACTGCGTAAAAGCAATAAAAAGAGATATTCAACAGTTAAAGCTTCAAGATAAAAAGATGAAAATATAATTTCAAGAGAATGAATAAGTACGGCTAAAATAATAAGAGAATTTTAGGCTAATCGAAACTTATTAACTATACCATTTACTAAATATGCAGGATATTTATACATTTCATATATATATATATATTACATAATTCTTATTATTACATTTCAAATATATATATATATATATATATATATATATATATTACATAATTCTTATTATTACATTTCAAATATATATATATATATATATATATATATACATACATACTAAAAAAGCACTTGCCCATAATAAGTGTCATTTCCCTGGCATGCTGTCTGTCATTTACATGTCTTGAAAATAAAAATTAGCATTTTCTATTTAATTTCACCAAAATGATCGCTGCTAATGTTTTCTTCTGTAGTTTAAACCACCCACATTAAAATATAATGCAGAAAACAGGTTGAAAAATAGAAAAAAAAATATTGTAACAAGAAAGATGAAAAAGCCCGTTTAAAGAAAATGACCTCACAAGAGATATTTACGCACGTGTTGCATTCCGGCCGTCCAAACGGCTGCTCATGTCCTAGTATGAGTCGGATGGTCTGGGTCTGGGTTTTCAACACATGTTGCATTGTCAGATAGCTGCAGTAAAATCCTGCTAACTGGTGAATTTCCAAGCTTGTTACATTTGCAACATTTTTGTTGTATTCAGCCATATGCTTCTATTTGAGAATGTATCACTTTAAAGGAAAATTGAAATTAAAAGTATATTATAATTACAACACACACAAAAATTTTAAATCCTATGCGAAATTACACCTCAGGGAGTTGGCATAATTTCTGCGCATACCTACAGTACACGAAAAAAGTATATGGACAACCTATTATTGAATGAAAATATACTTTATTTTCACTTTATTAAAATGAATTTTTGTTATTTCTGACCTCTATGAAATTATACAATAACATTTACAACATATAAAACAACAAATATGAACCTTACAAAAGTTGACACCTTAGATTATCACTAAGGAAAATATAGAAAAAAGTATAAGGACATGTTCTAAATGACTTAACATTTCTCTTAATAATAAAAAAACAACCTTTTTTTTCAATTACTTGATTAAGACGAGAGGTCATCGATACTGAAAGTTCTTTTAAAGTGTCTATGAAAATGTTATTCCAAGCTTGATTGATGGCTAACACGAGTTCCTGTTTACACTGATATTTTGTGCCATTTTTGTAAACTTCTCGAGCTAGAAGGCTCCATAAATTTTCTATTGGATTGAGAACGGGACTCCTCGCCGGCCAATCAAGTAAATTTACTGAATTAGCTTCAAACCAGAGTTTTCCCTCTTAGAAACGTGTATGGAAGCGTTATCCTGTTGGAAAATATTGTCTCCTGAAGTAATTAGTAGGACCTCGGGTAATAAATGTTTGCCTAACATATCTACATATTTGTCAGAGTTTATTTTGTAGTTGATAAAGACTATAGGCGTGGTTCCGTTTCTGAAAAATCGCCCCAAATCATTATTGTGTCCCCACCGTATAGACGTTTGGAAAAAACTTCTTTGGTTTTACGCAGATTATACCAAAAATAGTGAAAACCATCTGGCCCACCAAGATTGAACTTCTTTTCGTCCGAAAAGATTACATCATTCCATTTTAGACCGAGAAAAATGTATTTTTTTGAAAATTCCTATCTTCTTTCCATATGTTCTTTTTTAAGAGGCGGACGTGACATTAACTTTAAATACCAAATATTCGGATGTTTATTCAAAACATTTTGAACTATTCGTGTGGAACATGGTAAGTCCAAATTTCTTCTAACTTCATTTGCAGTTTCTTTTTTCTCGTAAGCTCCGCAGAAATGACTTTATCAAAATGAAATATTAGTATGCTCTTGAGACGGTCGGCGGTAAATGAATAATATCACCCAATTACTTTTGGATTGAACCTGAGTTAAAAAAGTGAAATCTACAGAACCCTATGAGAGCTAATTTTTCAAATAATTTTTAAACGAAGTTAAAATTCACAAATTACTTCGAAAATTTTAGAAATATTCAAATTATCCCATAAAATATATAAAAAACATTTCAGCAAAATATGTCAGGCCGTTTTTTTTTTCTTTTTTTACAGAAAAATGAAATAATAATTACACCCATGATATATGAAGTAATCACGTGACTCATTGCAAAATAAAATATTACATCCATTTTTTTTCGCTGTGTAAAGATCTTGATGTTTAAAGATCATTTCAATTTATATTTAGTGTTATTAAAATGGCTTTATTTTTGCGTATTATCTGTCCATCTATATTCTGTGCCAAAGCAATTACAATATTTTAATGGTGAGTTTAAATGATCATTAAACTTTGATTATTTCTACAACAAAGCCTAATTATAATGGATGTAGAATGCAAACAAACGATTGTAAGATGAGTTATATAAAAATGGCTGAATTTTTTTCAAGCAAAATTATTTAGTTCTGGAGTCTGGAATAAAAGTGTATGAATGACATATTCACTGCTTTTACATAGAGAGCCAGACGATTTAGATTTCGATGACGTCATTTCAATAAAGTTAATTCTTTTCAATGAAGTTGTAAGTTTTCAAATATAATAAATGATTCTAGTACTGTGATAAGGGCTGAATGCTATATCAGGGCTGAATGTATCGCATTTTAGAGATGTTTAAATAAAAAGGAAAGTGTTTCATAATCCATGATTATGCATGGTTGATCTTTCTTGTTTTTATTTTTATTTTTCAATGAATAAATGAATACAAAAATGCTACTCGCAACAACGGGATAGGAAAATTAATTGACTTTTATAAAATGTAAGGATACTTTTGTAGGTATTTTACTTTCCATACAATATATAATAATGTATAGGGAAAGTATTGGAATCGCGTCGAGAATCCTAACTCGAATTTTTCGACGGATCAACACGTTTTGAGACCTCTAGAACACTGAAAAACTATTTTTAGCGTCATGTCTGTGTGTGCGTATGTATGTATGTGTGTATATCTCTGTGTATGTGCCTGTGTGTGTGGGTTTCTGTGTATGTGTGTGGGTTTCTGTGTGTGTGTGTCTGTATATGTGTGTGCCTGTGTCTATATATGTTTATGAATGTTTGTGCAATGTATGTGTTCACTCTAACTGAAATTTTTCCTTTATCAAGTATGGTGCTTAAGGTCACTGCATATATTTTACTATACATTTAAATATTCTAAATAATCTAATAATATACGTTGTTAATGCACATTTAAATCCCAGGAATACAGAATACGATGCATAAGATTTCGTAGTTCAAAGCTGCGAAGACTCTAGCGTTAGGATAATAAGATTAAATGGGGTGCTAAAACGCAATTTATAGACATGCAATGATCGCCCATAAAGAGCACTTGGCATGTTATTTAGTCATTATTACTAAGGACCTTAACTTGATGGCTGGATATACCATCTAGGTACCCGAACTGCAGTGAAAGCGAAAGGCCACACTGTCTTTATAGCCGAATCGATATTTAACAGTGCTGACCAGGATAAATATTCAGCACGTTAAGAGCCCTTACCTGCATTTCGTTATTGAGTTATTTTATTGTGAATGTGTTTGAATTCAATGTAATTCGAACGAATGTGAATTTGCTTAAATTCAATGTAATATTTCACTTAAGCGAACTTCGCTCGTTGAAGTGAAATGAAGGATTAACATAAAAATTGACAAATGAATAATACATGACTTTGTCTTACCTAGTCTGAAAAATGTATATTTTAATAATCTATTTAGCTTTTAATACAGACTAGCCAACTTGAACATCAACTATAGAGATACTATCAGATACTATAGAGATACTATCAACTATACAGATACTAATATAGACTAGTTGACTTGAAAATCAACGGCCCCACAATAAGTAACCACCGAATACCGTAAATGTTTAAATAATTCACGTTTCACGTTTATGCAGAAAATCGAAAATTTTGGTGTGGGGAACCTTCTAAAGAAGAAAATACTGGGAAACTGAAATTGCTCACTTTCTATAGCAAATAAATGACTAATGGCGTCCAAATACAAAACTATTACCCGAAGTATCTTCTCTTATAGTAGATTCTTATTCTTTCCAAGATATTGGATTTTCATCAATCAGTCTTCATTTTCATGGATTGAGCGTCATTTTTATGAATGGAGTGACATTTTAATCAATTTGATAATATTTTTGTCATTTTGGCAACATTTAACAAACTCGCCAAGTTGGCGATATTCCGTTAAATTGGCCGCCAACATTTCGCCAAGCATTGTTAATGGAGAAATAGGTTAGTCTTAGGATAGATAAACGATGAATGGCGTCCAATTACAAAGCTATTACCCACAGTGTCTTCTTTCGTGAATGGAACGAGCTAGATCTACGAGAACGGTGAAAATAAATGTATCGCAAAATATTACATATGAAAAGTGAACAGATTTCACAATAGTTAATATTTTTTTTAATTCTATATGACTTTATGATAAATGCATTTAAAAAATATACAATATCTCAAAAACGGTTCATGCTAGCGTTTTAAAATTTATGTCAATCGTTTTCTAATGAAAAATTACATAAGAAATGATCATTTACGTAATTTTATTGAATGTTTTAATTTTTTGATGATTTTTTTTTAATATTCCATTTCAAAATTTAGGAGGTTTTGAACATTCAATTGCGTGTAAAAACAATAGGCTTCCAGAATTCACTGATTGTGATTTTTGTACCAAATTTTGTTCAGATTGCTTAATTTGTTCGAGAAATATCGTCTCCATAAACTCACTGACACATACACACACATATACTTACAGACACACATATACTACTTTCACACACACACACATATACTCCCTCACATAGATACACACACACACAGAGACATCAATTCAAAAACGTCTGATTCGTGTTTAAGCAAGCTTTAAAGATGCTCTCCCGTCGAAAACTCGAATTCGAATTTTCGACCCCCGTCACAATACTTTCCTTATACATTAAGCAATGTATATAAGGAAAGTAAAAATATATATCTTAACATTTATAATAAAATCTGATGTAGGCAGCACATGACTTTCCTTATATAATGCAATGAATTGACTCCTTTTACAATAAAAAATAATGTATAAGATCCAAGGTACTGTGTTTTTATCGTTAAATTGTACATTTGACAATTTTCCGGATGACAACCTGTAAAATTATTTCAAAGTACCCAAGTAACTTATATTTCGCGCAACTCTAAATAAACAATTATCAATATGGATAGTATCCTCAATAAGTGATATATTCAAATATTTTAATAGTTAATTCATCAGTTAGACGTCATTTTCATTAATTTAGAGTCATTTTTGCTATTTTGACGATATTTTCATCAATCTTCGATGAAATATCGCCAAGTTGGCGATATTTTGCTAGATTATTCGCTAAGTTCGTCAAAATGCATCACCAAGTGTTCCAGACAAACGGAGAGAAGAGTATTTCTTATAGACTAGAAGGTATGCCCGTCATATGACGGAATTCTGAATTTGCGAAACATGACTTCCCATTTGGCGTCATTTTTATCCATTTGGCGACATGATTGACAGTTTGGCAACATTTAAAATAGTTTAATTTCTCGCTAAATGTTACGGACAAAGAAATGGGTTATTCTTATAGTCTACTCTTATGTTCTTTCCAAGATATTGAACTTTCATCAATGAGTCGTCATTTCATTGATTTGGCGTCGATTTCATCCATTTGGTTAATTTCAAGCAATTGGGTGACATTTTCGTCAATTCGGCAACTTTTAAACAGTCAGCAAGTTAGAGATATTCCGACAAATTCGTCACCAAAATTTTGTAAATAATTTTGCTTTATAAAATTTTTCATTAGAAAACGATTGACATGAATTTTAAAACGCTAGCACAAACCATTCTCGAAATATTGCACTTTTTTTTCAAATGTATTTATAAAAAAAAAATAATAATAATTAAAAAGTATTAACTATTGCAAAATATGCTAACGTTTCATATGTAATATTATGCGATAAATTTATTAACATCATTCCTGTGAATCTCGTACGTTTCATTAATGACAGAAAAAAATCTGATGTGGACAGCACATGACTTTTCTTATATAATCCAATGAATTTACTGCTTTTACAGTAGAAAAAAATAGGTTATTCTTATAGTACATATCAGACTCAATAAGTCTCCAGTCTAACTAAGAAAAACAATTTTTTTTTTAGAAATTCGACTTTATTCATCGACATACTCTCCTTCAAGTGTGATACATTCATTCCAACGCTCCTCTAACTTGTCGATGTCTTTTTTCTAGGACGATTTGTCTTTGCTCTCAAAATGGGCCTCAGTTTCGGCAATCACTTCTTCATTTGAGCCAAATTTCTTTCCCTGGATAATCTTTTTGATGTCTGCAAAAAGACAGTAGTCGCTGGGAGCCAGATCTGGAAAGTACAGTGGGTGAGGAAGCAATTCGGAGCGTAATTCATATAATTTAACCATCGTTTTCAACGACTGGTGACACGAGGCATTGTCTTGGAACAGCACTTTTTTCTTTTGCATGTGTGGCCGTTTTTTCTTGATTTCTACACTCAATCGATCCAACAATGCCATGTAATATTCGCTATTGATAGTTTTACCTTTCTCAAGATAGTCGAGGAACTAAATACCATGGGAGTCCCAAAATACGGATGCCATAACCTTGCCAGCTGACTTTTGGGTTTTGGGTCGCTTTGGACGACGACTTTCACCGGCTGCTGTTCACTCAGCTGACGATCTTTTTGATTCAGGTGTGTAGTAATGGATCCATGTTTCATCCATTGTCACAAACCGACGCAAAAAATTCTTCTTATCTCGCTTGAACAGATACAAACAGCGCTCTGAATCGTCGACGAGTTGTTGTTTTTGGTCCGGTGTGAGCAAACGCGGAACCCACTTCGAAAGCAACTTACGTATGCTCAAATTTTTGTGTAAAATTGTAAACACACTACCTTCTGATATCTTTAAGGTGTCAGCTATCTCACGCAACTTCACTTTACGATCTTTCAAAATTGTTTTGAGGACATTTTTTAGGTTTTCCGGAACAACTGCCGATTTGGGGCGGCCAGAGCGTTCAGCATCATCGGTGTTTGTACGACCGCGTTTAAATTCAGCATACCAGTCAATAATAGTTGATTTCCCTGGTGCAGAGTCTCTAACGCTTATTAAGCCACTGTTTGACTTCAACAGTATTTTTCTCCATCAAAAAACAATGTTTAATCAACATACGAAATTCTTTTTTATCCATTGTTTTCAAAATTACAAAACTGAGATCACTAAAACCACTGTAACCTATAAAGTAATTGTTAGAATGTCATGAAATTTTGACATGTGTCGTTTGAAGGTTGGTACTATCCAGAAATCATATGGGTCTGTTAACAGTGTTGCCATATTCGTGTCAGACCGGAGACTTATTGAGTGAAGTGTTAGATACTTATATTATTTCCAAGATATTGAATTATCGTCAATCAGTCGTCTTTATCATTGATTTAGCGTCATTTTCATCAATTTGGCGACATTTTCGTTAATTCAGAAGCATTTAAAAAACTCGCCAAGTTGGTGACATTCCGCCCCATTCGTCACCAAAATCTCGCCAAGCGTTATGGGCGGAGAAAACAAATAAATGGCTATTGGCGTTCAAATACAAAAGTATTACACAACGTATCTTTTCTCATGAATGGAACGAGCTAGATCCACGATAATGATGTCACCAATTTATCATATGATATTGCATATGAAAAGTAAACGTGTTTCACAATAGTTAATATTTTTTTTTAATTTATGTGATTTTTTGATAAATTTATTTGAAAAATGTGCAATATCTCGAGAACGATTCATGCTAACGTTCTAAAGTTTATGTCAATCGTTTTTTAAGGAGAAATTATATAAAAAATGTCTATTTACGTAACTTGATTAAAGATTTTGATTTTCTGATGGTTTTTTCAAAATTTCACTCGAAAATTTAGGGAGGTTCAGTATATTCGATTGCGTTTAAAAACAATAGGCTTCCAGTATTCACGGATTATAATTTTTGTACCAAATTTTATCCGAATCGCTTCATTGGTTCGTGAGATACCGACAAAATAACACACATACTTTCACACATACACACACAGGCATCACCTCAAAAATTTTCGATTCGTGTTCAGGGATACTTGGAACGTGCTCTCCCGTCGAAAACTCGAGCTCGAATTTTCGACCCCGTTACAATACTTTCCTTATACATTATTTATACTATGTATATGTACCAAAATCTAATCTAAGAGTTGGAATATACAACTTTTGCGGGCCGTTTCGTAAAAAAAGGCAGGTAGTTCTTTTCCGAATCCTACCAAAATCTAATCAGCACCAGGGTAACCCACAACTGACTTATCTACCCAATTTTGTGAAATTTGGTTTATTACTTTTTTCGCTAGGATGGATACGTACATCGCACAGACAAATACACAGACGCACGCTAAAAATAGTATTTTCGGGTTCTAGAGTGCTCGAAACGAGTACATCCGTCGAAAACTCGATCAGCGATTTTCGACACGATTCCAATATTTCCCCTATAGATTGCCATCTATTGTAGGGAAAGTAAAAATATTGTTTGCGGGATATTTTTAGAAGTATTTTATAAATTATAAAACATCTATTCATTTTTTAATGTATTAGACAAATGTTCAGATCATTACTTCATTAATTCCTCAGGGCATGCAAATTTATAAATTTCTCAAAGTATTCCCTATGAATTTATTATATTTAATATTAAAATGTTATTTATACTTTGGATATTAATTATAGCAATAATTATGATTAATATCGAATTTTTTTCACTTAATTAAAGACCAGCATAATTAATGAACTCCAAGAATTGAAATGAAAGAAGTAGATAATTAATTATAGGCATTTAATTCCCAAGATAGAAATTGACAAGGCGGGGAAGAACACTTTACCGTTAAAAAAACAAAAATGTATGAAATTGATTGCTCATCCAAAAACTTCGTAAATATAATCTATTACCTATAATTTTCATTATTTGAATTTACGATGGCGATAATTGCTGTCCGTTATTATTTGCTCGTTTAAAAACGGTTTAATTATTGCGATAGTGTCAAAATAGTTTAATTATAATGGTTTTCCCCCTCAAATTGTTAACTATATTATTTAACAGTAAGTAACTTCCTCCATCAAGTTAGCATTTAAAAGTGATATAAATGTTCCGCTTTGTAAGACAAGGATCTTTCAGGATGGTGTGAGAGGTTTTCACACTGTGGTAATTGATGTTTTGTCATTGTCGATTGAAACAAACATACTCAAGTTCATGTCACTCGCTTCAGTATCATCGTTCTGCTTGTGGAAAAAAAATAAATGTTCTTCTATTCCAGGGATGTTCTACTACTCCAGAAAAATTGAGAGTTGCAAATGTCGGCTCTCACTGATTGCAATATCTTTTTTGAGCCACTTATTTATACCCAAGACCAGAAAGCTCAAAGGGCGCTACTCTGAAACTGCATAAGCACTTTCACTGATATTATAAACAGTTACATGTCCCAACCTGGCCACATATACTGTAAGTTAATCCAAGCTAATATATATATATATATATATATATATATATATATATATATATATATATATATATATATATATGATACAGAAATTTCAAGTCTTTCCCAATAACGCGTCCTTTTCTTTCATAATTATTATTTCAAATCCCTATTTCATGCCCAGCTCATATTACAACTATATTAAATTCCATCCCACGCCACTAATATTAACAAAGTCTGGCAGCACTTCCTCTTTTCCTCGACCATATCATATAGGGTCACTTATCTTAACCTCTACGTAAACTTTCTCATGTGAAACTGCTTCCCAATCACATTTTTAAAGCCTAAAGAACGCAAAGGCAGCATCTTTCCCATACCGCCATATCCCTCCCCCCCCCCCTCTGCAGTAACTGTACATTGTGTAAAACGACGCAGACTGCATTGAGATTTTGTGAGAGCAGGTCGACGATCGGGAGCTTGGCCAGCCTATGTAACTACCTCTGTTTCAAGTGTCATGTAATAAAGTAGATTCTAGTACATAACATGTCTCTTCCCTGGACTATTTCAGCCAATATTATATATATATATATATATATATATATATATATATACTGAACACCCTGTATATATATATATATATATATATATATACAGGGTGTTCAGTCAATACGGCGTCAAACTCAGGGAGTTGTTAGTAGACATCAAGAGGTACAATATTTGAAATGGAACATGCTGTCGTAAACCACGTTTAGTCGGTGAAAATCGCGAAAATATGTATGCAGTCTTTAACTCCAGAGGAGAAGGAAGATGGACGTCAGTTTATTAATGAATGCATTCGTGGGTTCGCTCACTATGTCTGACATAAGCAGCGTCGCGTTTTTTGCAACATGTCCTCCCGGAATTGCTGCAGAATGTGCCGGTCGCAGTGCAACGAGGTATGTAGTTCATGCATGATGGTGCCTCAGAAAACATTTTTCCCGCGTAATGCGTAACCACCTCGATGCTACATACCCAGGATGGTGGATTGATCACGCCGTACCCGTTGCTTGGCCTCCACGTTCCCCGGGTCTCAATCTGTTGGACTTCTTCGTCTGGGTCACCTTAAATATTTCGTTTATGAGACTCTGGACACACCGGACAGACATCAATAGCTCTCCCGGTATCTTCGAGGGGTCCGGTAATTGTTTCAATGTTGTTGTAGACTGTGCAATGACATCTGATGCCGCCACTTCGAGCAACACCTGTAATAATTTAGTTCATATCATCCACAGTACCATGCTGGTAAAGAAACGATCGTTCCTTTACCAGCATGGTACTGTGCCCCACACGCTGTGTTGTAAACATGCTGTCAAATAAATCTTTTTGTAGTTATTATTGTACTTTCTGTCGTCCTCGCGTAACATACGTATTTTCGCGATTTTCACCGACTAAACGTGGTTGGCGACACTATGTTCCATTTTAATTTTTGTTCCTCTTGATGTTTACTAACAACCTTCTGAGTTCCTCACCGCATTAACTGAACACCCCATATATATATATATATATATATATATATATATATAAGTGCTATATTATATATATATATGTATATCAATAATATATTAATAATATACAGGGTGTCCAGTGCTACCGGTGCCCAGTGGCTATTTCCTCAACCGTTAGTCACAGAGATACACTTCCAATTGCAAAAATGTTTCAAATTTTAAAATCTATTACCTTAGAAAGAGTTTAAATCAATAAATGCATTTCTGAAAGAAATATGAAATATAAATTTTTATACAGTCCCCCGGTCCTACCAATTATATTTAGGAAAATCATCCTTATACAATTTTATGCAAAATAAAAAAAATCATCCTTTTACGACCAAAATTGACCGACTTATAACTGTTTAAAGTTGGAGCACTTTTTGTGTGCTGAGAAATGATCAATACGGTCCCTGATTGGTTGGTTGCCTGGAGAAATGGTCAATACGGTCCCTAATTGGTTGGTTGCCTAACACGGGACATTTTTATGCGTGGAAAAACGACTTAAGTCATGAAGTTTAATGCTTCATAACTCGGTGAATTTTGGTCGTAAAAAGAAGATTTTTTTTTATTTCGCATGAAATTGTATGAGGATGATTTTCCTAAATATAATTGGTAGGACCGGGGGACCGTATAGATATACCGTATTGGTAGGACTGGGCAATCGTATATTTCATATTTCTTTTAGAAATGTATTTATTGATTTAAACTGTTTTCTAAACTAATACATTTTAAAATATTATATAATAATACATTATATATATATATATATATATATATATATATATACATATATACAAGTATATAATCAGCAGAGAACAAGACTAGTTAGCTCCAACTGATTAACACCTATATATAAATAAAAATAAAGTATTTTTCCAAACACGGTATTGAGACATTTAATGATTTATTTATTCATGAGAAAAGAAATCTCTGAAAGTGCAGGCTACATTCCTCTCCCTTGTTTCATTAGGGATGAAACGCCCTTTTAAAAGAAATTCGGGAGAATAATAACTTTGTGAACCCTACCTTGAAATGAGGATCACTCCAGGAGCAGTTTTCTGTGAACGAGGAAGAAAAAAAAAATTATAAAAAGCAGAGGGAGATGAAATTCCTGTCTTTTTTTCTGGGTCGTGGGTGGAACTCATGCGGGAAGGGGTTAGCCCTAATTGATAGCCCTGGTCCCTCAAAACGGGGGCGGGGGAGGGAGATAGAAGCTACCTGCGCATCACGTGATCCTGATCATTTCACGCCTTGCTGCTTCTGGATCTTTTGTTCCAACGCTCAATTGCTGATTCTTTATGATGGCTTTGGTGGTGATTCGGGATCGTATAAAAATTAGTTTTTTTTTTAAAAACCGATATAGTATATAGTATGTATCGAAAGTATGTATCGTATCGTGCTCCGAGTGTAGTGATTTTTACCAACTGACTCTTAAGATCCCTTGTTAATTCTGAAGATGACTAAGCCAGTCCTTCTACAGAGCCAGGGGCGCAGTCTTAATTTTTTAGAACGTCTCCTGTAGTCAGTTTCTGTGATCATAATCTTGATCATAGTAGTCTAGTGCAGTCTGACCTCAGCCCTCTAGTAATTCGAAATCGATCATGTGCTATAACTGATCGTAGGTTATCTCAGAGATTTAGAAAATTGGGGAAAATAACACGCTTTCTTATTATCAGCGGATTTAACGTCAATTTGGCCCCAACTAGAGTTAATAAGCGCACATATGAAAAACAAGAAAGCTCAATCATGCATAAAGCATTGATTATGAAACACTTTCCAACTGCAATTTTATTTAAACATATCTAAAATGCGATACATTCAGCGGCAATATCTTCATAATTATCACAGAACTACAATCATTTATTTTACTTGAAAACTTAAACTTCATCGAAACAAATGAACTTAATTCGAAACACGTCATCGAAATATAAATCGTCCGGCTCTCTATGTAAAAGTAGTGATTATTTCATTCATGACACTTTTATTCCAGACTCCAGAGCGAAATAATTTTGAGTGAATAAAAGTCCGCAATTCTTATACAACTCATCTTACAATCACTTGTTTACATTCTGCATCCATTAACTTGAGACTTCGTTACAGAAATAATCAAAGTTGGATGATCATTTAAACTCAAAAATATTGTAATTGCGTTGGCGCAGAATATATATGCGCAGAAAATACGCAAAAATAAAGCAGTTTTAAGACGGATGCGACACTCAATATAAATTTAAAAAAACTTTTAAAATCACGATTTTCAGTCTGGGAAAAAAGATGGATGCCCTATTTTATTTAGAAGTGGGTCACTCATCATATTATACGGGTTTAATTATAATTATAATTTTTATTTAAAAAACTATCGAACCGATTTTGCTGAAATTTCTTTTATATATTTTATGGGATAACTTGAATATTTTCTGAAAATTTTCCAAACAATTTGTGAATTTTAAATTCGTTTAAAAATGTTTGAAAAGTGAGGTCCCATAGGGTTCAATGTATTTCACTTTTTCAACCCGGGTTCAATCCAAAACTAATTGAGCGATATTATTCATTTACATCCCCAGATGTCCCACAGCGCGTCTAAATAAGATACCAAAATTTTATTTTGATAAAGTCATTTTTACGGCAGTTATCGTGTGAGCGGACATACAGACAGAATGACCAAAGTCATAAACACTCTTCAACTATGTTGTAAAGTGTTAAAAAATCAGCATGACTCCAGTCCAATGGAGCTAAAATAGTTTTGCGTTCTTAAATTTTATGCAACCCACGTAGGATTGCAATCGTTAATACCCACTGACTATAGCAAAATTGCTATAAATAGCAAGTTTTCTTGCTGCCATTGCAGTGAACGGTTATTCCATGCCGCCGATGAGCGGTGCAATAAGCGCAATGGAAGGGTCTTCCTTATTTTTGAGAGCACCCTTTTCTGGCGGGTTCTGATGATTTTGTTTTTTGTGGGTGGTTTGTCTTCTTTAGACATTTTCGAAACTGTTCAAAATATAAAAATATGGATATGACCTCCTTAAAATAGTATAAATTATTACAATATCGGAATTATAACCACTATCATTCGGAAACTAAGAACCCTGTCCAAAATCAAATTATACATCCTTGTAGCACATTTAAAGAGCTATAAATTGCTTCTTATAGTTCACAGCTAGCACTTTTAATTTTTGAGATATAAGCAGTACAATAATTGAAACATGCAAAACGTTTAATCTTCTTGATCTTTCCTCGAAAACTATTTATAAAAACAAATTATTGATCTCGAAATTGAATTCATTTTTTGTTAAACACTTTTGTCTCTTTCTATTCCTATCCATCTTTTGCAGTTTAGAAAATATTTCCAGTGAAAGTAAGTAAAGTGAGGCAAAAGCTCACTTGGACAAAAACAAAATTTCAAAATATTAAAATTTTGAAACCACTTTTATTTATTCATAAACTGTACCCTATTTATGACAAAGCCGGTATAAAAATTGTTTATACTTATATCTATTAATTTGAGAGATATAATAGCTCCTTTGATTGCGTTTAAAATCAATAGGCTTCCAATATTCATGGATTGTAATTTTTATACCAAATTTTGTTCGAAACGCTCCATTCATGAGATATCGCCTCCACAGTCTCACGAAAAACGTACACAGAGAGAGACAGAGAAACACCACCTCAAAAACGATTGATTCGAGTTTAGGGATGCTTGAAACGTGCTCTCCCGTCGAAAACTTGAATTCGAATTTTCGATCCCGTCACAATACTTCCCCTATACAGGGTGTATATAAACTGTTTCGACAAAATACGAGGGGTGATAGTACCCACTAAGACGAACAATATTTAGTATGGAACCTAGGGTCGCATTCCACTCTGAGTGCCAGAAAAGAGCAACATTAAAACACGCCCAAGATGCACAAGTCGTCACTTCGGACGACATAGCTGTCGTGCCGGCGAAGTATCACATCTCCAGAACATCACCGTCACTTCTAGTCATCCGACACTTCTTGAATGCCACATATCCCGGACGATGGATTGGACGTGGTGGACCTGTGGCTTGGCCTCCACGCTCACCGGACCTCAACCCACTGGACTACTACTTCTGGGGGCACATAAAATCATTGGTGTACGAGACGCCTGTGGGCTCCGTAGAAAATCTCGTCGCGAGAATCGTTGTTGCAATGGACAGGATAAACACGACATCAGGGTGCCTTCGAGAGGGTGCGGCAGTCGTACATTCGCCGGTGTGAATTGTGCAACGGCACCCTTGGTCGTCACCTTCAGCATCTACTTTGAGTCTTTCTCTGGTGTAAATAAATAGGATTGTACAACTTATGATTACGTTAATTCTCCTTATTTTCACTGTTGAAAATTCAACTTTACCTTTACGCTTTTCTGACACTTAGAGTGGAATGTGACCCTAGGTTCCATTGTGAATATTGTTCGTCTTGGTGGGTACTATCCCCCCTCTTATTTTGTCAAAACAGTTTATATACACCCTGTATATTATACTATGTATACGTATATGGAAAGTAAAAACCACAAAAAAATACTACTTGACATAGAAAAGGCCACACTTCATTGCATTTTCTATGTCGACCAGTATATATCAAGACGGAAGAATTTTAGCGTCTCGTAAATGATTCCACTTGGTTTTACATGTTTGGTTTTAAATGATTCCATCCGGTAAAAAGGATGTATAACATCCACGGCACAATATTTTTAACGTTGAACTGTACACTTGGCCTTTTTCCGAATGACGACGTGTAAAATTATTTCCAAGTACCCAATTAGCTTTTATTTCACGCAACTCCAACTTAACAATTGTTACTATTGAAAGCAATAAACAATATAGTCCATACATAAAAATATTTTAATAATTTATTCTTACCTTTGGAGTCATGTTTGCAATTTTGACTCTATTTTTGTCAATCTAGGACGAAATATAGCCAAGATGACAATATTTCGCTAAATGAGTGCGACAAATTCCTCGCCAAGCGTTACACACAAACGGAGATAAAACCATTTCTTGTATATAAATGACTGTTGGCGAATTATTGGTCGTCAAAATTCAAAGCTATTACACAAAGTATTACTTTCCTTATATACATAGTATAATGTATAAGGAAAATATTGTGACGGGGTCGAAAATTCGAATTCGAGTTTTCGACGGGAGAGCACGTTTCAAACATCCCTGATCACGAATCGAACATTTTTGAGGTGATGTCTGTGTGTGTGTGTATGTGTATGAGTCTGTGGAGACGATATCTCACGAACGAATGGAGCGATTCGAATAAAATTTTGTACTAAAATTACAATCCGTGAATACTCCGGCCACACAGTAAGTTACCGTAAGCCTTAGGGTTGGTCGTGTGGTCTGGGCCTTCCAATCCGTGAATACTGGAAGCCTATTGTTTTTAAACACAATCGAATGTTCAGGCCCCCACCCCCTAAATTTTCGAGTAAAATTTTGAAAGAATTAAAAAGTCAAAACCTTTGATAAAGTTACACAAATAAACATATCTTATGTAATTTTTCCTCAGAAAGCGATTGACATAAACTTTACAACGCTAGCATGAACCGTTCTCAAGATAGTATACCTTTTTCAAATAAATTTATCAAAAAATCCCATAAATTAAAAAAAATATTAACTGTTGAGAAAAATGTGCACTTTTCATATGTAATATCATGCGATAAATTGGGTGACATTATTCTCGTGGATCTAGCTCATTCCATTCATGAGAAAAGTTACTTTGAGTAATGCTTTTGTATTTGAATGCCAATAGCCATTTATCTGCTGTAAGAATAACTTATTTCTCCATCCGTAACGCTTGGCAAGATTTTGGCGACGAATTGGGCGGAATGTCGCCAACTTGGCGACTTTTTTAAATGTTGCCAAATTAAAGAAAATCTCGCCAAATGGATAAAAATGATGTTAAATAAATGAAAATGACGACTCATTGACGAAAATTCCATATCTTGGAAAGACTATAAGTATCTTCTATAAGAATAACCTATATTTTTTTACTGTAAAAGTAGTAAATTCATTGCATTATATAAGGAAAGTCATGTGTTGCCTACATCAGATTTTTTCTGTCATTAATAAAACGAACAAGATTCACAGGAATTATGTTAATAAATTTATCGCATAATATTACATATGAAACGTTAGTATATTTCACAATAGTTAATGCTTTTTTTATTTATTTTTTTATAAATGTATTTGAAAAAAAGTGCAATATTTCGAGAATGGTTTGTGCTAGCGTTCTAAAATTCGTGTCAATCGTTTTCTAACGAAAAATTACAAAAACAAAATTATTTACTTAACAATTAAAGGTTCATACTTTTACCTTATTAAAGGTTCATACTTTTATCTTATTAAAGGTTCATACTCTTTCAAATTTTTTCAAAATTTCATTCTAAAATTTGGGGGATCTGCCGAGCATTTGCTTGCGTCTAACATCAATAGACTTCCAGTATTCACTGATTGTAATTTTTGTATCAAATTTCGTTCTACCACATTCGTTCATATTCCATTTGTCCGTGAAATCTCGTCTCCATAGAGTCACACACACACATACCACCTCAAAAACTTTCGTTTCGAGTTTAGGAATGCTTGAAACGTGCTCATCCGTCGAAAACACGAATTTGAATATACGAACCCGTCACAATACTTTCCCTATACATTATACTACATATGTAGGGAAAGTAATACATTATACTATGTATAGTGGAAATAATATCGAGAAAGTGTTATACAACATCCTCGCCATAAGGCATTTCCCATGTCGAATTATCTCAGTCATATTGGTTTTATTTTAACAACCATGTCATGCCGTCTTACATCCATTATCACGTCATCTCAGTCTTATATTAACACGCAAGTGATAGATTTATTCAATTGCCAATACAAAGTTTACCTAGACCAGGAGAGCTGCCCAAATGCCAGACCATGAAAGATTAATTCTGTCCGATCAAACCAGTGAATATTGAAGAAAATACATTAGGAATTAAATTACTTAAATTTCCATTGAACATGCACAAAATCTTGACTTTTAATCCGGATAAAATGAAACACGATGAAGTACCATACATAAAGTATTGTAGCATGAATTTTTCATTGTTTGTAACGACCCAAAGGATAGTTTCAACTTAAAACTCAGTCCTAGAAGAATTTTGACTAAAAAGAAAAAATTAGACAGAGATAGATTACACTGCAAAAGCCATTTTTGTCGTTGCTATTATAATGTTTTTCTTTTTCATTCTAAAAGAAACGTTTGTTGTTTTCTATTAGAAATACCAATATTAAAAATCAGTCCTAGAAAATTTTGATAAAAAAAAATTAGACGGAGGTAGACTACCCTGTAAAAACTATTTTATTTTTTATACCTTTTTTTCTTTTTCAATCTAAAAGAAATGTTTTTTGTTTTCTATTAGAAATATCAATATTTTCGGACTAAACCATTTAACACTACATTCCTTACAGTCGTACACATAGATATTGTTCTAACCACTGGCTTTTGACGTTTCAATTCACAGATGTAGGGTTCCAATCATGAAAAGTGGAGAGATTTAAGTATGCACACATGCTTATAGAGATTCGAAATTCACTTAAAAACGGTATCTGTCAGTCTTGGTATTTTATCTAGATTTTATCATGTATTAAAATTTAACAAATAATTATGTACTTTAAACATACATTCCAGTACAAAAAAGAGACATAACACTAACTTATGTGATTCGACAACTAATGTTTTGGTTGTAATCATATTTATACTACAACTCCTAAATGCGATCATTTAGAAGATGTAGAGCAGAGTCCACTTCGAGAAGAGCTTGCAATTTCGTCCCAGTAGCTCAACGGTACAACGTCGACTGGCCAGTTCAAAGATCCAGGGTTTGATTCGCGGCTGGGTTAGAAGGGTTCTTTACAATGGCGCGAGAACAAATCAACCCTGTAGGTTAGTGCAAAGATGTCGGAGGTCTGAAGACCTCAGACCGTTCGACTCACAAAGTGGGTTTAGAGTAGCTAGCTGCACGACCGGGAAAGGATACCTCCTGCACTTAGGAGGCACCCAAGGTCTACCATCCCGCCAAACGAACATTTATTTAGGTCTAAAAATATAACAATTGATGAAAAATAGTATGATTAAACAGACAGTTTTACATCATATTTGAACTTGAGAAGTACGTCTATTTTACAAAAATTGGAAAAGGGTTATTACGAATATAGCTAAAAAGATCATTGAAAAATAAAATTTAGAGTGAGGTATATTACCATAATGAAAAATAGATTAAAATTAAAGTAAATAATAAAATTTTAAAAGTAAAATTTAGAAAATATATAAAAAGAGAATATATGAAAAGGAAAAAAAAATTAGGCACATGTAAATCAAAAACAGAAATTTAGAATAAAATTTAGAAAAGAATAATTACAAAAAGTACAAATAAAAAAGATCAAAAGAAAAAGAAAGAGCCGAGAAAATAAGAACAGTTAACAATGCACTTTTTTTAAACAGAAAATATGGAGGGAACACATAAGTCCATATAAGTTAATAAGAATGAAATAAAGGGATTCATTGATCAAAATTAATGGAGGGCAGAATCTACTCATAAGCTTAGGTCACTTTATTAGAAATTTCCATGGCAACAAGAATACAGCTTTTAATTTTATCTACTAATGAGGGATTTGAACGAACTTTGGAGAACCAAATTGGTATATCATAGAGGGGGAGGGTTTGCAGAGATGAAAATTTTTAGAAAAAGGACAATCAAAAATGTAATGGTCAACGTCACCGAATTTATTGCAAATACAGTTAGAGGTGGATTTAATTTCGAAAAAGTATAGGTAATCAAGAAAGGGGTCATGACCAGTAAGAAAGTAAATGACGTATTTATTAAAAATTTGTAAATTAGGATTCGATAATTTTGTCAAAGCTTAAGGATATGAGGTTTACAAAATTTTGAGAGGAGTGAGTAAGGAAAGGGAATAGTAAGAGGGGAACCAGAGATAGCAGCAATTTTGGCATGGTAATCAGCAATTTCATTTCCAGATATATTATTGTGAGCTTTTACCCAAGAAATATTGACAAGGTTTTTGGCAAGGAGAGCTTTGGATTTAATGGAATTAAGATAATTAGATTTATTTTCTATTGAGTTAAGAACTTGAATGGAAGAGAGGCTACCAGAAAAAGTATTAATAGAGGAAGACAGGGATATTAATAGAGGAAACCCAGTCAATAGCAAAGGAAATAGCGGGAAGTTCGGCTTGAAATACTGTATTCCTGTTGTCAAGTTTATAGGAGAGAAACTTTTCCAGAACATCATGTTTAAAAATACAGACTGAAAAACCCGTGTTATCGTCAATATTTAAACCATCAGTATATATATTATAAATGACAGAGTCTTTATTCATTCTGTTAACTAAATTTACGAACCATTTAGATGTCGGAGGTCTGACATTAGAGGGTAGAGAATGCAGAGTCCACTTCGACGATAAGAGCTTCCAATTTCGTCCCAGTAGCTCAACGGTAGAGCGTCGGCTGGTCAGAAAGGAGATCCAGGGTTCGATTCCAGACCGGGCCAGAAAGGTTCTTTGCAGAAGTTGTAGTATAAATATGCCCTTTCGCCCTTTTGATCACATCTTCGAAAAGTTCTCTTATAAGGCAACATCACAACAGCTTTTAAATTATTTTGATAACCAAAATATGAAACTAATTCGAATTTTAAAAAAAAATGGTCATGTCCTTCGAATTTTTAATCTAAAACTTTAGAAAACTTTCCGGGAAAATTTGATCTGTCATTCCAAAAAGAAAAGATACAAAATCAGGCGAAGCTCATACAGTCCCTATCGCATGCCTCATTTCTAATGAACAACACACCTCGACATTTTAGAAATATTTTGTTTCCGAGAGAACTTCGGGACTTTAGAAAAGAACTTTTGAAAGAAATTTCGAACAAAATCTACAAATGTTTCCTTTAAAATATTAAAAATGAATTACTCCTCTGATGAGAACGCATTCCTAATTGAAAAGTGCTGAGTTTTCTTTTTTCAGACTTTCCTAAGAATGACTAATGGCATTTGCAATGGATTCTTTCAGCTAACTTTTAGAATTTTTGCTCCTTTTCAATTCTTCAGATTTTTTTTTTCATTTCCTCGCTCTTAGTATTGATTATAGATTCTCTCATCATCCCAGCTACAGCTTAATGAGTTACTTGAAGAGACCCTTAGTAACGGTTGCTAAGTAACCAATCTATGAAAAGATTTCAAGAAATCGGGATGCTTTTTTTTTAATCAGCCAATCGGGATTGCAAAAGGCACAATATAATTATAATCTTGAAAGTTTGTATATATCCAACTGTAAAAATCCACACTTTTTAATCACTTAATTTTTAGAATGCAGACCATCAGGCGAGCACGTGGTGTGGTGTTGAAAGTCAACAAAACAATTCAGGTAGAAACCTTTTCAAGTTGGCAATATCAAGTTAGAATTTTGTTAAAGGTGGACAGGACTTTTCTGCATTGTTACCGAGTTCGATGAAGATTTTTTTGCCAGAAAAATTCTGAAATATTTTCTTTTATGAACACTGATCTGCCCTTGTGTTAACAGGCTGTAATAATCGCAAAACTACAATCCACAAGTAGTGAGAGATAATCAGTTCAGAGCTTTCTTGCTATTTTTCGACGGCTCGTTATAAGGCAGTAGTTGATTTACTTGTAATCCTGAACTCTTAGAATGTTGTTACCTGCAGGTATAGCTTATTACTCTATATATCATTACTGAGTTCGAAGAAATTTCTTCTATCAGAAAAGTTCTAAAATCCTTGCTTTAGAAGAGTTATATGGTCACTACACTTGTTATTTATCTCATCGCCTGTCCCGAGCTGGTAAACAGCAATGACGGCGAACTATGATCGAGAAGTGGTGAGAAACAATTAATTGAACACTATTTTGCGAAGGCGAACATGTTGGGTGAGGACGTAGTAGTAAGCAGACTACCAGCCCGCCAAGAGTCGATTTTATTGAGAGTGGATTGCAGCATCGGCCGTAACAAAGTTTAGGTTATTTTCAGGGTGGTTAGCACACGAAGCGGGCGTTGTGAAGAGATAGTAGATTGCGGTCTAGTAAATAACGAGCGGATAAGAATCCCGGGGAAATTCCACACTTAACTGTTTAACACGCTTGACCTTTTGCTTACGGGTGGGACATCGTCCATCTCAAACGAAGAACCAACCTCCACCTGCTTGGACGCCAATGTCTGCAGAAGGAGATCGAACTGTTTGGGATAGGGTCGAATACCTGCCTTTTTGAGAGGTTCTTCGTTTGGGATGGACGATGTCCCACCCGTAAGCAAAAGGTTAATATAGAAGCATTTTAGATAACTTGAAGCAGTAACGCCTAGCAATCTGTTAGAAACGTCGGTATTAAATTGATATTCAAAGTAGCCGACCGTATACACTCGCAATGAACGTTAGCGAAAGGCGATAATAATCATGATAAGAACATTATTTGCAGTTTGCTGTTGGAATTTGTAATTGGTTGGCTGCTAGGAATTTATAGTTGCATTGTTTACAGCAGCTTGCCAGGGAGCCAAGGATAGTTAAAATGTATACTTTCTCACCAAAGATTCTGAAAATCTGGAAGCAGGAAATGAAATTTAAAAGACACAATTGAAATGTACTTGCCACAAAGGAGCCGTAAAAAAGAATGAACTGTAATATGACTGTAATAGTTTAATCAGCAATGAAATGATAAATTGGGAAAAAATTCTCCACTAGAAGGAGTAACGTTTAGAACCAATCAGGTATGAAAAGTATTAAAAAGGACATTTTATGCTAATTATTAAAGCCCGAAAGTTGAAGCAAAATGCTTTTTTTTTCTCACAGTTGAAGAAAATGTCTTTTTATGTTTCTAATGCCTTTTCTTGATTATATTGGTCTCAATATATAAATATATTGACATTCCTTAAACAAAACAGGTATAGTTGAACTATGCGACACACATTTTTGTAAGGTTACTTGCAATATTTTTCAAATGATGCAATTTTTTCTCTCTCTTCCATAGCTAACAGTTTGGACGAGGAAGAATATAGCTCAATACGAATTGCTAAAAAAATACACTGCCTAAAGATTAGGGGTGTCACGATGTAGTAACTTTTATTCAAGCAAACTTTTCCAAGTTGCCTAATGTCATTGTTTTCTCGGATAAAAAAAAGGGAGCGAAACAGTCAATGCCGTGAAACAATTAAACAATATGTGAAATTGAATGTTCCCAGACGAAAAATTTATACTGTGAGTGAAAATTGCAAGCGAGTTCTTTCAACAAATAATGACTTGGAAAAATCAAAAAGCATCGCTAACATATTCGAAAGTGGTGCTGATAAGTAAGATTTTACTGACATGGATCCCATAAATGTCATGCGTTTTGAAAACTCTGCCATTACCTACGTAGAAATCGGAAAATAAATTAAATTTCTATTCGAAGACAGAATCTAAATGACAGAAGAATAAGTTTAATTTTCGAGAATTGAAAAAAAAATCTGGTTGTGAGACCAGAAATAGATCTCACACCAGTTATTGTGAGACAGTTTTATGTACATTATTTATCGTGTCTGAAACATCAGACAATACCTCCAGTCTGAATGACGCCAAAGTTTACAGCATGTTGACCCAAAGGTCAGCTAAAATCATAAATTTAGGGGTGTCAAGACAAGAAGGGGTCGAAGGACTTTTAAGAAAATGTAAAGAACGACATTGGATAAAAAGGCTGACCAATGGAGACTTGTGGCGTTGTTGTGAAGGCTGCCAATAAGAGCAAAGGAGGAGTGTCAGTCCTGAGGAAAACAGAGCCACAACCTATGACATAAGAACGAGTACGATACTTACAGTAAAAATATAGATATGTAGGCTACGAGTGAGACATAAGATGTAGAGAACGACTTTGACTTCCAGAGGGATATGACTTAGACTTGGAGAGAGATAGCAGTATAACTTCTACAAAAACGACAATGTCCAGATTACAGGCTCCAAAAATGTTTGATATTAACTCTTAGACAGCAGTACAATATGATAGGCGAATTACGAGTGGGTGAATTACACTTCGAGTTAATTTCAGTAATGTAAGCGACCTTAAGTACGTGCTGGTGACAAAGTCCAAGACAGACTTGAAGGTATGTGTTCCTCAAATATGGTACCAGATCTTAAATAATTTTAGGTATTTTTAATAATGGTCTCACATTGTCTCTCTCCGCCGAAATAATATGAATAATTGTGTAATGAATTCAATAAGTATTCTATGTTGTCAATAAATAGTTTTATTGTTAAAGATAAAATGGTGAAATTAATTTAGTATTATATTAATATTCTTTTACAGAACTCGCGCGAAAGATAAATAATTGGAGGGTTATTAGCGGCAAACAGCGCAATGTATAATTAAATAATGAGTTCCACGAATACGATCAATTTACGGCCATGTTGATATATGTTGAAAATAAATAATCAAAAAGCTCAAGTTTAAGTATTATTTTTATTTATGCACCACACTGGTAACTATAGATAACGGCGACAATAATAAAGGGATTTAATAAATAATTTAGCAAATTTAACCAAATTAGCGATACAGGCGCGCAAGTAATTTAGAAAATGTGTTTGTTCATGGTATATACCACTACAATAATAGACAATACCCAATCACAGTCTGTGTAGCCACAACACAAAAAGGGGTATTATAACATCCATTGTTGTAAATAAATTAAAAATGAGTCCAATGTCCGTCTTACTTTTCAGTATGGGATGATATGCAACACAAAGCTCCGGAATTCCATTGCAATAAATAAATTAAAAATAGTCTGGCTTCGTTTTCAGTATCTGAGGTCACTCAACATGGAACTTCAGAATACTGCTCTTTTTATATAGATACCTCTAAATTTAATTTGTGCACTAAATAAATGTCTATTTTTGCTTCTTATTTTCGCATTTTATTTTACTTTCTTACCTGCTTATTTTAGTATTTTTTTCTGCCTTATCTTCCAAGCTTTACTCATCATTATATATTCGAATAAGAACGTCTCGCCCGCATCACATAAATTCTACTTCCTGAGAAGAGAGAAATACTTTACTGTCCTTGTTTTGCATAAATATTATTTAATACCTCACGAAACGTCAGCTTATAGTTAGCCTAAATAAAGCTCACCCAATTTTATTCCCTCTGGATTTCTTACATTCAATATCTTTATTGATTTCAGATTCCTTCGCTTATAAGTTATCCTTAATTAGTAACTCTTTCGGACCCTTAGCAACCGTTGCTACGTTACCGACCCATTGATAAATCTCTCAAAAATGCGAAGGCTGTGTTATTGGACGTTGCATGATAAAGGGAATGGCCAACAGATGGCGCTCCAAATTTCTTTTTCTCGAAATATGTAATTTGTTTTTGTGCCTTGTGTTAGGTTTTTACGGCCTCTTTGAATAAGCGGATGAGAAACGGGGAACGGTAAAAAGAGAATTCAAAATGTCAAAACTACAGAGTTGGCTGTGGGGTAGGGTGGACAAACTATCTCGGATATTAGATTGTGGTAATGATGTCCTGGAAATTTTTAGAACCGCAAATATATCCTTCAATTTTCCTCCAACGGTCCCCTGAAATCCTGTGTAATATTCTGATTCTCCAGATAACGAAGAATCCTCCGTGAAGACGGTATGTTAAGTCGTTTTGCAAAAATAAAGCATTATTCTTCCTCGAGAGTGAGTAAAAATATCCTCGGGATGCTCCATGTAATAGAGAATAATATTACATGGAAAGAGAACGTAAAAATAAAGAAAATTAAAAAATCAACTTTCAGTTATATTCCATACCATAAATAATTTTGCGTGAAACCTTATGCATAGTCTGCCAGTTAACAATTATGTGTGAAAAAATGTTTTCTTTTTTTTTTTTTCGCTGTTTCTCTTTTTAACATTTTACAACATAGTTGAAAAGTGTTTATGACTTTGTTCATTCTGTCTGTCTGTCTGTCCGTTCGCACGATAACTGCCGTAAAAATGACTTTATCAAAATGAAATTCTAGTATGTTGTTGTCTGTGGAACATATGGGAATGTAAGTGAATAATATCACCCAATTAATTAGTTTTGGATTGAACCCGAGTTGAAATGGTCAAATACATTGAACCCTATGGAACCTTATTTTTCAAACATTTTAAAAGCAAAGTTAAAATTCACAAAGTGCTTTGAAAATTTTAAAAATATTCAAATTATCCCATAAAATACATAAAAACAATTTCAGCAACATAGGTTCGGTAGATTTTTAAATAAAAATTAAAATAATAATGACACCATTTTAATATGAAGCGATCACGTAACCCACTTCAAAATAAAATTGGGCATCCATCTTTTTTTTAGTGTTAAAATCGTAATTTTTAAAGTTCTTTTAAATTTATATTCAGTGTTGCATCCGTCCTAAAATCGCTTTATTTTCGTATTTTTTCTGTGCATCTATATTCTGCGCCAACGCAATTACAATATTTTAGAGTTTAAATGATCCTCCAACTTAATGTCCTTGTATTATTTCTTCCTTGGATTATTTCTACAACGAAGCTTAATTTTAAAGGATGCAGAATGTAAACAAGTGATTGTAACATGAGTTGTATAAGAAATACTGAATTTTTTCCACGCAAAATTGTTTAACTCTGGAGTCTGGAATAAAAGTGTATGAATGAAATATTCACTGCTTTTACATAGAGAGCCAGACGATTTATATTTCGATGACGTCATTTGAATAAAATTAATTTTTTTCGATGAAGTTTAAGTTTTCGGGTAAATCAGATTATTGCAGTTCTGTGATAATTAAAAATTATCACCGTTGAATGTATCGCTTTTTAGATGTTTAAATAAAATTGCATTTCAGGTGGAAAGTGTTTCATAATCAATGCTTTATGCATGTTTCTGTACATGCATGGTAATGTATAGGGAGAGTATTAGAATTGTGTTGAAAATCGGAAATCGGATTTTTCACAGATTCACAAGTTTCGAGTCCTCTGGAACAAGAAAAAAAAAACATTTTCAGCATAAAGTAATTAGATGTAACAGTTTAGAGGCTTTGAGTGTTTTCCAGTGTCATAAATCACCATTTAAAGAATACAATATTACATATCTTTTAAATAAAAAACTTAAAAGCTGCTTCTGAAAATAAAAATATAAAACTCACCAGAATTTCTTTTGTTCAATTTATGACTTTCACTGTCCCATTCATTATTACCTAGTCTGAAATAAATGGAACAACAAGAAAAAAATCAATCATACATAAAGCATTGATTATGAAACACTTTCCAATTGCAATGCAATTTTATTTAAACATCTCTAAAATGCATTTAGTGGGAATATTTTTAAAATTATCACAATACTACAATAATTTATTATATTTGAAAACTTAAAACTTCATCGAAAAAAATTGATTTTATTCAAATGAGGTCATCTAAATATAAACTGCAGGGCTCTCTATGTAAAAGCAGTAAATATTTCATTCACACATTTTTATTTCATTCATCACAGTACTAAAATAATTTATTTTACTTAAAACTTAAAACCATAGCGGTAAAGTAACTTAACTCTATGAGTAAAACTTCATCGAAAATGTATGCTATAAAAGCGTCTGTGAAATCAAAGAATGTTTCATTCATATCAGCGATATTGCAGACTCTAGAATTAAATAATTTTGCGTTAAAAAAATTCAGCAATTCTTATACAACTCATCCTACATCTTTATGTGTTTACATTCTCCGTAAGTGAAAATTAGGCTTCGTTGTAGAAATAATCAAAGTTCGATGATCATTTAAACTCACAAATAGTGTAATTGCGTTGCCACAGTATATAGATGCACAGACAAAAATAAAAAGGTTTTAGGGCGGATGCAACACTAAATATAAGTTAAAAAGAACTTTAAAAATCCCGATTTTGACACAAGATGGATGCCATATTTTATTTTGAAGTGGGTCACGTGATCTCTGCATATGATACGGGTGTAACTATTATTTTAATTTTTATTTTTAAAAAAACGAATATATTTTTAAAAAAAAAAAATTTATATTTTTTATGGCATAATTTGTATATTTCCTAAAACTTTTGAAGCAATTTGGGAATTTTAAATTCGCTTAAAAAATGTTTGAGAAATAAGGTCCCATACGGTTCAAGGTATTTCAGTTTTTCACCCGGGTTCAATCCAAAACTAATCGGGTGATATTATTCATTTATATTTCCATATGGTCCCACAGACCCTCTGAACAATACACTAAAATTTCATTTTGATAAAGTCATTTTTACGGCAGTTATCGCGCGAACGGACAGACAAACAGAATGAACAAAGTCATAAACACTTTTCAACTATGTTGTAAAGTGTTAAAAAGTAAGAGTGGATGTTTTTTTTTTTAATTTTATTGATATTAAGCTAACTTATTTTGTATTCTAAAAAATTTTAGATTTTTTCAAAACTAAATGGAATACAGCAAAACATGAAATGAATGGAATAAAGCTTTAGCAATTGAAAATTTAAAAAAATGCCTTAATAAAACGGGAAAACATTAAGAATATAAAAACGTTCCACTCGTGCCAGTTCTCTTCTACCAAAACAGTTCAAATTTCGGCTTCTCTTGAAAACATCATAATTTTGAAACCATTTCGCACCGTTAGAAGCTCCATAACTTAACGTGGAAAAAAGAACTGGAAATCGTGATCATTCTGCTCAACGACATGGGGTGTGGCGTTATCGGGAGCAATGATACGGAATGCTGAGTCGGTCATTTTAGCCTAGATAATGGCGCTGAATAAAAGCCATTCCTCCACACAAAAGATGTCTCATTCTGACAGATTATGAATGATTTTTACTGTCAGGATAGAAAATGACTTCTATAAAAAGGGGTGCAGAATATGCATTTTTTTTCTTCCGGTAAATGTCACCCATTTGCTGTGTTTCCGATTTTTCTGGAATTTCGAATAAGTCGATTTATCATAATAGGAGATTGAAAGAAAGACAGGCATATTTTAATAGACAAAAGGCAAATTTGGACATGCTACCAAGTGATATGCCCTCAGGGCCGTAGCCAAGCAGGGGCCCGAAGGGGTTAAGCACCCCCCAAGAGGTATACTCAGTCCCCCTGATAAAAACATTTATGAAATTTCATATAAAATGTCATTCAAATTTTGCATAAAAAATTTCTTTATATATATATATATATATATATATATATATATATATATATATATATATATATATATATATATATATATATATATATATATATATATATATATATACTATATTAGATATTTTTATAAATTACTTCGTTTTTAGGGGGGGGGGGGTATTTAGCTGAATTTGTAATTTGTATACAAATGATCCATTTATTTATATATTTAATTTAAAAATATTTGAAAATTATGACGATAGTATTTAGGATACTTTTGTATGACTGTGGGGTTCGCTGATATTATAGAGTCAAAATCAACTGATAAGTCGGTATAAGAGTTAATAGTAAACATTAACTTTTATTCACTTTCAGAATGTTTCTACAAATTATTAACAGCTTTATTAAAATCAATTGTCAAATATTTAGTAGCTATATGGTTATTAATAATCAGCTCTTAGCTTGCAAATATAAATATGCAATTATTTGTTAATAATTTATATGAATTGAAGTATATAGTTTATAAATGCTAATGATTAATTGTGTTTTGGGTGAGCCCCCTCCATCAAGACTGTTGAGCTTTCCTTGAATTTACCTCCAGCCACTCTTCAATTTCGTCTCTGGCTACTGCTCTGTATGCACTTTGTGGAGAACTTACCTACGCTGCATTTATTTTACATTGAAAAAATGATTAATGTGGGCAGCACATGACTTTCCAAATATAATGCAATGGTTGTGAAAAATTCACTGTGAAAAAATTATGTATAATATCCACGGCACAGTGGTTTTAACCCATATTTCCTGATAGCCCGAAAAATTGGATAACACGCGTAAGTGGTCTTTATATAAATTCTTTTGCATACGTTAATTCAATTTAAAGGCAATATAGTGTTTAAGAATCATTAACTATATATTTACCCTTGTCACAAGTTTAAATTAATGTTGGATATTTTTTATTAATTTTTTTAAATGACGATTTTTGCAGATTTTTTCTTTTTTCAACAAACAAGTTTTTTAAAGTTTTGAGCTCCAAGAAAAAACACACATATAAATTTGTTAAGGTAATATTCCAAGCTTTTAAACCAGTAAAAAATGATTGTCAAAAAAAATTATCTAGAGAATCAATTTTCCTTGCATTTGCGACTGTCCTAAAAATAGGACGATGGTACAATCGACTACTACCTAACCCCCATCAGTTAGTTATTGGGATACTCATTTCTTTCTCTGTTACATTGCAAACATTTCTACTCTACAACTAACGCAGGTGCCTAACACCTGTCTGGCAGGTGTATATCACGTGCCAGACAGGTGGGGGGGGAGGAATAAACTGTCCTCAAACAACAGTCAGTTGGTATTTTGAAATTCATAGAAGCAGACGTAGTTTCTCTCGTTTTCGTATGCTTGAATTTCGTTTTCTTTAGAAAATTATTTTGATGCTAGTGTTTTAAAATGTAACGGACGTTTCTAACTACCGACGAAGCCTTGGATTTTTTGTGGTCTTTAGATGACAGTGATTTTACCTTCCGATTCCGATGCACTGAACGATACCGAAGCGATTGATGATTTATCTGTAAGGAAAATAAAAGAAACAATGTGTGATGAAGTACGTCCTAAAGATGTTACGGGCACGATTGAAATTTTAGTTTCACGTTGCAATGAAAAACATGATGTAAATCCCAAATGGGAAAATTGCAAACTCAAGTTCGAACGTGTTCCGGGGTATTTCCTAAGACAGTTCAAATCGTTAAAGATTTTATTGCTGGTAAATCTCCTATTGAACTATTAGAATTGATTTGTTTGAAGAAGATTGGGCTGACGGTTGAAAAATCAGTTAAATATTCCAGGCAAAAAATAATCATGTTTATGAAATAAGCAATAAACATAGATGAAATGAAGCAATTTTTAGGAATTCTCTTCTACAGTGGTTATCATATCTTACTTCAAGAGAAGATGTACTGGGAAAATGCACCCGACGCTTGAACTTCATTTGTAAGTAAAGCGATGTCAAAGAACAGATATTACGAAATAAAGAAGCATCTTCATTTTAACGATAACTTACAACTTGACTTGAATGATCGGTATTTCAAAGTGAGGCCACTTTATGATCTGCTAACAAAGCTTCTCAACAATTTGGAGTATTTTCTGAATTTTTAAGTATTGGCGAAAGAATGGTCAGATACTTTTGGAAAGCATGGCTGTAAGATGTATATAAAAGGGAAACCAATAAAATTTGGATATAAATTGTGAATGCTAACTTCCTACAATGGATTCCCGTACCATATTATACCTTATCAAGGTGCAAAGCAGAGGAAAACAGAACCTACAAACATCGACAGCATGCTATCAAAAGAAGCAACATCTAAAAGCCATGCCATGAAAACTCCAAAGGGGCAGAAGAATAAAAATCCAAAGTTACAAAAAAAGAAACCAAGTAAGAAAATCGTGAATGAACCATTATCTCATACAGTAGTCCAGAATTTGCTGTCAATAATTACAAAACCTGAGATACATAAAATTTATATGGACAATTCCTTTACTTCATATGAACCATTATCCATTCTTATAAATAAAAACTTCTTTGCTACAGACACTGTTAGAGAAAATAGAATGTCTAAATGCCCACTTATGCCCTCTAAAACGATGTCGAAAATGGAACATGGCTTTTCAGACAGCAATTTCGATAGAAAGAACAAAGTTGCAGCAGTTCGGTGGAATGACAATCGGATTGTTTCAGTAATGACCCATTTCGAAGAAACAAAAAGTGTATCGACTGTAGAAAGAAGAGTAAAGGGTGGCAGAAAACAGGTAAAGATACCAATGTGTGTTACATCCTACAATGAATACAAAAACTGAGTTGACCTGTTTGATAATCATGTAGCAGATTATTTTACTTGAATTCAAGGTTAAAAATGGTACTGGCCTTTATTTGTTAATGCTTTTGAAACAGCATTTATTGTTTCATGGAAGCTAAATCAGCTATTTAGTGATCATAGCCTGAGCCTGCTGGATTTTCGAAGACACATAACAGTTGCCTATTTGGGACTTTCTATTCCAAAGAAACTATCTTGCAGAAAACTGGGTGTGGAATAGAATAATGAAGACTTTCTAAAGCTTAAATATGAACGTGTTATTGTAAAAGACCTAGAAAACCGACAAAGACGATGCCAGCTAAAATCCTGTGCAGCAAAACCAACAACTATCTGTAAAAAATGTAACGTTGGACTATGCTTGAGATGCTGTCTCCCATTCCATCTCAGTGAGAACGCATAGCAGTGGATTTTACCATTGTCCTACTTTTAGGACAGCCTGTACCGATCAAACTAATAAAAGTTGAAGTTTTTTTGATATTATGTGTATACATAGGATTAGAGAAACACGCATTTAAGATTTTATAAAAACAATATTAATGTTTTCAATACTTGGTACAATATGGGTTAATGATGAATTGGCGCTTTTCCATATGGCAACATGTATAAAGTACCCCATTCACTTATAGCTCGCATAACTTTAAATTAGTAATGATCAATATTAATAGCACCCACAATAAGCAATGGAGTCCATATATTAAAATATTTTAAAAATTAATTCATCCATTTGGCGTCATTTTTGCAATTTTAACTATATTTTTGTTAGTTTGGGGCGAAATATCGCTCAGTTGGAGATATTTCGCTATATGAGTCTCCAAATTCGCCAAATAGATCGCCAAACGTTACAGACAAACGGAAAGAAGAGCATTTCTTATACATAAATGACTGTTGGCGAATCGTCTAGGCGTCAATGCACGAAATCGTTATACAAAATATCTTCTCTCGTGAACACAATATCTCGAGAACGGTTCATTCTAATGTTTTCTAATGAAAAATTAAACAAGAAATGATTATATACGTAACATTATTGAAAATTCTAATTTTTTGATGATTTTTTCAAAATGTCATTCAAAAATTTGAGGGTTTTCCGAAGATTTGATTGCGTTTAAAATCAATAGGTTTAATTAAATGTAATTTACGTATCAAATGTTATTCGAAACGCCCCATTCAATCATGAAATATCGTCTCCACAAACTCACAAACACACACACTGAGAGAGATCACCAAATAAACGATCGAAGCGAGTTTTCAATTTGAGGCCCCTATAATGCGGGGGCCCGGAGCAGATGCCCTACATTCCCCTGGATTAGGAATGTAAGGAAGGAGAAGAGATGGGTCACTGCAACCGTACGCATGTTTATTTCAACGAATATTAATAAATTTATCTATTAACAAATCAGCACAGATAGTACACGTACCAAATTGTTCTGCAAGCTGATTGCCTAGTTTATTTTTAACACTTTCCAACGTAAACAGCCAACATTCTGTCTGTCCGTTTTCACGATAAATGCCGTAAAAACGACTTTATCAAAATGAAATATTAGTATGATGTAGAGACGGTCTGTGGGAATGTAAATGAATAATATCACCCAATGAGTTTTGGATTGAACCAGGGTTGAAAAAGTGAAATACATCGAACCCTATGCGACCTCATTTTTCAGACATTTTTAAGCGAAGTTAAAATTCACAAATTGCTTCGAAAATTTTAGGAAATATTCAAATTATTCCATAAAATATATAACAAAAATTTCAACAAAACAGGTTCGATAGTTTTTTAAATAAAAATTAAAATAATAATTAAACCCATATTATATGAAAAGCTCACGTGACACACTTCAAAATAAAATAGGGCATCCATCTTTTTTTCACAGTGTCAAGAAAGTGATTTTTAAAGTTCTTTTAAATTTATATTGAGTGTTGCATCCATCCTAAAAACCGCTTTACTTTTACGTATTTTCTGTGCATCTATATTCTGCGTCAACTCAATTACAATATTTTTTAGTTTAAATGATCATCAAACTTTGATTATTTCTTCAACGAAACCTAATTTTAATGGATACAGAATGTAAACAAGCGATTGTAAGATGAGTTGTACAAGAATTGCTGAATTTTTTTTCACGTCAAATTATTTAGCTCTGGAATCTGGAATAAAAGTGATATGAATGAAATATTCATTGCCTTTACATAGAGATGATGTACATTTCGATGACGTACGTCATTAGAATAAAGTTCACTTTTTTTTCAATGAAGTTTTAAGTTTTCATATATAATAAATGACTGTAGTACTGTCATAATTCAAAATATGTCAGGGCTGAATGGATCGCATTTTATAGACGTTTAAATAAAATTGCACTTCAGTTAGAAAGTGTTCCATAAACAATGCGTTATGCATGATTGATCTTTCTTATTTCAAGATATATTTTTCTGTTTCCCAAATAATGAACAGGCTCTGGATTATTTTCTTCTTTTATGGACGATTCCACATTCTTTTCTCCAGAATGGTAAAAATAAAGTTGGTGATATAGAAGCTACAAAAAAGAAATTCGTTATCATTTTATGTCGTGACATGAAGTAAGCGTCTTTGAGCGAAACAATCGTTGAGCTCGCAATTTGCCACTCATAAGAAGCAGCCACCAGCGTCACGAAGAAACCCGTAATGAACGGATGGTTTGGACGTCAACACGTTTGGAAAAACTGCTGATGAAGGAAAGAGGGCAAATCATTTTTATAAAAGATACACTTTTGCTGATACTTGGAATTCCCCAATTGATCTTCATCATCATTTCAGAAGAGTTTTTGCTAAAAATCCCAATGTTTATTTAAAGGTAAAATAATACTGCTTAAGATTTTATACGTATAACAAGAAAGTTCCCGGCCACACACTTAGCTACAGTAAACCTTCGGGTCTGTCGTGTGGTCTGGGTTTCCAATTTCCAACGTATAACAAGAAAGGTCAATCATGCATAAATCATTAATTATGAAACACGTTCCAACTGAAATGCAGTTTTATTTAAACATCTCTAAAATGCGATACATTCAGGGATGACATATTTTAAAATATCACCGATAATTTATTATATTTGAAGACTTAAAACTTCCTCCATAAACAAATTGAACTTTATTCAAACGACATCATCGAAATATAAATCGTCTGGCTCTTTATGTAAAAGCATTGAATGTTTTATGCATGCGTAACCTTTTATGCCAGACTCCAGAGTTAAATAATTTTGCGTGAAAAAATGCAGCAATTCTTATACAACTCATTTTACAATCGTTTGTTTACATTCTACGTCCATTAAAATTAGGCTTTATTGTAGAATAATCAAAGTCTGATGATCATAAAAACTCAAAAATAGTGTCATTACGTTGGCACAAAATATACATGCACAGAAAATACTCAAAAATAAAGTTGTTTTAGGACGGATGTAACACTCAATATAAATTTAAAAGAATTTTTAAAATCCTGATTTTGACACTGGGAAAAAAGATGGATGTCCTATTACTTTCCTTATATACATAATGTATAAGGAAAGTATTGTGACGGGGTCGAAAATTCGAAATCGAGTTTTCGACGGGAGAGCACGTTTCAAGCGTCCCTGATCACGAATCAAACATTTTTGAAGTGATGTCTGTGTGTGTGTGTGTGTGAAAGTATGTGTGTGTGTGTGTGTGTGTGTGTGTGTGTCAGTGAGTCTGTGGAGACGATAACTGACAAACGAATGGACCGATTCGAACTAAATTTAGTACAAAAATCACAATCCGTAAACACTAGAAGCCTATTGTTTTTATACGTAATCGAGTGTTCAAAACCCCCCTAAATTTTCGAATAAAATTTTAAAAAAATCGTCAAAAAATCAAAACCGCTAATAAAGTTACGCAAATAGACATTTCTTATGTAATTTTTCATTAGAAAACGATTGGCATAAATTTTAGAATGCTAACATGAACCGTTCTCGAGATATTGTACAATTTTCAAAAAAATTATGGAAAAGTCACATAAAAAAAAAAATTCCTATTGAGAAACATGTTCACTTTTCATATGTAATACCATGCGATAAATTGAGTGACATCATTCTCGTGGATCTAGCTTGTTCCATTCATGAAAAAATATAATTTGAATAATACTTTTGTATTTAAACGCCAATAGTCATTTATCTGCTGTAAGAATAACTTTTTTCTTAGTGCATAACGCTTGGCGAGATTTTGGCGACGAATTCGGCGGAATGTCGCCAACTTGGCGACTTTTTTGAAATGTTGCCAAATTAATGAAAATCTCGCCAAATAAATAAAAATGATGCTAAATCAATGAAAATGACGACTAATTGTCGAAAATTCAATATCTTGGAAAGAATATTAGTATCTACTATAAGAAAAACCTATTACTTTCCTTATATACATAATGTATAAGGAAAGTATTGTTGTTGTTGAGACCCAGACCGTCCGACCTACCAGAAAGGTGTAAGGTAACTGTATGGACGGCCGGGAAGTGCCACCCAATTTAGACCGGAACCCAGTGGGGGAGGCATCCACAGGGACCGTACCCTCCTTCCCCTACCACCAACCTCTCGGAAGGATTTACGGACCCACATGTTTAACGTGATCGTACTCCGCATGAACACGGCGGCATTTGTGGTAGCGTGCAAATCTAGCGCGCAAACCACGGGGATACCGCACCCGAGATGGCCAACAGCACGCGGTGTTCCGAGGTGGTCACCCACCAAGTACTAACCGCGCCCGATGCTGCTTGACTTCGGTGATCTAACGAGAACCGGTAAGGAAAGTATTGTGACGGGGTCGAAAATTCGAATTCGAGTTTTCGACGGGAGAGCACGTTTCAAGCATCTCTGATCACGAATCAAACATTTTTGAAGTGATATCTGTGTGTGTGTGTGTGTGTGTGTGTGTGTGTGTGTGTGAAAGTATGCGTGTGTGTGTGTGTGTGTGTGTCAGTGAGTCTGTGGAGACGATAACTGACGAACGAATGGACCGATTCGAACCAAATTTGGTACAAAAATCACAATCCGTAAACACTGGAAGCCTATTGTTTTTATACGTAATCGAATGTTCAGAACCCCCCTAAATTTTCGAATAAAATTTTAAAAAAATCGTCAAAAAATCAAAACCGCTAATAAAGTTACGCAAATAGACATTTCTTATGTAATTTTTCATTAGAAAACGATTGGCATAAATTTTAGAACGCTAACATGAACCGTTCTCGAGATATTGTACAATTTTCAAAAAAATTATGGAAAAGTCACATAAAAAAAAAATTCCTATTGAGAAACATGTTCACTTTTCATATGTAATACCATGCGATAAATTGAGTGACATCATTCTCGTGGATCTAGCTTGTTCCATTCATGAAAAAATATAATTTGAATACTACTTTTGTATTTAAACGCCAATAGTCATTTATCTGCTGTAAGAATAACTTTTTTCTTAGTGCATAACGCTTGGCGAGATTTTAGCGACGAATTCGGCGGAATGTCGCCAACTTGGCGACTTTTTTGAAATGTTGCCAAATTAATGAAAATCTCGCCAAATGAATAAAAATGATGCTAAATCAATGAAAATGACGACTAATTGTCGAAAATTTAATATCTTGGAAAGAATATTAGTATCTACTATAAGAAAAACCTATTTTTTTTACTGTAAAAGCAGTAAATTCATTACATTATATAAGGAAAGTCATGTGTTGCCCACATCAGATTTTTTTTTACTGTAAAAGTAGTAAATTCATTACATTATATAAGGAAAGTCATGTGTTGCCCACATCAGATTTTTTCATCCATATCGCTTGGCGAGATTTTGACGACGAATTTGGTTGAATGTCGCCAACTTGGCGACTTTTTTAAATGTTGCTAAATTAACGAAAAACTCGCCAAATGGATAAAAATGACGCTAAATCAATGACGACTCATTGATGATGACGACATGGAAAAGGACGACTCATTGATGAAAATTCAATATCTTGGATAGAATATAAATAACTACTAGTCTATATAACTACTATAAGTCTATAAATAACTACTAAATAACTACTAAAAATAGTCGATTTTTTTACTGTAAAAGTAGTAAATTCATTGCATTATATAAGGAAAGTCATGTGCTGCTCACATCACATTTTTTTTATTTTGAAGTGGGTCACGTGATCTCATCATAATATATAGATGTCATTATTATTTTAATTTTTATTTAAAAAACTACAGAACCTATTTTGCCGAAATTTGTTTTATATATTTTATGGGATAATTTCAATATTTCCTAAAATTTTCGTAGCAATTTGTGATTTTTAACTTCGCTTAAAATATGTTTGCAAAACTAGATCCCATAAGGTTCAATGTATTTTATTTTATCAACCCGAATTTAATCCGAAACTAATTAGGTGATATTATTCATTTACATTCCCATATATCCCGCAGACCGTCGCAACAACATACTAAAATTTCATTTTGATAAAGTCATTTTTAAGGCAGTTACCATGCGGACGGACAGACAGACAGACAGGCAGGCAGAATGAACAAAGTTATAAACACTTTTCAACTATGTTGTAAAGTGTTAAAAAATATAAAAATATTCATTATAATTTGATTGAATTGAAAAATTATTTATGAATTAGAAGTCAATGATTCAAGTTTGCAAAAATTGATATAGATTGAAATATACGTCGTTTAAAGATCACAGTCGGTACAAACAAGTCAACGATTTGATTTAAATAATTATACTGGGAAAGATTGAAATAAAATGAAGTAATAATGTTCACCTGCATTTACTATCTACCAAAAAAAAAATTGTCCCCCTCTTCCTTGCAAATTACCGAACTTCCATTTCTCTGCGATCAACAACATGCCCTGCGACTTTGAACTACATTTCTCGTTATTCCTTTATGAAATTTGAACCGAATATTTTTAAGACATATGCATAGGTTGGAAAGTAAGTTATTTGCATAATATGCATAGGTAAGTAGCTATATGCATAGGATAATACATATTTTACAAAACACTCCAGACAATCTGACGTTTCCGAAAATCTAAATTTTAGACGGTGCTGTAAACTAAAATAATCAAATTGAAGAGTCAATGCAAAACTTTTTACTGACATACGGCTTTGAATATAATGTAAAGGTGGTACACGTGATAAAACTTACATGAAAAAATATCTCTTCAAATATTGTGACGATCAGAAATTTACAAACATGATAAAAATTATTTAAATTTTTCTATTCTTTCTATTCCTTTGGGGCTTTTGTGAGCCTTTTTATCCTATTTTTCAACTTCTTGAGTCTCATTTATTTTTGTTTAAACTTAATTTGCCTTGTAGGGATATTCCTGTCGTTTCACATTGGCTGAATTGTTCTTCATGCTGCTTTCTGATTGGCTCTCTCTCTTAATCCAGGTCTTGGGTATATAATCCCAGCTGCTTCTTCCTTTTGCACCCATTCCTGTTTTGGACTTAGAGTTTGTTGATTCTTCTACACTGGCAAAGGGGATCCAGCATATCCTCGAAACAGCTGTGCATGCTGCATTATTGTGCTACTTGTGCTTATTTACGCTGCTCTATTTTTCCTTATGTTTAAAGTTTCCAGAATACCTTAGCTTTCTATCCTGGAAAAATACGGTAATATGGCATCCGAAACCGATTGATTCTTATCATTCCTTTTGAGCAAAAAAAGGTATTTTATCGTAGGTTATATAATTGTACCAATTTTTGTATATTCAAATAACATTGCCAAATCAGCACTGATAATTCTAATTCCATACTGCTTGCTTTTCAGCCATTACGGCTAGATTATATTTTCAGTGTCTTTCATGTAATAGCAAACAAAAAAAAATTGTCAAACCTTTTCTCTTGTTCTCTAGATGTAATGAATTTTTTTTTTTGTCTCCAAAATGGCGAAAAAAGTTAGTGTTGGAGACAGAACAAATCCCTATGAAATAAAAACTAGATTATCACTTTAATGCCGACTACATGATGGGGGCGTATCTCTGACAAAAACAGTTGCTGAGTTGGCGATTTGCTGTTTATAAAAATCTCCCACCGATATCCCGAAGAGACAACCCATGTCGGACTGCATCTCGTGTTGATGAGGAGTGGAAAAACTGCTGATGAGGAGGAGAAGAAAGAGGAAATCGAGGTGATAATATTTACAATAGATAAACTCGTGCTGAGAAAAGCAATTTAAACTTTTTCTCGCTTTATGGCTGAAAGTAAAATTCTTACCGTCTACATTAAAATTAATTAAGGAATCAAAATATTAGGATCTTTTTCATACAGCCAGTGAGTGGCTTCTCGAGCTTTTTTGGGGCCCCAAGTGAGCTTGTTTGAAAGACCCCACCTGAACAAAAAATAAGATATAAACGCCACTAATCCGAAAATCGATAATTCTAAAAATAAATTATCCAACATGTTGTAATTATGATTTATGTTGTAAATATAAGTCGAAATTAAATAATCATCCTTTACACTAGTCTTTTCACTTTAAGTTCTAGTAAAGAATTTTTTGAAAAGAGAAAAAGAACATGGCGTGAGACTTTTGGAAATAATGTCATAAAGACTAAGATCGTGAGATTGTTCTTAGATCGAATCATAGCATGAAAATTTGAGACGAGAGATATAATCTGAAATACACCTACTGTATTAATTTCTATAAAGAGATACATTTTTTCGCTATACAGAATTCCTTGAAAAGTTCTGAAGCATCCCCAAAAAATTTGTAAGGAAAAGGCCATATGTGCACACGTTATGTCTATCTACATAATGGACCTGATACATGGGATTGCAGCGCCGCTTGTGGAGAATTTACAAAGTCAAGAATACGAACTCTGCAACAAAGCGAAATAGACAAACAAGAAAGATCAATTATGCAACCTTTTCCAACTGAAATTCAATTTTTATTTAAACATCTCTAAAATGCGATACATTCAGCGGTGATATATTTTAAATTATTACAGTACCACAATAATTTATTTCACTTGAAAACTTAACTTCATCGAAAAAATTAACTTTATTCAAATGATGTCATCGAAATATAAATCGTCTGGCTCTGTGTGTAAAAGAAGTGAATATTTCATTCACACGCTTTTATTCCAGACTCCAGAGTTAAATGCTTGAAAAAATTCAGCAATTCTTATACAACTCATTTTACAATCACTTATTTACATTCTGCATCCATTAAAATTAGGCTGCGCTGTAGAATAATTCGTTGTAGAAATAAGTTGGATGATCATTTAAACTCAAAAATATTGTAATTGCGTTGGCTCAGAATATAGATACACAGAAAATACATAAAAATAAAGCGGTTTTAGGACGATTGCAACACTAAATATACATTTAAAAGAACTTTAAAATCACGGTTTTGACACTGGAAAAAAAGATAGATGCCATATTTTGTTTTGAAGTGTGTCACCCTATCTCTTCATATTACATGGGTGTCATTAGTATTTTAATTTTTATTTAAAAACCACCGAACACATTTTGCTGAAATTTTCTTTATGTACTTTATGGGATAATTTGAATATTTCCTAAAATTGTTGAAGCAATTGGTGAAATTTATCTTCGCTCAAAAAAGGTTTAAAAAAGAAGGTCCCATAGGGTTCAATGTCTTTCATTTTTTCAACCCGGGTTCAATCCAAAACTAATTGGGAGATATTATTCATTTAGATTCCTAAATGTCCCACATACCGTCTCTACAACATACTAAATTTTCATTTTGATAAATTTTCATTTTTACGGCAGTTATCGTGCGAACGGACAAACAGACAGACAGAATGAACTATGTTGTAAAGTGTTAATTAAAAGGTGTAAAATCGTAACCACACCGTTATACAGTAAGAAGAAGTCATTGTACTTTCATCCAAGTTGCACCATTTCAAATGCTTTCCATCCTTCTCTATTTCTCTACTGTTGCAATATTTTATACGTCTGAATTAATATACTCCTTTCTTATTTGCTAGAAGAAAGTATTGTTTTTGTGACGAAAACCTTTTTCGACCCAATGCAAGATACTGACGTTCTGAGGGGGTTTCGATTGCAAAAAACACATTTTATCATTCTTATGGTGAAATGCTTTCAAATAAAGCATAACACAACATAAAATATTCACAAATAAAACGACACCCTATTTATGCTGCATACCAACAAAAATGAAATATTTTTTTCTAAACGAATTTTCCAAATTAAAGCATAGTCTTGCAAAGTGAAAGTACCTCAGAATGGTGAAGAATGTAATTAAGTTGCCGACAAAACAACTATTGTGTTTAGTCTTTTATTCCTGCTTTGCGTTTCCTAATCCCAAAAGAGGATGACCAGAATATCGGCAGGATACAGAACAAGATGTGGGAGGAAAGCTGCCCACTCAATTGCAGATACGAAGTGTAATGCCAGAAATGTAAAGTAATAAATATTTGGAAGGATTAAAAAATAATGGAACCAGGAATGCGTGCGGATTATCCCCACGCTAAGCAGATGGGCGATAATATACAGGTGGCCCCATATCTTACATACCACGCCCATGTTTACATACCACGCTAAGCCGTTTGGCGGCAACCGAGACGGCGACGCCATGTCTACGGATTAGCCCTCAGCTCTGCATTTCAGCACGTGGACCGCGGACCGAAAAAGGGATATAAGTGAGAGTTGCTCGAAGTGGGAGTCAGAATTGGTCAAGGCAGGCTGTTGGAGTTAGACTAGTCAAGAAGAAGCGGCGGTAGCAGAGTTAAGAGTTGTGTGTGCGTCTCTGATATAGGAATTCGAAGGAGAGCTCATGTTCATCTGGTATTGCAAGTGTAAAGTGTGACAAAGCATCGGTGTTACCCAAGTTATATGAACGAAGATCAGGTACCGTACAATTAAACTATATGAGGATAACCTCTTTGTCTAAATTTGTGTTTTTAAGGAAAAGCTAATTAATGCATCCCACCACGTGCTCCAACCAAATATCAATTCCTATGGCATTACACCCCCCGAACTACCATTGAGATGTATTCCACTATTGTGATATTTATTTAATTTGTAAAACTAAAGAGTGTAAATTGAGTATGTGATAAATAAATGTTTGTTCCTTTACTATTAACCTTAATTTTTTAGTTTGTTAACTTGGTATCCCGTTAAGCACAGAAATAGGTGGGTTTTGCGGCCACCAACGCAATGTACACAGCAGTAAGTTTTAGAACAGATTACATGTATAATTAATATACTAATAAATAATTAATTTAATGTAAAATGCACGATGTTAAGAAACGCACTTTCAATCTTTTTTATTTACAACATCGAGAAAAAAAAAGTTATTTAATTGAATTGCTCTGCTAAAGAATTTCTGTTATTTTAATGTGTTCCTAACTAATAAGAAGCCGATATAGATAGATTTAATTTGCACACTCAATAATTATAGAACGGACCTATACACTGTGCTTCGTTTCAACAAATCTGATAAAACGAAATATTTCCATCTATGTATATTTTCTAAATTAAAGTACTCACTTCTCAGCTGATGTTAAATCAAAATGGCGAGCACTGTGCCGATGAGATAATAAAGCTGTTAACTAGACAACTTTACTTTGCCTCTTATGTCTGCTTATGTCCCTTATCACAAAAGAGAGTGTAATAACTTCGGAGATGTAGATCACTATGTCTCTTCATGTCCTTATACAAAAATGTTTAACCTTCTTCAATCAATCAACCCTTATGGTTTGCAAATATTTGTAAAAACCCTCGCTCTATTGAAAATATCAAAAACTGTGTTCTTATTGCCAAAAGTATTTCTGAAAAGGTTCCTTAGTAATGTGTTGACTACTGCTTTAAACTATGGAGTCAATAAAATTCTACACTGTTCCACATTTTATATGACATTTCCGCTTAACTCAATCTGTCTGAAATTATTTGATCTCTTTGCTGCAGGATGGATCATGATTAAATGGACAACTACTTACTGAAAAAATACTTAATGAAAGATTTTTTTTTTGTTTTAGGTTGTTACTGTAAATTTTTCTATTGTTATATTTTATGTTCTTTTATTGCATTTAATAGTATTTTGGTGTCTCTCATTGAATCGTAATTTATTATTTAAGAGGAGTTTTAAAAATTTCTACTTTTTTTTATTTAAACCATTTTTTCTTGCAATAGGGATTTCAAATTATTTGAATTTATCTCATTTTTATATCAATCCCAACTGTTTTCAAAGTGTTCATTTTTCTTTGTATGTTTTCTTTTGTGTTGTTTTCTGTCTGTATTGTATTTCTATGTATTTTATCTTTGTATGTTTGTGTATTGTTATTTCTGTGTTTTTCCCGACCGTCCCCTGTATACCCTTTGGGTGAGCCGGACGGCCTGAGTAATAAATAAATAAAGAAAGAAGGTGTAAAAATATTGGCAATGTCTAGAGCCAGACGTAGGAAGAAAACTAGCCGTTCAATTGCAAGCACAATGCATAAAATATCTATGAGATCTGTATTAAAAAACATACTTTCAATCTTTAGACTTTGCTTACAACGTCGAGAAAAGGGAACATCATTTAATTGAATTGTTCTAAAGGATATCCATTATTTTAATGTGTTTCTAACGGAAATGAATCCATTGACAATAAATTTAATTAGAACCCAATAGTTACAGAATGATCGAACTATGCTCCATCAAATAGATAATAGAAATTGTCGATTAGATAATTAAGCTGCTAACAAAGCAGCATTTTAGTTTTGTCTCTTATGCCTGCCAATATTTTGCTAATCACAAACGAGGATGTTGAAAGCCCAGACCACACGACCAACCCGAAGGCTTCTGGCAGCTTATTGTGTGGCCGGCGAGGATGTTGACATTATTGACAGGACCCGGAGAAAGACGTGGCAGGATTACTAAACACTCAATTTCGAACACGAATCATAAAGAATCTAGGTTTAAAAATAAACTTTCAATCTTTAGACTTTGCTTAAAACGTCGAGAAAAGGGAACATTATTTAATTGAATTGTTCCTCTAAAGGATTTCCATTATTTTAATGTGTTCCTAACGGAAATGAATCCATTGACAATAAATTTAATTAGAACTCAATAGTCATAGAATGATCGGACTATGCTCTCTGTTTCGTTTCTATCGTTCTAATAAAGACGAATATTTCTATCTAGGCTTATTTTACAAATTAAACCGATTCCTTACAAACTGAAAGTGAATCAATTAGTAAACCGAATATCGAGTAGTGATCAAATGATCAAATAGTGTGTCGATTAGATATTTAAGCTAATAACAAGATGCCTATTTTATTTGACCTTTTATGCCTGCGATTGTTTTCCAAAAGTATAACAAAAGAGGATATCAACGATATTTCAAAATCTAGAACAAAATGTGGGAAGAACACTAACCACTCAATTGCAGACATAAAGCATAAAAAATCTAGGATAAAAAACAAAATTTCAATTTTTAGGTCATGCTTACAACATCGAGAAAAGGGAGAAGGATTTAAACGAATTATTAATTTAAAATATTTCCATCAGTTTATTTCAATGTCTTCCTAATCAAAATATATCCACTGAAGATACATTCTATTCACTCAATAGTCATAGAACAAACGGATTATGCTCCCTGCTTCTTTTCTATCCTTCCAATAAAGATATATTATTCATATTCAGGCAAATTTTTTAAATTCAAGCACATTTAAACACTTTACAACATAATTAAAAGTGTTTATGACTTTGTTCATTCTGTCTGTCCGTTCGCACGAAAACTGCCGTAAAAATGACTTTATCAAAATGAAATGTTAGTATGTTGTTGAGACTGCCTGTGGGACATATGGGAATGTAAATGAATAATATCACCCAATGAGTTTTGGATTGAACTCGGGTTGAAAAGGTGAAATACGTTAAACTACATTGTGAAGTTAAATACACTGTAAAAAGAGAAATACATTGTCAAAAAAGAAATGCATTGTAAGATGAGTTGTATAAGAATTGCTCAATTTATTTCACACAAAATTATTAACTCTGGGGTCTGTAATAAAAGTGTATGAATGAAATATTCATTGCTTGACGATAGAGAGCCAGACGATTTATATTTCGGTGACGTCATTTGAAAAGAGTTAATTTTTACTTTCCTTATATACATAATGTATAAGGAAAGTATTGTGACGGGGTCGAAAATTTGAATTCGAGTTTTCGACGAGAAAGCACGTTTCAAGCATCCCTGATCACGAATCAAACATTTTTGAAGTGATGTCTGTGTGTGTGTGTGTGTGTGTGTGTGTGTGTGTGAAAGTATGTGTGTGTGTGTGTGTCAGTGAGTCTGTGGAGACGATAACTGACGAACGAATGGACCGATTCGAACGAAATTTGGTACAAAAATCACAATCCGTAAACACTGGAAGTCTATTGTTTTTATATGCAATCGAATGTTCAGAACCCCCCCCCCCCCTAAATTTTCGCGTGAAATTTTGAAAAAATCGTCAAAAAATCAAAACCGCTAATAAAGTTACGCAGATATTTTTTATGTAATTTTTCATTAGAAAACGATTGACATAAATTTTAGAACGCTAACATGAACCGTTCTCGAGATATTGTACATTTTTTTAAAAAATTATCAAAAAGTCATATAAAATAAAAAAAAATATTTCCTATTGAGAAACATGTTCACTTTTCGTATGTAATACTATGTGATAAATTGGGTGACATCATTCTCGTGGATCTAGCTCGTTCCATTCATGAGAAAAGATACTTTGAGTAATACTTTTGTATTTGAACGCCAATAGTCATTTATCTGCTGTAAGAATAACTTATTTCTCCGTCTATAACGCTTGGCGAGATTTTGGCGACAAATTTGGCGGCCTGTCGCCAACTTGGCGACTTTTTTTAAATGTTGCCAAATTAACGAAAATCTCGCCAAATGGATAAAAATGACGCTAAATCAATGAAAATGACGACTAATCATCGAAAATTCAATATCTTGGAAAAAATATAAGCATCTACTATAAAAAAAACCTATTTTTTTACTGTTAAAGTAGTAAATTCATTGCATTATATAAGGAAAGTCATGTGTTGTTCACATCAGATTTTTTTGATAAAGTTTTAAGTTTTCAAGCAAAATAAATTACTGTAGTTCTGTGATAATTGAAAAAATATCAGCGCTGAATGTATCGCATTTTGGAGATGTTTAAATAAAATTGCATTGCAGTTGGAAAGTGTATCGTGCGTTGGAAAGTGTATCAGTGCTTTATGCGTGATCAATCTTTTTTGTTTGGAGGATAAAAGCAATTCAACATGATGAACACTGTATCGATTAGGTAGATGGGGGGGGGGGGGGGGACACTAACCACTCATTTGTAAACACGAAGCATGAGGAATCTAGGCTAGAAAGCCCATTTTCAGTCTCTAGACCTTGCTTACTATGTCGATAAAAAAGGATACTATTGAAATGGATTATTCCTTTAATCGGTTCCTAAATACAACATACCACTAAAGGTAAATTTAATTAGCACTCAATGATCAGAGAATAGCCTATGCGTCCTGCCTCATTTCTACAGTTCCAATATAAAGGAAATACTTCAATTCTACACTTATTATCCAAATTAAAGAACTTCCTTGCAAACTGAAAGTGAACCGAGCAGTGAACAAACAGTATGTCGATTAGATAGATAATTGAGCTGCTAACAAGGCACCACTTTTGTTTTGTCTTTTATGCTTGCCATTCTTTTTGCTAATCACAAACGAGGATGTCGACATTATTGGCAGGACCCGGGGAAAGACGTGGCAGGATCGCTAATCACTCATTTTCGAACACGAATCATAAAGATCATAAAGAATATAGGTGTTAAAGCAAACTTCCAAAATTTAGTCCTTGCTTACAAAATCGAGAAAAGGGAAACCTGTTCAATTGAATTGTTCATCGACAGTATTTCCATTATCTCAATTTCTTCCTAAACAAAAAGCAAAAATAATTCACTAAATATAAATTTAATTTCCAATCAATAGTCACAGAACGGCTTGTGCTCCCTTACTTCTTTTCTATTTTTTTAATAAAGATGGCATTTTAACGCCTTACAACATAGTTGAAAAGTGTTCATGACTTTGGTCATTCTGTCTGTCTGTCTGTCCGTTCGCACGATAACTGCCGTAAAAATGACTTTATCAAAATGAAATTTTAGTATGTTGTTCAGACGGTCTGTGGGACATAGGGAATGTAAATGAATATAATATCACCCGATTAATTTTGGATTGAACCCGTGTTGAAAATACATTGAACCATATGGGACCTCATTTTTCAAACATTTTTTAAGCGAATTTAAAATTCACAAACTGCGTCGAAAATTTTAGGAAACATTGAAATTGTTCCATAAAATGCAAAATATGTTCCGTAGTTTTTAAAATAAAAATTAAAATAATAATGACACCCATATAATATGAAGAGATCCCGTGACCCACTTCAAACTAAATTAGGGCATCCATTTTTTTTCCCAGAGTAAAAATCGTGATTTTTAAAGTTCTTTTAAATTTATATTGAGTGTTGCATCCATCTTAAAATCGCTTTATTTTTGCGTATTTTCTGTGCAAATATATTCTGCGCCAAACATTAATTATTTCTACAACGATGCCTCATTTTAATGGATATTGAATGCAAACAAGAGATTGTAATATGAGTTGTATAAGAATTGGTGAATTTTTTTCACTCAAAATTATTTAACTCTAGAGTCTGGCATAAAAGTGCATGAATGAAATATTCACTACTTTTGCATAGAAAGCCAGACGATTTATATTTCAATGACGTCATTTGAATAAAGTTCATTCCTTCTATGAAGTTTTAAGTTTTCAAGTAAAATAAATTATTGTAGTTCTGTGATAATTAAAAAAATATCACAGCTGAATGTATCGCATTTTAGATATGTTAAAATAAAATTGCATTTCAGTTGGAAAGTGTTTTTGTTGTTGAGACCCAGACCATCCGACCTACTAGAAAGGTGTAAGGTAACCGTTTGGACAGCCGGGAAGTGCCACCCAATTTAGACCGGAACCCAGCAGTTTTGGTAGTGGCGGGAATCGAACCCGGGTCTACCGAGTACAATTCCCGCCCGCTAACCACTGGGCTATCGCGCCCACCAGTTGGAAAGGGTCGAAAGCCCAGACCATCCGTCTCGTCCGAGGACTTAGAGAAGACAGTTGGAAAGGGTGTCAAAATCAGTGCTTTATGCATGATAGATCTTTCTTGTTTTTAATTAGGCTTATTTTCAAATGTAAAGCGCTTATCTGGAAGATGAAAGTGAATCAAGATGGTGAACATGTCCATTCAATAATAAAGCTGATAACCAGAGAATATTGGGGACCTCTTATGTCGGTCATTCTTTTCTTAATCACGAATGAGGATATCAACAATATTGGCAAGACCGAGAGAAAGGCGTGGGAGGAACGTTAGAAACTCAAATGCAGACATGGAGCTTGAAGAATCTAGGTTATAAAACATCATCAAAATTTCAATCTTTAATCCTTGCTTACAACATCGATAAAGGGTAAAATCGTTCAATTGCATTGTTCCTCTGATATCCTCATTACTTTAATTTATTCCTAATAAAATGAATCCAATAAAAAAAATCTGATGCAGCACATGGCTTTCCTTATATAATGCAATGTATTTACTACTTTTACAGTAAAAACAAAACAGGATATTCTTATAGAATATTCTTATATTTTTTCCAAGATATTGAATTTTCGTCAAATAGTTATTATTTTCATTGATTTAGCGTCATTTTTATCCATTTGGCGAGATTTTCTTTGATTTGGTAACATTTAAAAAGTCGCCAAGTTGGCGACATTTCACCCAATTCGTTGCCAAAATCTCGCCAAGCGTTATAGACGGAGAAATAATTTATTCTTATAGCAGATAAATGACTAATGGCGTTCAAATACAAAAGTATTACCCAAAGTATCTTTTTTCATGAATGGAACGAGCTAGATCCACGAGAATATCACCAAATTTTTTGCATGGTATTACATATGAAAAGTGAACATGTGTTTCTCAATAGGAAATTTTTTTTTTATTTTATATGACTTTTTGATAATTTTTTTGAAAAATGTGCAATATCTCAAGAACGGTTCACGTTAACGTTCTAAAATTTATGTCAATCGTTTTCTAATGAAAAATTACATAAGAAATGTCTATTTGCGTAACTTTATTAGCGGTTTTGATTTTTTGACGATTTTTTCAAAATTTCACTCAAAAATTTAGGGGGTTCTGAACATTCGATTGCGTATAAAAACAATAGGCTTCCAGTGTTTACGGATTGTGATTTTTGTACCAAATTTTGTTCGAATCGGTCCATTCGTTCGTCAGTTATCGTCTCCACAGACTCACACACACACACACACACACACACAGACATCACTTCAAAAATGTTTGATTCGTGATCAGGGATGCTTGAAACGTGCTCTCCCGTCGAAAATTCGAATTCGAATTTTCGACCCCGTTACAATCTTTCCTTATACATTATGTATATAAGGAAAATAAAAAAAATAAAAGTTAATTAGCATTCAGTAACTCATGAAACACGCTGCTGCTAAAGATAATGTGCATATCGTAGATTCTTGTGGACCAGTCCTCGAAGTTACATCGAAATTTTATCCAATTTAATTGCTTGTGTCAAAATGTCCTCAAATTCATTAGCATCCAAAGTGACAACTTCAAAATTCGATAATTGTAAAAAATTATATTTTTACGGTTAATTAATTCTTACTTTCCCTACATACATAGTATAATGTATAAGAACTATTGTGACGGAATCCAAAATAGCATCTCTTAACTCGAATCGAAGATTTTTAAAGTATCTCTGTGTGAAGGTATAAATGCGTGAGTCCGTGGATCTCAAGAGCGAATGGAGCGTTTTGACAGAAATTTGGTACAATTTTTACAATCTCTGAATACTGGAACCCTATTGATTTTAAACGCGAACTCCTAAATTTTCGAATGACTTTTTTTTTTTAAATCATAAAACACAGGACACTCATTAATGTTAAATAACTAACCATTTTACATGTCATTTTTCATCCTAAAATGCATGACACAAACATTAGAATTCAATCTAGAACCGTTCTCGGATCATCAAATATGCAGCATTTGACGATAGATTTGGCGACCTTAGTGACTTATTTGTCAAAATATCGCCAACTTGGCGACTTTTTTAATGTGGTGTCAAATTGATGAAAATAGCATCAAATTAGAGAAAATGACACTAAACGTACAAAAATGACGCCAAATTAATGAATTAATAATTAACATATTTTAATATAATGGAGTATATTGCTTGACAGATGTTAGCCATATTTCCAGTAGTCAAGTTATTTTTGTCCAAAATATAAGTTACATTGGTTTTATTATAAGTTAAATGGGTTTTCTATGTTAAAAGGGCAAATGAAAGTTAAATGGGTAAAATTTTTACATGTTGTCATCCAGAAAAACGCCTAATATCAGTATATGTTTCGACATTAAAAACATTGTTCTTTGATAACTATCTGAAGCTTTAATTGTAGATGCATGCAGTGTTCTTTCTTTCAGCATTACTGAAAGTTTTAAAAGACTCGAACTCTAGCGAATCGCCAAAGAATCACCCAGACACGTACTGGAATTGAACATAACGCACCTCTAGAGACTTTAGGAGGGTGAAAACTTTATCAGCAAAAACGTGATTCTGAAACTCCCCGTCATCATTTCCAACGAGTTCGAACTTTCTATTAATGCCGCCATAATGCTCCGGCGGGCAAAGTCATAGAACTCCTCCCAGAAGTGGGGATTTGAGCAGAAGTGGTGACTATTGAATAAGTGCAATCACTGGCGAAATCCCGTGCTCCGTATCCCATGAGCATCTATAATTCTCGGGAGAGTTGAGTTGTTCGCCTCCTTTCTATGCGTGTGTATCTGGAATCTGTCTTTCGCGGAAAGTGGCAAAATGGCCCCCAAAGCTCGTTGATGAGAGCTTGGAAGAAGATAGTACCTATATTGCTGGAAGGGACATTTGCAGATTCCAGTGAGACATTGGAGTAGAGAGCAATTAGGTGTTTAAGAATTCCTGAAGCGGAATATCTTAAGTGTCTGTATCCAGCATACACATTCGATAACAAACACTAGCAATACCAACAGGATTTTCAGGCCCTGGTACCAACAATAGTGATATGAGCAGTACATGACTTTCGCTACAGACTCAAGTTTATATTATATCTATTGGGCAACAGCGGATTTCAAAATGGCGCCCAAGTCAAAATTACTAAATAGCAGCAATATATCTAGAACGCTTTGTCCTAGAGTGATGGGGTCGATTTAATTCATTTTAATATAAAAAAAATCTAGTTTAGTATATTGTTCAGACGGTTTGTGGGACCTATGAGAATATAAACGAATATTATCACCCAATTAGTTTTGGATTGAGCCCGGGTTGAAAAAATGAAATTCATTGAACCCTATGGGACCTAAATTTTCAAACATTTTTTACGCGAATTTAAAATTCACAAATTGCTTCGAAAGCTTTAGGAAATATTAAAATTATTCCTTAAAATATATAAAAACAATTTGAGCGAAATATATCCAGTAGTTTTTTTTTAAAAAATTAAAATAATAATTACACCCTTTATATGAAGATATCACGTGACCCACTTCAAAATAAAATATGGCATCCATCTTGTGTCAAAATCGTGATTTTAAAATTCTTTTTAATTCATATTGAGTGTTGTATCCGTCCTAAAACCGCTTTATTTTTGCTTAAATTCTGTGCATCTACATACTGAAACAACGCAATTACAATATATTTGAGTTTAAATGATCATCAAATTTTGATTATTTCTACAACGAAGCCTAATTTCCCCTTATGGAGAATGTAAACACCAAAATATGTAGAATGAATTGTATAAGAGTTGCAGCATTTTTTTAACGCAAAATTATTTAACTCATGGAGTCTGCAATATAGCTGATATGAATAAAACATTCATTGATTTTACACATAAAAGCAAACGATTTTTTCGATGAAGTTTTAAGCATAGAGTTAAATTACTTGTACCTCTATGGTTTTAAGTTTTTAAATAAAATAAATTATTATAGTATTGTGATGAATGAAATGCTGGCCAGACAATTTATATTTCGATGACGTCATTTGAATAAAGTTAATTTGTTTTCGATGAAGTTTTCAAATATATTAAATTATTGTAGTATTATGATAATTTTTAAAATATTACCGAGGAATGTATTGCATTTTAGAGATATTTAAACCAGGCAATTTATATTTCAATGCCGTCCTTTGAATGAAGTTCATTTTTTTCGATGAAGTTTTAAGTGTTCAAATATAATAAATTAATGTAGTATTGTGAAATTTTAAATATGTTACCGAGGAATGTATCGCATTTTAGAAATGTTTAAATAAAATTGCATTGCAGTTGGAAAGTGTTTCATAATCAATGCTTTATGCATGATTGATCTTTCTTGTTTATTTTAGATTTTGACGATTTTTGCGGGCCATTTCGTAAAAAAGGTAGGTTATTTTTCTCCAAATCGTACCAAAATCTAATCAGCCTCGTGGTATCGTCAAACATCATTTTCGGATGTATTCCTAAACTTTCCTTATACATCCCTGTGTACTGGTGGATACAATAGCACACTAAGCTTCTGTCATAACGAGCTGTTCAGAATCGGCTAATTTGTTCCTCAAATCTCAACACTCCTCATATATCAGCTCGGCACTAAAACTATATAGGGTGTTACTTAAATGGCAACACGTCCGAAGATAGAGATCAAATATTGACATTTTAAACATAAACAAAGTTTATTTTCAAGTTATATGACGTTTTTAATACAAAAAAATCTTATGTGGGCAACACATGACTTTCCTTATATAATGCAATGAATTGACTACTTTTACAGTTAAAAAAAATGTTATTCTTATAGTAGATACTTATTTTCTTTCCAAGATATTGAATTTTCTTCAATTCGTCGTCATTTTCATTGATTTAGCGTCATTTTTATCCATTTGACGAGACTTTCATTAATTTGGAAACATTTAAAAATGTCGTCAAGTTGAAGACATTCCGCTAAATTCTTCGCCAAAATCTCGCCAAGCGTTAAGGACGGAGAAATAAGTTATTCTTACAGCAGATAAATGACTATTGGCGTTCAAATATAAAAATATTACTCAAAATATGTTTTCTCGTGAATGGAACGAGTTAGATCCACGAGAATGATGTCACGAAATTTATCCCATGATATTACATACGAAAAGTAAGAATGTTTCTCAACAGTTAATATTTTTTTTAATTTATGGGATTTTTTTTAATAAATTTATATGAAAAATGTGCAATATCTCGAGAACGGTTCAGGCTAGCGTTCTAAAGTTTATGTCAATCGTTGTCTAAGGAAAAATTGCATAAGAAATATCTATTTGTGTAACTTTATTAAAGGTTTTGATTTTTTGATGATTTCTTTCAAAATTTCACTCGAAAATTTAGGGGAGTTCTGAACATCCGATTGTGTTTTAAAACAATAGACTTCCAGTATTCATGAATTGTGATTTTTGTACCAAATTTCATTCGAATCGCTCCATTCGTTCGTGAGATATCGTCTCCACAGAGTTACTGATACACACACACACACACACAGACATCACCACAAAAATGTTCAATTCGTGATCAGGGGTGCTTGAAATGTACTCTCCCGTCGAAAACTCGTATTCGAATTTTTGAACCAGTCACAATACTTTCCTTATACATTATGTATATAAGGAAAGTAAAACAAATAAAATCTGATGTGAGCAGCACATGACTTTCCTTACGGAATTAATTTAATTTTCGCTTTATTTCTTCAATAATTCATTAAATCGGGTTTAATTGCACAAGATGCATAATTACTTGAAATGACACTGAATTGGCACTTTCAATTCAATTTTTACTTTCTCTGCAATACATGGTAATGTATAGGGAAAGTATTGGAATCATGCCGATAATCGCAATCAAGTTTTCGAAGGATCTACACGTTTCGGGACCTCTAGAATACGAAGAAACTATTTTTAATGTGACGTATGTGTGTGTGTTTGTATGTCTGTGTGTCTGTCTATACAATATATGTATCCACTCTAACTCAAAAACTAATCGACAGAATTTCATAAAATTGGGTAGGTAAGTGACTTGTGGGTGATTCTGTTGCTATTTAATTTTGGGTACAATTCGGGATAAAAAAAACCCGCCTTTTTTTTACGAAATGGCCCACAAAAATTGCTTATATCCACTCCAGCTGACGAAAAATAGATCAAGTTTTACAAAATTTTTTAGATAAGTCCCTTGTAGGTTACCCTAGTGCCTACTAGATTTTGATATAATTCGGAAAAAAATAGCCTGCCTCCTTTTTTTGCGGAATTGTCCGTAAAAATTGTCAAAATCTAAAATAAAAACTACGTACTCTCAAATATATCCATTAAATGCTTGTTTTATACGTCATTTTTAACGATAAAAAAATAATACCAACCCCATTACACTAGGACTAGGCGTTTTCGAGATATTTTAGTTTTATCGCATTTTCGCTACGCCACCTTTGAAAATAAGTCCACCCAATGAGAGCGAAATTGAATTCAGTGTCCTCTTAAATAACTATTTTGCGCCATTCCACTCAATGTAATGAATTATTGAAGAAATAAAGAGATCGTGAATATGAGACTGCAGGGAAAGTCATGTGCTGTCCACATCAGATTTTTGTTTTCATTGTGTAACTGGACGCATTTTCAAAAGCGGAGTAGCAATAATGTGGAAAACTTAAAATATTAGTTTTGGGTACGATTCAGAAAAAAAGAACTTGCCTTTTCTGAGAAAGGGTCCTGAAATATCGTAAAAATCTCAAATAAAAGGCTACACAGGCTCAAATGTATCTATTAAATGCTTGTTTCATCCGAAATTTTTGACAACGAAAAGAATAAGACCCACTCCAGTACAGTAGAACTAACCATTCTCGAGATATTAAAGCTTTTTGGCATTTTTGCAATGCCGTCTCTGAAAATACATCGTCGCTCAATGAAAACGAAAATTTAAGTAAAATCGCAAAATAAGTGTGATTTTAATAATGATCAGCGTTTTATTCCGTTCAATTAAATTCAAATTAATGAATTATAAAATAAAGGGAAAATTAACTTTAATCTGCAGGAAAAGTCATCTTTTGTCGTCATCAAATGTGTGTATCATCTGACGACTTATCGCGTTATTAAACATCGCCAGTTTGCAAAAATTATCAAAAAAATTAAATATCTCGAGAACGGTTGTTCCTATAGAAATTGATTAAGTCTTGTTCTTTTTGCCCTCAAAAATGACAGACGAAACACTCCTGTAATCAATATAATGAACCCTATTTAGTCTGTATTACAGATTTTGACGACTTTTGCAAACAATTTCGCAAAAAAGGTCGTTCAATACTTTCCGAATCATACCAAAATCTAATCAGCTCCAGAGTAATCTATAAGTAACTTATCTACTAAATTTTGTAAAAATTCGTCCGATTTTGAGTTAGAGTGGATACGTACATTGCACAAACACGCAGACAATCAAACACAGACACCAAGGTAAAAGTGGTTTTTTCATGATCTAGAGAGTTTCGAACGTGTAGGTCCCTCGAACACACAAGTTCCAAATCTCGACACGATTCCAATACTTTCCCTGTGCATTACCAGGTACTGTAGGCACACCCTTTATATTAAAAGTATGTTAAGTAGGGCGCTCCTAAGGTATATAAAAATACCCCCCCCCCCCCTGAGTGTTTTTAAAAATAATGTGAAACCACGCAGTGCAACCAATCTATGCGAAAATTTTAACCAGACTTACACTCTTCTTCAAAAAAAAAAAAAAAAAAAAAAAAAGAAATCTGATGTTCACATGACTTTCCTTATATAATGCAATGAACTTACTACTTTTACAGTCAAAAAATAATGTATGAGATCCACGGTACTGTGCTTTTAATGTTGAATTGTACATTGGCGATTTTCCGGTTAACAACATGTAAAACTATTTCAAAGGACCCAATTAACTTCTATTTCGCGCAACTCTAAATAAATAAGTATCAATATGGATAGCGTCCTCGATAAGCGATAGAGTCCATATATCAAAATATTTTAATTAATTCACCAGTTAGGCGTCAGTTTCCTGAATTTAGCGTCATTTTTTGCAATTCTGACGATAGTTTCGTCAATCTGTGTTGAAATATCGCCAAGTTGCGATACTTTGCTAGATTAATTGCCAAGTTCGCCAAAATCTCGCCAAGCGTTATGGACGGAGAAATAAGTTATTCTTATAGCATATAAATGACTATTGGAGTCCAAATACAAAAGTATTACTCAAAGTATCTTTCTCATGAATGGAACGAGCTAAATCAACGAAAATGATGTCACCCAATGTATCGCATAATATTCCATATGAAAAGTGAACATATTTCACAATAGTTAATATTTTATTTTCATTTTATGTGATATTTTGATATATTTATTTAAAAATATGCAATATCTCAAGAAAGGTTCATGCTAACTTTTTAAAGTTTATACCAATTGTTTCCCAATGAAAAATTACATAAGAAATGACTATTTGCGTAGCTTTATTAAAGGTTTTGATTTTGTGATGATTTTTTTCAAACTTTCACTCCAAAACTTAAAGTATTCTGAACATTTGATTGCGTTTAAAAGCAATAGGCTTCCAGTATTCACGGATTGTAATTTTTGTACCAAATTTCGCTCGAATCGCTCCATTCTTTTTTGAGATATCGTCAGGACGGATTCACTGACACACAGAAACACACACACAAACATCACCTCAAAAATGTTTGATTCGTATTCAGAGATGCTTGAAATGTGCTCTGCCGTCAAAAACTCGAATTCGAAGTTTCGACCTCCGTCACAAAACTTTCCTTATACATTTATACTATGCATATAAAGGAAGTAAAGAAGGAAGCAATAATAATAATAATAAAATTAATTCAGGTGACTTGATCCATTGCCACACCCCAGGAACCCTTATGTCATCTTTACCCTACACTATATTCTATCCTTAGGAACACGGTTCTCGCGCCCTTGCATCAAACGATTTACAGAAATCCGCATACCTATCTATGTTCTCAACTCCACTGTTACCAAAAGACTCTACAACTACTTAAGAGGTTTTATTTACGCGCTTAAGAGGTATAAAGTAATAGGCCTCCGCGTGGTGCCCCCTGGGTAACTCTAAATGTACTACAGCTATTGCCACTCTCCTTCAGCACAACTGTATTTTAAAATGCTGCACAAAAAAGAAATTGAGGCAGAATCTCTGGAGGCAAGAGTCCTCAACAAGAACATTTCTGTCATTCCAGAAGATCCTCAGCGAGAAGCATTTGCCAGATCCAGACTTCTGACTAGTCACGACTGTCTCGGGGCTCATCTCCATCGAATTCGACTTGCTGCTTCCCCGGATTGTATTTTATGTGACCTAGGACAGCCTATGTCTGGAAAACATTTGGGGTGAGTGCCCTGTACTAGTGACTTTTAATTTAATCATTGAGAAATACTGGAGAGCGAGCTGTCTAATGGCCTAGCGGCCAAACGACCGGCATTTGCAAATAACAAACATTTAAGCGCTTAATTTTCTGGGCTACTAAACTTTTTCTAAGATATCTAATACTTAGGACTTCTGATGCCGCCCTTATCCCAACCCGAACACTCCATTTCTACACCCATTTATGGTAAAAGTCAAGCTTTTCTCTTTTGCTCTAATTTTACCTTTCACTCAATTCCGCTATTTTTCTTGCTCCGTTGAACCCACGAATTATAAAATTTTGCTCGTTAAAAGACAAACAAATCAGGCTTGGGCAGTGTTTCCTTCAGGCATACTTCCAGGGGGTGCGAAGCCCCCAAGGAGACGTGTATTCGCCTCCCCCCCCCCTGGAGACATTTTATGAAACCTAGTTTCTATTTATGTAACATAAAGTAGCATTTAGATATATTTATATAGGGCAGATAGAAAATTTACCCCATATTTATATAGGGCAAATAGGAATTTTGCCCTCCCTAACATGTCATTTGCCCCCTCGGCCAAAAGTTTCCGAAAGAAGCAAACACTGGGCTTGGGTTAAAATTGTTTCAATATTATTTCATAAGTTCCTCGTTAAGTTCGGATTTTCGGTCAATGTAGATTGTTGTAAGTGGGTCCAACTGTTGTGATATGTATGGTAGGGAAAATAAAATAGGGGCCATTACGTTCGAATCCGATATGGAATTAAGGAAACCCTTGCCACATCAAATCGTCGATCGATACAAATTCCGAATCAATACAAACCTGATCTGTCAAGTTGTTCCGAAATGCCTTCGAAATAAAACACAATATCTTCCGGCCGACAGTACAGAAAAAAAACCAATATTTTCTCCCTGCCGCGAAATTCAAAGCACCAGGCTCAGAGTTCCCTTAGTAATATATTTCTCAGATTTTAAAAGCCCGTCTTTAAAAGTTCCTCAGAAATACTTTCCAGACAGGGACATATAACAGAATAGAGCTATCTACGTTCCGAACAAAATTTATTTGGGGAAAAAATATAAAAGACATTCCCCTCTGTTGGTCCACTTCCTAAAATCTGAGCCAGCCCAAACTACAAGCCATTTATTACATCCTCCCTCTTCATTTTCCCCATCCGAAATTCTCCCTCCATTTGTCCTTTCCGTACCCCCTAGCAACAATGAAACAATCCCCATGACCTCTCTCTCTTTCCCGTCATCGATTTTGCGTTGCCATGGGAACGGGAGGCTCGGGAGCGGACCGCCTGAAGCACTCCTCCTACTACTTGGAGCTTGCTGGAAGGGAGGATATTGCCGGCAATGTACAGAACGATCCGGGCGGGATGGGGAGCATGCAAATTGAAACGTTCTTGCGCATAAATTGGCAACCCCCTGAATATGATTAGAGAGATTATAGGAGGGCTGGTGCGAGGCAGGAGCAAGGGGGTTGGGGGGTTACAAGAATGTTGGTTCGGTCATCAGTTTCCGAACAGGTCCTGGCCGAGTATTTATGCAGAGAACGCGGAAAATCCGACATTGATAAATGAAAAAGGGTCTTTAATTGATTTAATCCCGAAGCTGTGTTGATTGCCATAAACAGATCGATGACCAGCGAAAATAGTTGTTCATTAGATCCCGGGATTCCCCGACCATTTCGATACTCGGCTTAAGTAGAAGGATTAAAGTATTCCAACTATTTCATTAAAGTTGCTTCTTAACATTTCTGGCGTTGACGTGCGTCCGGCGGATTCAGTTCATTTGGCTTTTGAGATGTTTGGGTTTATTGGGTTTGGAAAGAATTGCTTAGAGAGTTTCCGATGCGATTTAGCGAGTCTTGAAGGGGTGATTAAATTCGTTGAATCGTTTCAGGTAGTGTTGCAAGCAGGTATTTCATTTGAAAAAATAAAATTATTTTTACGCCAGAAAATGGTTTTTACTTTTCCTATATTTTATTTTATTTTATTTTTTTAGTAGCAGCGTGAAAGATAAAATACAATACAAAATATACAAATTAACATAAAATATAATAAAATGCATTAAAATGTAAACTATAGACAACACATGACTTTTAAAAGCACTTGCATATGAATAAATACATAAAAATATAAAATATTAACAAGAAATGATTTTTAAAAGCTATTTCCGATGAATAAAAAATATCAAGATGATCGGGTAAGCTGTTTACATAAATTATTAATCGCACAATAACAACCAATATGTGTACCAAAATTTCTTTCAGCAAATAGACTCATGCTCCTGGTTGAATACTGGGGAACATAAAACCCGATCCTACCCAAGACAGGGGAACAATCCATTCTGTTATTCAACAGATCCTGAAGAATGAAAATAAAATTAAATTCTTTCTGTTCTGTGGGCTTTTAGAATTAAACATATCACTAAGAAAAGTAGCAGATAATGTGTAACAAAACATACCAGCTTTCTTATAATAAAGGTATCTCAAGAGTTTAGTTTGCACATAGCATATATACAGTATACCGGTAAAGTTGTAAGTTGATCAAACAGGTTTAGAATGATGGTAGGTAGTGCAATGAGAGTGAGATATCGGTATAATATAGTGACCATAAACTATCAAATGAGACTGACGACAGCGCCCCTTGCGGTAAAACTTGGAAATTACCACACCTATCTCGGAAACTATAAAGAACCTTGCTGCCCCAGCCGGGAATCGAACCCTGGATCCCCTCTCCATCTGAAATCGGCGCTCCATCTTCCAGAATACACTGAATCCGAACTGGTCGTTCTAGGGTCACACTCCAACAACTTTGCACTAACCTACAGGGATGCTTTCTTCGGGCACCATTGTAAAAGAACCTTGTTGCCCCGACCGGGAATCGAACCCTGAATCTCCAAACTAGCGAACCGACGCTCTACCGTTGAGCTACTGGGACGAAACTGTAAGCTCTTATCGTCAAAGGGGACTCTATAAAACTACGAAAGATACAGGACAAAAAAGTCAAGTAAAAGTAGTAATCGCCAAATTAGGAAACGTTATTTCATTTAATACAAAAGCGCTCTGTACAAAACGTACAGTTTAACGGAAAGTGTGTTAAATATGCTATGCTCACCCTCTGCCGCAATACATGTTTTGTACGCAGGAAATACTACTCTCATCGCGTCGACAAATAAAATTCCTGGTTTGGTAACCAAATATTCTATTTTACATTTCACCACATATCATATCGTCAAAATTCAATTGAATGGGAGGTATGGCCCCAGGTACCCCCCCCCCCCCCCTTGGCAATACCACTGGCTGCACGTTCATCAGCATTACAGGGCAGTAGAAAAGCGTAAGATATACTGCCGTTCAGTTTTCAAGACATTTCGTCGGAATTTGCCGAATTCCAGTACTATCTCGAAATAATCTTCTTTCGTATATCTTCTCATCAAAATACACATATCTGTTGACAGGCGATCGTTTATAAATTTTCTCGCCTACTTTATCCGCAGTAGTTGTTTGCATACGACGTACGATTTGCATACTCGCAGTAGTTCTTAGACTGCTTTCAATTTGCTCCGTTTGTTTCTGAAAAATGTCATTCCTTATTAATTCGATAGTGATCTAAAACTTTTTAATTAACATTTTTCTATGTATCTCACATAGTTTCCTAGATAGTTGGGCTAACTTCTAAATTTTGTCACTAGGAGCGCTGCAGTCAGTCTCATCTGGTAGTGCATGGTCATTCTATTATACCGATGCCTCACTTTCATAGCTATCGTTCAAACCTTCAACATCAACCCTTTTACTCTACAGAAAATCGTTCTCAAGCTGTTTCGAAGTTTTTAGAATGTTTTCACACCACCATTTAAAAATCTGAGGTGAGCAGCACATGACTTTCCTTACATAATGCAAGTACTTTCCTTCTTAGAATGCGAAATCATGATGGACGAGATCCACGGCGCACAATGTTTTTTAACGTTGAGAAATGAGCTAACATCAGGCGCATGACAACCTGTAAAATTATTTTTAAGTACCCATAATTGACTTATATTTCGCGCAAATATAACTTGACAATTAGAAACATGGCAAACATCTGCAAATCAATAGACTCCATTATATTACAATGTGTTAAATATAATTTCACTATGTGGCATCATTTTTGTAACTTGGGCGTCATTTTTGCCAATTGGGGGACATTTTCATCAGTTTGACCCCACATTAGAACGCCGTCAAATTAGGTATACTTCACCAAATAAGTCACCAAATTTTTCACTAAGTGTTACATATTTGATCACACTACTGGTCATTTGCATACATATGTTTGAAAAACGTGCAGTATATTGAAAACGGTTAAAGCTCGCGTTCTAAAGTTTATGTCATTCGTTTTAGAATAAAAAATTCGTACAACATGATTATCTATTTAAGATTATTGAATGCTCTAATTTTTTAAAGATTTTCCTTTTTCAAAAATTCATTCGAAAATTTGAGCAGGTCTTTCGAACTTTCGATAGCGTTTGCAATCAATAGGGTTCCAGTATTCTCCGATCTTAATAAGCGTACCAAATTATGTCCGAAATACTCTGTTCGTTCGTGAGATATCGCACCCACAAACTCACAGGCACGCACACACATACAGAGAGAGAGAGAAACAGACAGACAGACATCACTTCAAATACGTTTGATTCTAGTTCAGGGATGCTTGAAACGTGCTCTTTTATTGTCTAAAACTCGAATTCGAGTGCTCGATCCTGTTACAATACTCTCCCTATACATTATACCAAGTACGTAGGGAAAGTAAAATTGCTCCATTTTAACTTGTTTAGTCTCTATTTATGCTACAATATCATCCATAGCATCCATACATAGCATCCTACATAGCACAATAGCATCCATATAAACAAGTGCGCTAAAGATTGCGTAACATGCTTCAAAATCGAACTCTGATTCGACAGTTGGAAAATACAAGTCTTAGGTAAATCAAAGGAGAACAAAATAGTTTTTATATTTGATGTACACACATTTAAAATGCGGTTGGTGAGCAAAGCGAACAGTTATGGATATTTATATATTTTCATGTTGCAGTGCAGCTCTCCCTAATAAAGATATTGACGGAGCCGTGGTCGATATTCCCGATATTTTGAAGAACCAAAATACGGATAATCTTCAAACTTTTCGTAAAAAATCTATAAAGATGAGAACCCTTGGATTTGGAATAATGCCAAACTGAATTCACGGCTGAAACAATATCAACAGGAAAGGAATAGTTGGGTTGGTGGAGTTTCTAAGCATAGCTATCGTTCATTCTGTTACACTAATATAAAATTTGACACAATAATACAAATTTTGAGGTGAATGAAGTTCAATGGATTTCTACTTCAATTTTTCGATCCTCCGCCATCTTGTAAAAACGGCGATAGAAAACTGTTTTCCAATTATCGTTTAAACTGTGCATTGCATCAAAATCTTTTTTTATAAAAAAAATTAAAAAGACAAAAACTGTTAAGACATATTTTCACCTTACTAGATTAACAACTGCAAATCAATCTATTTGGTTTTTAATGGCTGTAAAAATGATAATTCTATTGAGCGATTAAAAAACTGTATTATAATTGGCAAAGAAATTTCAAAACCAGTCAAGTAATTTTATGCGTGCATCACTTATGAGTAACTTTTAAAACTTTTCTGGTCAATGGTGTTGACTTTTTATTCTACTCCAACTTTTTTGTTTTGCCTTTCATTTGTATATTGTTCTTTTATTAATTATATAAATTTTATATTTTATTTAACTTTTTACTTAGTTCTAAACTGCTAATTATTTTCCTATTTAAATTGAAGGTACCTACACTATTTCTTAACTTTCTTACCAAATTTTATTTTGATGTACCTGTAAAACTTAAAGTCTATGCATACTGTCTATGTATGTATGTAATTATCTATGTATGTCTGTGTTGTATGTCTATGTGTATTGTTATTTCTGTGTTTTTCACCGGGCGTCCGTTGTAACTGGCTACACCCTTTAGATGAACTAAACGACCTGAGTAATAAAAATAAAAAAAAATGTCTTTGTATCCATAACCGTTTCAGTACAATCACGCTGTGAAGATACTACAGGACAATTACCAGTTATATACTTGACTCCACTTCAGCATAACCCTGCATAACCCTGCTATCACTTCGCATTTCTTCGGCATAACCCTCTTACTACTTCGCTTCTCTTCTATTTTTGCTTCTAGTATAAGATTTTACAAAAGTTCCCAATTTAAAGTTCTATTAAATTGCAATGTTAAACTTCTATATCTGATTTAAAGTTTTTGTGCTTATTTTTTGTTCTAACTTTACCACGTTTTAATCTTTTAACAATTTCTATATTATTTTTAACTTTTTTATATTGGGCTTTTTAGAACTAATGTTCATAAATTGAACAATTCGTGGATAACTGAACAATTCGAGAAAACTGTCCTATTATTATTTAATAATTATATAGTTCAAGGAAATCGTTTATACTTACAAGTATAAGGAGTACCGCAAGGTGGTTGCAGTAGTAGTATATTGGATAATTTGTATCATCATCATTACGAACATTCTATTAAGTCTTCTCATTTTCAAATGTGTAGATTTATTAATGACTAGCAGTATACCCGTTCTTTGTACGGAGTACATAATATAAAGAAACTTAAAATTCACAATCATGTGCAAATTCCTATAGTATACTAAATGACATTTTTAATCAAAATATTCTGTCGAAATATTTAATTGAATGCTCCTAAAAAGAAGTTTAAGAATCTCTTCTTACTATACAAAATTATCTTCATTGGCAGATCTGAAAAATAAAACAGCCTGGTCCCGTTTGTAAACAAATATACAAAAATATGAAATTGAGCCAATATATGCAAAATAAAACAGCTAAAATTGTACAAATTGTACTTATATTCGCGAATATTAGAAGATATACCCGTGTGTTAGTAGAAGATCACACATGCTACAACATATGAGTTTCTAACATTTTTACCAAAATAAAACAGATGATGTAATAAATTGAAAGTATCAATAATCCCGTAATCTGTAAATCTGAAGGCCGTAATTAATTCCAATATATGATAAAATGAAAGAGCCACAACTGTATGCGAAGATATAACCGTACTACTTATGTTCTCGTAGATTAAAAGATATTTCCGTGTACTAATAGAAGATTACCCGTACTAATATATATGAGTTTCAACATTTTTGCCAAAATCAAACAGATGACGTAATAAATTGAAAATGTCTAATAGTTTAATCTGAATGCCATAATTTAAATAATCCAGTCAAAAATGCAATTTAAGTAAAAAAATTTGTATATAAATTTCTTTATTATTTAAATCGGAAAAGATAATAACAAGAAAGATCAATCATGCTTAAAGCATTGATTATGAAACACTTTCCAACTTCAATGCAATTTTATTTAAAAAAGTCAAAAATGCAATACATTCCTCGGTAATATTTTAAAACTTATCACGATACTACATTGATTTATTATATTTGAAAACTTAAACCTTCATTGAAAAAAATGAACTTCATTCAAAAGACGGCATTGAAATATAAATTGCGTGGTTTAAATATCTCTAAAATGCAATACATTCCACGGTAATATTTTTAAATCTATCATAATACTACGATAATTTATTATATTTGAAAACTTCATCGAAAACAACTGAAATTAATTCAAATGACGTCATAGAAAAAATAACACGCCTGGATCTCTCTATAAAAGCAGGATTTCATTCATAACTTTCTCCATTTCATTCATCACAATACTATAATAATTTATTTTATTTAAAAATTAAGACCATGGAGCTACAATTCATAAACTTTATGCTTAAAACTTCATCAAAAAATATCGTCCTTCTGTTTATAAAATCAATTAATATTTCATTCATATCAGCCATGCAGACTCCATGGACTGAATATTTTGTGTTAAAGAAATACAGTAATTCTAATACAACTCATTCTACATATTTTGCTGTTTACATTTTACATAGGTGAAAAATAGGCTTAGTTGTAGAAATAATCAAATTTGAATGAGAATTTAAACTCAAATATATTGTCATTGTGTTGTTTTAGTATGTAGATGCACAGAATTTAAGCAGAAATAAAGTAGTTTTAGGATGGATATAACACTCAATATGAATTAAAAAGAACTTTAAAAAATCACGAATTTGAAACAAGGTGGATGCCATATCTCATTTTGAAGTGGGTCATGTGATCGTTTCATATCATGGTCACGTGATCGTTTCATATAAGATGTGTAATTATTATTTTAATTTTTATTTAAAAAACTACTGAATATATTTAGCTGAATTTTTTTTTATATATTTTATGGAACAATTTGACTATTACCTATAATTTTCGAAGCAATTTGTGAATTTTAAATCCGCTTAAAAAATGTTAGAAAAATTAGGTCCCATAGGGCTCAATGTATTTCATTTTTTCAACCCGGGTTCAATCCAAAACTAATTGTGTGATATTATTCATTTATATTCCCATAGGTCCTACAGACCGTCTGAACAACATACTAAAATTTTATTTTGATTAAGTCATTTTTACGGCAGTTATCGTGCTAACGGACAGACAGACAGACAGACAGACAGACAGACAGACAGAATGAACAAAGTCATAAACACTTTTCAACTTTGTTGTAAAGTGTTAAAAATCGGCTGCGGCATAAACACATTGGATTTAAATCCGTTGCTAAGCGACATGATATCATTTTCTTCAAATGAATTTACCGAAAAAAATATCGTCTGCATAATGCTATGTCTACGAAAGTTTAACTGTGCGTTTTTAACACTTTACAACATAGTTGAAAAGTGTCTATGACTTTTTAACACTTTACAACGTAGTTGAAAAGTATTTATGACTTTGGTCATTCTGTCTGTCTGTCTGTCTGTCTGTCCGTTAGCACGATAACTGCCGTAAAAATGACTTTATCAAAATGAAATTTTAGTATGTTGTTCAGACGGTCTGTGAGACCTATTGGAATATAAATGAATAATATCACCCAATTAGTTTTGGATTGAACCAGGGTTGAAAAAATGAAATACATTAAAGCCTATGGGACCTAATTTCTCAAACATTATTTAAGCAAATTTAAAATTCACAAATTGCTTCGAAAATTTTAGAAAATATTCAAATTATCCCGTAAAATACATAAAAAAAATTTCAGTAAAATATGTTAGGTAGTTTTTTAAATAAAAATTGTTTAATATAGGGAGAAAACCAAATTCAATTAAATTCTGACTCTTGCTATATTCTCCAGAAAGAAAAAAGAGATATATTTTATAATAAATATCTTTCCAAGAGTTTAATTATTTTTTTTTATCATACCCATGAGTAAATTATTTTCAAAAATCATAACCAAGTAGGTTATATAGTACGAAAGATAGAATCGATACCGTTATAAGTAGAAATGGGTGAATAACACTTTTCTCGAATTCAAAGATTCTAATCAGGCTGTGTAGAGTTAGTGAGTTTGTCGCCAATGTTAATTTGACACAAATGGCTCTATTTTGTAAAAATGTTAAGATATTACATAAAATAGTTCTTTACTTTTGCTGGACTGTCAAATTGTGGGCTGCAATCGGAAATAATTTTGCCATCCGCAAACCCAGCAAGCTTTTAATATAACGAGAAATTTATATATTTTAATTTTCTACAATTTCTGAATGAAATTTTAACACAAATTAAAAATGTTTATGTTTAAGTGTGATTTTTGACAAAGGGAGGCGTGTTGGCATACATTTAATTAGTATTCCTATTTATCAAATGTTTGTAAAATATATTTAAACTTTAAATGTTATTATTTTTTTTTTCGCTTAAATTCTGTGCATCTACATACTGAAACAACGCAAATGCAATATATTTGAGTTTAAATGATCATCCAAATTTAATTATTTCTACAATTTCACTATTTCATTATTTCTACATTTTCAATTCTATTTTTCACTTATGTAAAATGTAAACAGCTAAATATGTAGAATGAGTTGTATAAGAATTGCTGTATTTCTTTAACGTAAATTTTATTTAGCTCATGGCGTCTGCATATCTGATATGAATGAAAAATTTATTGATTTTACAGACAGAAGGACGATTTTTTTCGATGAAATTTTAAGCATAGAGTTTAATTACTTGTAGCTCCATGGTCTTAAGTTTTAAATAAAGTAAATTATTACAGTATTGTGATGAATGAAATGAATGGGAAAATGTTATGAATGCAATGCTGCTTTTATAGAGAGAGCCAGGCGTGTTATTTTTTCTATGACGTCATATGAATTAATTTCAGTTGTTTTCGATGAAGTTTTCAAATATAATAAATTATCGTAGTATTATGATAATTTTAAAATTATTACCGAGGAATGTATCACATTTTAGAGATGTTTAAACCAGGCAATTTATATTTCAATGCAGTCATTTGAATGAAGTTCATTTTTTTCGATGAAGGTTTAAGTTTTCAAATATAATAAATTAATGTAGTATTGTGATAAGTTTTAAAATATTACCGAGGAATGTATTGCATTTTAGAGATGTTTAAATAAAATTGCATTGAAGTTGGAAAGTGTTTCATAATCAATGCTTTAAGCATGATTGATCTTTCTTGTATTAAATTAATTTTATTCTTTCTTTGCTGTCGCAGACGCTATTTGAGAGCAGACGTTTTGATTAAATTGCAGACTTTTCATTTCGACGAAAAAGCAGCTAATTGAAAACTAAGTGTATTTATTTAATCCATGTGTTTCCTAAACTTGCGAATTAAAAAGATTTTGCCCTAATTCTTAACATTTTACAACACAGTTGAAAAGTGTTTATGACTTTGTTAATTCTATCTGTCTGTCCGTTCGCACGATAACTGCCGTAAAAACGACTTTATCAAAATGAAATTTTAGTATGTTGTTGAGACGGTTTGTGGGACATATGGGAATGTAAATGAATAATATCATCCAAGTAGTTTTGGATTGAACCCGGGTTGAAAAAACGAAATACATCGAACGATATGCGACTTAAATTTTCAGACATTATTAAAGAGAAGTTAAAATTCACAAATTGTTCCGAAAATTAGAGGAAATAATCAATTATCACATAAAATGTGGAATAAAATTTTTAGCAAAATAAGTTAGGTTGTTTTTTAAAAATTAATTGAAATAATAATTACACCCATGATATATGAAGAGATCACGTGACTCATTTTAAAATAAAATATGGCATCAATTTTTTTTCCGTATGAAAAGATCGTGATATTTAAGGATCTTTTAAATTTATATTTAGTGTTGCATGCGTCCTAAAACCGCTTTAATTTTGCGTAATCTTTGTGAATCGATATTCTGCGCCAAAACGCAATAACAATATTTTTGAGTTTAAATGATCATCAAATTTTGATTATTTCTACAATTTTAATGGATGCAGAATGTAAACAAGTGATTGTAAAGATGGGTTGTATAGGAATTGCTGAATTTTTTTCACGCAAAATTATTTAACTCTGGAGTCTGGAATAAAAGTGTATGAATGAAATATTCACGGCTTTTACATAGAGAGCTAGACGATTTATATTTCGATGACCTCATTTGAATAAAAAAAGTTCATTTTTTTCGATGAAGTTTTAAGTTTTCAAGTAAAATAAATTATCGTAGTTCTGTAATAATTAAAAAAATATCACCGCTGAATGTATCGCATTTTGCATTTCAGTTGGAAAGTGTTCCAATAATCAATGCTTTATGCATGATTGATCTTTCTTGTTTTCGATGAAGTTTTAAGTTTTCAAATATAATAAATTAATGTAGTAATGTGATAATTTTAAAAATATTACCGAGGAATGTATCGCATTTTAGAGATTTTTAAATAAAATTGCATTGAAGTTGGAAAGTGTTTCATAATCAATGCTTTTTGCGTGATTGATATTTCTTGTTAATTAATATCTAGACAACCCCTGATCCTAGAAACTCGAAACATGGACAAAATTTTAATTGGGGCTATTCCAAGGCTACCCACAAAATTTCAAGAAATTCGATTCAGCCGTTCCCCCGTGATGATAAGACAGACAGATATTTAATTTTATTTATATAGATTTGACATGTTTAGTTACCTCAGAAAAAAATAATATCCAAATAGATTTCTATCCAGATAATCTGGAATTTTTGCAAAATCAACCGAATAATAATGTTAATTTTCTGGATTTAAATCTCTGACCCATCCAATAAGATTATTATTAATTTATATGATAAGAAAGAAAATATTATTATTAATGCATTATTACCATTTACTTCATGTAATTCTGTTCAAGTATTTCGTAATAATTAATCAGTTATTTAGAATTTATAGATTAACTAAAAAACTTCATAAATTACATATTAATAACCTTATACAGAATAACAAATGTGATTGCCTATTATATTGGGTAAATAGTTTAATAAATATGTTTACGGTAACTAAGCATTGTTGAATACATAATTTTATATCAGCTTTATCTCAGTGGAATTAGTATTCGCTATCTGCTACCATTGGTGCTTATATCTAACGTTTTCAGGTTTTTGCATTGCATGCCTATTCTAACTGGGCATTCTTCCAGGTTTGTTGCATTGTATTTGTGATTGGTTAGTCTAAATTCAAAATTCGATACTTTTATAATAATAATAATAATTACTATTATTATTATTAACATATAACGGCTCTCATTCTGATTTAGAAATGTCAAGGTTTTTTAAGTTATTGGTCAGATCAATAATAATTATTTATATGTATCTAGATGTATCTAATAGTCATTTAATGTATTTCAAATGTTGTATATCTTGTGCTTTTCCAACTTTTACTGTTGATTGGCAATTCTGTTTATATTTTCTTGAGTTTATATTTTCTTGAGTTTTATATTTAATTCTTTATGTTTAGCAACTTTTAACTTAATGTGTGGCAACAGTATTGAAGTTTTTACTTCCATCCATTTACTTTACCTCCACATGTGAGTAGTTGGCTTAGATTTATTTTCCAATTTTAGAAAATTTCTTTCATTATCTCCATTATTATTCTTAGTTTTTCTCCTAGTTCTTTGAGGTGTAAAATAACTTTGTTACATGAACGAAAAGGCTATTTAATGAAAATAGCTATTTCTAGAACGCAATTGATTTGTATACACCTCCTGATGATTTTTTAATTTCATTGCTGTCTATCCAGTGCTATACATTCTACTTTTAATTAGTTTTACATCCTACAGATTGTTGCTCTGTTTACCCCCAATTAATTTATATTTCACCAACTTCCATTCCATTGAATTCTTAATCTGGTATTTATTATTAAAAAACCTATTAATTAGTTTTGATATACAATGTCTCTTCGAGTTCAATTTTAACTCTTTTAGTTAAATTATAATTTTCATCTTATTTTTATGCTGCAATTAACGCAATAATTAGATATCATTTTAATGTTATTCAGTTATATTACTGAAATTCAGTTATATTACTGAAAATAATGTATTGTTAATCTAACATGTCATATAAGCTTAGTATTTAACATTTAAATTGTTTCTACTCTTGGAATGTATTATATATATATATATATATATATATATATCTTGGAGTATATATATATATATATATATATATATATATATATACACGTGGTGGCTGTGCCTGTGGGTTTATATCTCTGTTTGTTGTTGTTGAGACCCAGACCGTCCGACCTACCAGAAAGGTGTAAGGTAACTATCTCTGTTTGTTGTATTTCTGGGTCTTAATTCATTTATTATTTCTCCTTCCACTAGCCAGTAGACAGTTCCAATGGTGTTCATAGTCAAATACTATCGCCATTGTCAGGAACTGGCTATTCCATCGATTTTAATTCGAATTGTATGGCTGTCCTGACGAAAATGCAATTTCGAACTAACCGCCATTTTTTTATGTAGTTTCAACTGGTTATTCTCCACGTATTGATCTTTAATCTGAAGCTAATTATTATTGCATTTTCTCATTTTTGCCGTGTTTACTTTTCATTTGATATATTTATATTTATTTATATATACCTATTAAATTGTGATTTATGTATACTAATAATCTCATTATCGTGATAAGTTCATATCTTTATCCTTAGTCTTGGCCTACAGTTACTTATTTGTAACAGATATGCTAGAGATGGGGTTTTGTACTTACCGTTATTTGCAAAGTTTTCGCTTAAAAAATTTCAATATATATATATATATATATATATATATATATATATATATATATATATATATATATATATATATATATATATATATATATATATATATATATATATATATATGTATACTCTTTTGCAAAAAAGACGAAGCACAATGAAGAAAGTAACTGTTTTTATTGAAATTAAATATGCGTACAGCTCATACACAGATAATGAAATGATTGCAAAATCAAAGCCGCAGGACCCATCAATGGTTAGCAACTGCACATTGAATTTTCAAATCAGTAATTGGTGAAAAAACCCTTTGGCGGCAATGCATGCTTTTATAGTCTAAGTAAGGAATAATAAAGTTTCCTAATGTTATCCTGCTATACATTCTTCCACGCATTCCTCAATTGTTGCTCCAGATCTGCTACATTTCGGGATTCCAGAATCTGGCGGCCTAGCATGTCCCACACATGCTCGATTGACAAAAGGTCTGATGACCTTTCTGGCCAAGGAACAGTATCAACAGCACGGAGACATTCCACAGATAAGCGAGCCGTATGTGTCATGGCATTATCTTGTTGGAAAATAGCCCCAGAACGACATGCCATGAAGAGTAACGCAAACGGCCGCAGAATTTCATAAACATATCGTCGAGCACTTAAAGTTGTACGCAGGATGACTAGAGGCGAACTGCTGTCGTAAGAGATAGTCCCACATCTGTCCGTCCCACATCATCACACCAGGGGTAATGGCTATGTATACGTCTAGATAAAGAGTGATAAAGTCTCCTAATGTGATCCTGCGATACATTCTACCAGGCATTCCTTCATTGTTGCTCCAGATTTGCTACATTTCGGCTGGCAGCCTAGCATGTTCCATACATGCTCGATTGGCGAAAGGTTTGGTGACCTTGCTGGCCAAGGAACAGCATGGAGACTGTCCACAGATATGCGAACCGTGTATGGCGTGGCATTATCTTGTTGGAAAATGGCCCCAGAATGACGTGCCATGAAGGATAACAGGATTTCATCAACATATCGTTGAGCTGTTAAATTTGCACGCAGGATGACTAGGGGCGACCTGCTGTCGTAAAAGATAGCACACCACACCATCACACCAGGGGTAATGGCTGTGTGCCAGTGTAAAACAAAGGCTAATGGGACCGCTGGCCCTGACGCTTCCACACACGTAACCAATAGTCATCTGCTGAAAGACTGAAGCGTGATTCATCGCTGAACACTATACGATGTCAATCTGCTGGCAACCACGATGCTCGGCTATGACACCACTCCAAACGACTCTATCGATGTTGTGGGGTTTTGGGAAGATGTCTTAAAGGCCGCCGTGAGAGTAACCCCACCTCAGTCAAGTGCTGTGAGATGGAGGCCAGTACCACGGGTGGTATGGAAGAGGTTGCGGATGGCGGACAATGATGCCGTTGGGCCAGTTCGGGCCTGTCGCACAATCGTCCGATCTCGCCTCGCATTCTTGCACCTTGGCCTTCCGCCGATGAGTTCCTTGCAGCAGCCATTGCTGCCAGCACCTCTGCACAGCAGTGTCCGTTCGGTGCAGGTGGCGACCTACTACTCGGTATGCTTCAGCCAGCTTCACGCATCCCGACTATATGACCCCGTTCGAACTCGTCTAATTGCTTATAAGGTCTTCGGTAACGTCGTAATGACATTATTCGTTGTATCGCCACGGAACTGCAACGCCGATACTGAGCAAAGATAAACCGTCCACATTTTTAACCTGTTTTATAGGATGCTGGTTGCGCAGTAGAAACGCGCGTTATGACCGAAGTTAACACTCATTGGCTTTGCAAATTTAATCAATTGCATACTTGGCATAAAGGAATTGGCATACGAAATTTCGAGATGATCGGATTATTTTTTAGGGATGCTTCGTTTTTATTTTTTTCAAAATAGTGTGTGTATATATATATAGTGTGTGAGTATATATATATATATATATATATATATATATATATATATATATATATATATATAATTGAAGAATTTTAATTTACTTGTATTGTATATAGCAGAGATTGATACTGTATTAGCAAAAATGAAAATGACATGGTCTGAAGTGATTATTTGATATGAATAGTGACTATACGACAAGCTTGTGGAGATGATAAAGAGAACATTATATATATATATATATATATATATATATATATATATATATATATATATATCCTGGACATTTAAATATTCATTCATACTGAGGTGTTTATGGCACCCCCGCGTAGTTTTATGTCCTTCTATTACGCACTGTAGCCAATCCACAAGAGCCTTCTAACAGGACAGCCCAATATATTGCATTACGTGGTGATTCACCTCCGTGTGTATAGCCAAGATTCCCCGCGGTGCTATGCCGAAACGGCCGCAAATGAAGATGTACTCCATCCCCAAAATGCGCGGATTTCTGACAGCACATCACACCCCCACCTGGTTATGAATTACACATTACCCCCTTTTTAAAAAAACTCCCTGTCCCGCCGTTCAAAGTAGTGGGACGGACAGAGCTAATTACATTCCCATCATGCGTTCCCCGTCTTCCCCTTTTGTGCTCGCTTGCCGGATTCTATTCATTATTCATGCTCCACGCGGGACAGCCAACTCTGTCCCAAATCTCCAAAGGTTGTGAAGTGGGGAAATTCGTGCTCGTCGGCCGCTCTCCCCCTTCGGGCTAGTTTGCGTAATCAAAAGAGGGAGGAGCCTTATAATGAGAAATGACGTCATTGAAGAGTGAAGTTGTCCGGAATGAGTTGGGAGAGAAACTTTAATGATTTACGCCTAATGAGACAAACTGCTCGGAGGTGTTTGGTAGCTTCTTGCAGGTTTTGCGTTGTCCCAGAATGGTGCATGGATAATGTAACACTTAAGATATGGTTATGTCTCTCCAATGAAGCGTCTGACTAATGGAACGAGACGAATATTTCGTAGTTAATTCAGTAATTCTACGCCGAGTTCGAAATCGTCGATGTAACAGGGTTTCACGTTTCTTGTTTTAAGTGGGGCATTACCAAAAAAGCAATGAGCTCGGAAATTTTCGTCACTTCTATAAACAACCACAAATCAATCGGCGGCATCGTGTCAGCCAATCGAATTTGACGTAGATTTCCAGAGGTGGCTCGAAAATCGAAACGGTGCTGAATGTCACACAGCTTAAGTGAATGATACCTACAGATGTCATATAGGACTTGTGGTAAAAGAAGGTGACAGCTGTATAGTGTCATAAACCTTGTATTTGTTATTTTAATTGTAAGCTTTAAATACAGTGCATGGAACGCATAATATTTCCAAAATGGGCCCTTATCTTTCAAAATCGAATTTCTGAAGGTTAATTGTTTTGTTTTTCATATTTTGCATTGTTCTTCTTATTGTATTTTATGATACACATAATTAAAATGTAAAAAATATAAAAATTATATTCAACAGCTAATTGTTCTACATTTCATTCGAAATATTTAAAAACTCTTAAATCTAATTTGAATAACTTTAGAATTTTTAATTGAAAAATACAAAAGGAAAAGATTTTTGTATCTAACAAAGGGTAGCCGTGTCACTCCATGTACATATATGTACTATAGGGAATCCTGGGGTATATTGATTAGCTTTAGATTTGTAGGGAAAAGTTTACCGTTCAAATTTTTTGGAAAATTTCAATTTAAAATACAGTCAGATATTGCACATTTGGAATTACATATTTTACAAATTTATCTAAAAACCTTTGCACGAGATACCCAAAATACCAATGATATATTTGCGGTACGAATAAGTCAACAAACCAAATGTTCGACGTAAATTGGATAATTGCTTAATTTATAGGTATATCTCTAAGTTTAGGTATATCTCTACTAAGGTTTAGGTATATCTCTACTAAAGTTTAGGTATGTCTCTGCTAAAGTTTAGGTATGTCTCTGCTAAAAGGCAAATAAATTTGTAGCAAAACAAACAAATTACTTTTATTATTCTTCAACATTTTTAAAAAATGCTTATTCTGCACTTAACGCATTAGTGCCTAGCGTCCCATTATACTGGATGCGACGCTAGGCACCAATGGGTTAATCATCATCTCATTCGCACATAATAGGTTAAAGTGGACCTACAGGTACACATCAAACAGGCTTAAAAAATATATTAAATTATAAACAATAAAGACTGCACGTTTAAGAATAAGTCTTTTTTTAATAGGACACCATTTAAGATGTCAACATAATATTACAATTAGGTCAGAGAGCTTTTGGACGTCGTAATATCCGAAACTGCCACTGATGATGGACGTTATGACGTCCGAAAGCGCTCTGACCAAATTGTAATATTATTTTAACGTCTTAAAGAGTGTCATATTAAAAAAGATTTTTACTCTTAAAAGTGTAGTATTTATTACTAGTACAATTTTCATAACTTGACACACCTCGTGGCAGACCTTACACCTTTCACCTTTCTGGTTACCTTACACCTTTCTGGTAGGTCGGACGGTCTGGGTTTCAACAACAACAACAACACCTCGTGGCAGAGGAGTGAATAAAGAGCTAAAACCGTAATAATCGTCGCACATCGGTCACTACATCTCTTCTTTAGCATTCGATGGTTTGCTGCTTTTATAAAATTGGGAGGAAATTCGGTCTTGGAAGAAGTGTCTTTTGTTCCTTTTGTTGTGTTTCTCTCTTTCGCTTCTGTACCTGCTTTGTTTGCTTCAGTATAATTTTTTTTTCTTGCAATATTTGTTTTACTGATGAATTGGTCAATAGGGTAGTTAACCTCCTTTACCTGACTTTTCAAGTCTATTTGCTTCGCCATGTTTTTGGAAACGATCTTAATTGTTCGGCCGAAATCACGACAAAAACCCGATTTTCTGCATTACTTGAAATTTCTTGATGTGTCATATACCAACTAACCCCTATGCATCCTACCAAAACTCTCCGCTCGCCTTTCTGAAATTCTCGTGGAACACTGACATAAATGCAAAGGCATTAAACGCTAAAACACAGACAACTAAATGCATTTTTACATAACACATAACGCATTTTTACATAACATTGCACATAAAATATATGCAATCAATTGTATGAAAATAAAAATTGCTATAGAAAATTATTGTTCATCACGGTTTATATTAATTTTGTCGTTCCAACAAACGCAGCATGATAGCGTTTGTGATTCCATCCGACTATACCGATTTAAAGGAGGAATGCCCTCTACGCATTTTCAATGCCATCCCCTTTGAGATAAGGGAGATATTTTCTATAAAAGAAAAACTCATTGGACATTAAGTCCGAGTCAAATGCATCAATTTCGCTTTGTTAATTACATCTATATTTACCAATGTGTATAACTATTCCAATTCACTTATCTGAACATTATATAATTCTTTCAATTCATTAACATTAACTGACAGCATACCCGTTCTTCGTACGGAGTATATAATATAAAGAAACTTAAAATTCACAATCATGTGCAAATTCCTATAGTACACTAAATGACATTTTTAATCAAAATATTCTGTTAAAATATTTAATATAATGCTATTAAAAAGAAGTTTAAGAATCTCTGTTCTCGCTATACAAAATTATCTTCACGGACAGATCTGAAGAATAAAACATCCTGACCCCTTATGTAAGCAAATTTACAAAAAAAATATAGAATTGAATCAATATATGCAAAATAAAAGCGTTAAAATTGTATGGAACCCGTACTAATTATATACGCGAATATTAGAACATATAACCTGTATTAGTAGATGACATGTATAAATTGAAAATATCAATAATCCCCTTAATCTTCTTACCAGAAGGCCGTACTTGATTCCAATATATGCCAATATATGTCAAAATATATGCCAATATACCTGTACTACTTATACTCTCGTAGATTAGAAGATATACACGTGCATTCCGATCCCATTGATTTGGGTCGTTTTTATCAATTTGGCGACATTTCCCTCAATTTGACAACGTTTAAGAAAAGTTGCCAAATTAGCGATATCCCGCCAAACTCGTAGCTCTGAATTTGCAGATCTGAATGAAACACCCTGATCTTGTATATATACTAAATATAAACACTAAAATTGTATTAGAAGACATACCCGTTCTACTCTTTTCTGTTTCAATAGTAGGCTAAATGAATTTATTGGCTAAACACAATATATGAGTTTATTAGCGAAACACAATATATAAGTTTGAAAACTCAAAATAAATGAAAGTGATGTACGCAGTCCGCAATTAATTTAATTAAAATAAAAATCAAACCGTTCATTTATAAGATATATTTTTATATCCATTTATTTATTATTCAAATCGCAAAAATAATAATAAACATTAACAAACACATTTCATTTAACTGCGTTGCCGAGCAACATGATATACTACTTTTCATCGTTGAGTAAAAGCTTGTGAAAAATAAAACATGGTATCAGATTTTCAATTTAAATTAATGTTTTCAAACAATTCATGATTTCAGAAAGTGACTATTTAGCGCAAAAATCTGCCACCAAACTCACAGATAAAGTTTTAATTCAGTGTCATGTTTGAAACAAACGATTTTCAACCTTTTCATTTGGAGGAACCAGGGAGTTAGAGAGTAGAACTCCTAGTAAAAAGTTTCGTTTTTCATTAATAGCTCGACAAACCCTGGTCTTAGACACGCAGAATTTGGACTTAATTTAAAGGGACCTATTTGAAGCCTACCCACAAAATTTCATTAAATTCGGTTCAGCCGTTCTCCCGTGATGATGAGACAAACGAAACTTTCGTTTTTTACTAATATCTCGAGAACCACTGGTCGTAGACACTCAAAACATAGACTAAATTTTAAGTGGGGCTATTTTAAGGCTGCCCACAAAATTTCAACAAATTCGGTTCAGCTATTCTCACGTGATGATGGGGCAAACAGACATATTTTCAATTTTATTTATATAGATTATGTTTCAACAGGTTATATCATATTCGTGTAATATCAATCAATTTGATGTAATATCGTTTTTACTTATCAACTTATCACAATATTAATGGTGTACACTCTTATCTAGGATATAAGTAAATATATATGCAGGGTGTCCCAAAAACATTGACCTCGGCTTTTATTCCTTAAATATTGACCTTAAACATACATACTAAATTACAAAGTTGCGTAAAAAAAGATACAGAATTTTGTGAAATCGATTAAAATATTCAAGGGAATTAAATTTTAAGAAATACAAAATTTAAATTTTTATATGGCCCCCACATTATAAGCATTTCCAATGAGAAAAATGTGCCCCATACACTAATAAGGTAATGTACAAAATTTCATCATTTTATCATAAAAAGTCCCAGAGATATGAAAAGACAAAAATGTTGACTTAAACCACTTTTCGATGCATCGACATGTGTTCTCAGGGGGGAAAAATCATCTCCGCAGATCGCGTTTCAAGGGCCATACACAAATTACTAGAGAAAACAATGATCACATAAATAAATAATTTTACTATTTATTGGTACGAAAGCATCTACACTGTGTAGAAATAATAACTTTACACAAATATTACAAAGATTGTTCAAAATGTTTTCCATCTATGCCAATACTGAGCTACATTTGCCTGATATAACACTTCTGTGCAGTCGATCAGGTTCTTTTTTTGGGGATGTCACGGCAACCATCTTCAATGCGTTGTTGCAACTCTGATTTATTTAAGGGAGGTGAAAGATTACAGCTGTGCGTAAACGACCCCACAAATAAAAATCCATAGACCTTAAATCAGGCGATCTAGGGGGAAATTCGACTGGCCCTTGCAAGCCAATCCACTTGTCTGAAAACTCGTTATTTAACCAGCGTTTCACAAGTGTAGTATGGTGAGCTGGAGATCCGTCCTGTTGAAACCATACATGTGGAAGTACTGTTAGGGGCAGTTCATCCATAAAATCAGGAATAACCGCATTCAGAATCTCATTAACATATCTGTCACCCGTCAACGTACCATCATACAGTATGGGTCCAAGCAAACTGTTTCCGAAAATACAACACCATACATTCACAGAAAATTGCTTCTGATGATGAATATCACGTACCACGAATGTTTTGTGTCAGACCAGAAGTGCTCATTTGGAGGATTTATGCATCCATTTTGCTTAAAACAGCATTCGTCAGTCCAAATTACGTTTTCCATGAAAGAGGGATTTGCATCTTCCTGATTTAAAGCAAAATTACAAAAATCCAGACGATGTTCATAATCTGTTGGCTCCTCTCCATGCACACCATGAATGTTAAACGGATGCCAATTATTCAGCCTCAGTATTATCCACACTGTGACACGTGGCACGTGGTACGTTCATTTTTGAAGCAGTGGTACGAACACTACTATGTGGATGACTGCAAAAGTAAGCCAAAATATGAATTTTTACATCAGTTGAGTGAGGTCTAGGTCTACCTAGTCCACCTACACGATGTACGCTTCTTCTTTCACGCACTCGTTGCAGCAATCGGGAATTTCCCAGAAGGATGTCGAGAATTGGGAAAAAAGTACGTTGATATTCCCGCGAGGTTTCGTTAGCATTGCGATTGCATAAACTGTACAGAATAAGCATTTCAAAAAGTTTTTCGTTGCTATATTGCGACATACTGTCGGTACAGGATAACTACACTCTCAAAATGTAGCAGAAATGTGAAATACTTAAGGGTCGCTCAGAATGCAGGGCTGCGCTTACGTAAGCGAGGCGATTGATCAATGGCAAAGCAAAAACAACTTTGTCATGTGATGATCTGTTTATTGCGATTGTGTGATGCACCGATCAGAGGCAGATATTTGCATATGTATACATTTCTATGTTTTAATGTTCATTTTAATTGTGCCATTTCCAAGTTTTATTATGTAATTAATCATGTAAAATTTTAAGACATTTTTAGGAAGCATATTTTTGTACAATTGTAAATAAATCTATGTAATTTGCCAATGATGTATTTCTGCGTTGCGTCATTTGCACTCTTGCTGTAAACACTTACATTTTAATGTGTGATTAATCCCTCACCAACTTTGTTTAAACATATTTCTGGGACTTTTATGATAAAATGCTGAAATTTTGTACATCACCTTATTAGTGTATGATGCACATTTTACTCATTGGAAAAGTTTATGTACGGGGGCCGTATAAAATTTAAATTTTGTATTTCTTCAAATTGAATCCCCTGAAAATTTTTATCGATTTCATAAAATTCTGTACCTTTTTTTACGCAACTTTGTAATTTATTATATATGTCTAAGATCAATATTTAAATAATAAAAGCCGAAGTCAATGTTTTTGGGACACCCTGTATATCAAATAAATTTAATAAATGAATTGGTTACTATAATCTATATACAAAAATAATTCAATACATTTTTTTCTTTCTCCTGTCTGCCTTCGACATTCTAAAGTTTAAGCTATGCACTTCATTTTAATAGGGATTTGTAATTATATAAAAACAGCATTTACTGATTGAAGTACAACTCACCAACTCTCTTTTATTTTTATCAGTCTGTGAAGGAATTCTTAATGCACTTCTGTTTGTTTATCACTATAGGCACTAGAGATTAATGATAATCCACTATAGTTTCACATTTGGATTCTTGAGACACTTGCTCCGTTTTGGCCTTATTACAGGGTCCATCCGATAGTCATTCGTATTATACAAGTCGGGTATTATACAAGTCGAGTTCGGAGATGCATTGATGAGAGGCCATTTTGGCCAACGTTGTGGAAATCTCTTGCCCTCCTAACGCAAATGTCTCGAGCACCCCCCCCCCCCCCCCTCCGCCGAGGAAGTGTATGGCGTTCCGATCCCCGTTGGGCCAACAAACTTGCGACACCTTCCAGAGGTTCGTAGCATTTAACTTCGAATTAAATGCATCTTCACTCGTCGGAGAGAATCAATAACATACCTATACGTTCTGTTTCTAATTACTATCTGTTTCTGGTTCCAAGTGTGTCGTGAATGTCGGTCGCCATTTGTGCACGTTTCCCTGTCGTACTTTCATCTCCAAACATCTGACTAAATATACTTCGTGAATTTCTAATAACTAAGTCCGAATAGATATATTTTCAAATATGTGTTTATTCATTGATATTTCTCCAAGATAATCTCAGCATTGCGACTCCGGAGATATGCATTCCGCTCGAGCCGGTGGCCCTAGCGCCACCGCCTTTGTCACCTTGCTCCCTCGGTGTCACGTATCGAAGAGAGAGTTTTCGCTCTCACCTACGCCGTTGCTAGGGTCAGAGGTCGCATTTGATTGGCTACCTGCTCTTTGACCGCTCTCACAACCTTGGATGGTCTAGAACGTTCTGGAACTTCCTCCTCAAAAAGGGGCTCTTGAACTGGATCCAAACGCTGTTCCTGCCGAGAATGTCCAATGAAACACTTATTTGCATAGCAACACATGTCTGATAAATGCTATATCACGACAGTTAGTCCAACATACATATCAGGCGCCATCTTGGTCGGAGCGATATGTTTGTTTGCTCGGTGTTGGAAATCAAAGTTGGAATCAGAGGCTCAAAGTTGGAATCAGAGAAGGTACATATAAGCGTCGCAGACAGACAACTAACTGCTCGAGAAGATCGTAAAGTCCGGAAAGGAGTCACGTCCACGCCAAAGGCGTCGTTGTCAGCCATTCGAAGACATTTTCCATCCTCCATGCGTCATGTATCAAGAGATACTATTCGGAGACAACTGGCAGAACGTGGAATTAGGTGTCGACGTCCATTATGATGCATACCACCACTGATCGTTCAACATAAGCAGAGCCGCCTGGATTGGTGCCGAGCTGGGTCATCTTGGATAGTGTCCAATTGAAAGCATGTTGTCATTAGCGACGAATGCCGCTTCTTACTCTATACTGATGATAGCCGCATACGTGTGTGTAGAAGGACTGGCCAGCGTTTCGATACTGTAATTTTTGTCTGTACACGATCATCACATGTGATGTGACAGTTTGGGGAGCCATCTCGTGAGACAGCCGATCTCCTCTAGTTGTGCTGCAAGCCAATCTGACAGCTCAGTTGTACGTCGACGCTATTCTGAAGCCAATTGTTCTGCCTATACTGTCAAGCCACTCAAGTTCCTTTTACCAACAAGACAACACTCAACCGCATACTGCCCAACTTTCTGCAACAATGTCTTCGGGGATTTAATACCCTTCCGTGACCATCCAGGTCCCAGAGCTATCACCCATAAAACACGTCTGCGACATGCTGAGACTGCCATTGCAGCCTTCTCAGAATATCACTGAATTAGCCGACCCATTGCAACGTTTGGGGCAGAATATTCCGCTGAAGGACATGAGTAACTTAATTGACTCTATGCCGCGCCGAATACTGGCTTGCGTAGCTACCAGGGAAGGATATACCACTTATTAAAATAATATCTTCTTAATGCCACCATTTCTTAAAAAAGAGTTTTTTTTCTCCCAAATTCTAATCATTTGCATATTTCCTCAAACGATACATACATGCCGAGTTTCGCAGGCTGTAACTCAATTTCGTTATAGGTGCATATATTTTTCTGCTGAGTGTACATTTCTTGCCCCCATTAAACACTTCCATTTAGCTAAACCACTTCCTGCAAATCAATCGCTATGGTTTTCAAGTATTTGCAAAAATATGAAACCTTTCGACAGAATTAAAAAATGTGTTCTTATCGTAAAAAGGGTTTGTGGTGATATTAACTAATATATCAGTCTATAAGTTGCAAATGTTTTTAATAATTTTCTGATAAATGGTTGTATATTTTGTTTTGTCTTCCCTTATTAATTTTCTTTTCATTTCTTTCGACTGTTTCAATCCTATCATTAAAAATTCTTTTTCTACATTTTGTATCATTTCATTTATTTGTAGCATTTTTATATCATTAACGTTTCTATGTTTTTTTCTTCGGTCGTCCCTTAGACATTTTAAACTCCCAGATTTAAAATTTTAATTCGATCCTTTTTTTGTTCTGTTTTGTTTTAATTTTAAAAAATGTCTGTTTCTACATAAAAATACCATTCGTACATTTTGTATCTGACGTTATTACCATTATCTTATTACTATTAGATTTTTGATTTCATTGATTTTTCTTGTTCATGTTTAATTAGATGGGTAAAACCTTTCTTTAAAATCAAGCTATAATATGCTGACTGATTTTTCACAAAATGTCATCAAATTTTCCCGTGAGCTATGTGCTAATATTTGAAAATCCAGAAATATCAATAGCAATATAAGCATCTTGGTTTTAGAAAATTAAAAAAATCGTAAAATTGGATTTACATTTTGTCCCGGTATTAAATGTCTTAGAGGTAGATCATGGGATTATTAGCACTTTAAAACTCTCCCAATAAATAATTTTACCATGTACTTCAGAACTATTAATCTTAAGGAAAATTTTAAAAAACAATAGTTCTATGTTGAAAAAAACCTTCAAAACTAAATCTTAAACAAACCAAAAACAAAAACATCATCATTTATAACTGTAAATTTCGTCAAGTTGGGAAAAAAAATACAAAAACTTCTACATTCTTCCTGTTCCCATCGTTTCTTTAAAAAAAAAATCTTAAAAAATAAAATTTGCTACCTAAGCTCTAACAAGTCTCCAACAAAAGACAAAGAGAGTCTTGGTTGCTAAGACGCTCTCCAAGTGACGTCAGCGGTTGCCATAGGAACGCTATTGACGTCATCTGCTCTTTAAACTTCATTTGAATGCCGACAAATGCCTGATCACAGCAACATCTTCCTTTGATACAAAGAATTTTCCTTAAATCTTGCTACTCTGGGGAATATCAGAGGGATTTTTTTTTATTATTTTTTTAGTCTTTTGGGGAAGAATTGTGTGACAGTATTTGCGTTTCAGCTTGATGTTACACAGATGCTGCTGGACAAAATTAAAGTATTGAATTCTTTGTTGAGACGTAAACAATTGCAGAAGACGTTAGCTAGAAATCTTTGGTTCAGTGTGTTCTTTATTGCAAGGTAAACATAAATCAGTGGCCGCCAGTGCTTTACAAAAGAATTACACCAGCACAGAAAATCTTGAAACTCTTTCTTTGATTAAGTTAACTTTATTGAAAGTTATTCAGTGCTCTTTGGTGAATCCAATTTGAATTCTATAAATTGCATTAATCAATATATAAATTTTTCAAGACGAAAAATATCATTTTCAAAAATATTTTATTGAATTCGTCATGACCGATAGTTGGATGTCTGTCTGTCTATCTGTTTCAACTGTTTTGATGACATTTTTAACATACTTTCTGAAATAACATAAGATTTTTATCATAAGATCAGAAATATGGTACACAGTTTAGTCCAACAGAACATTTTAATCTATTAAAATTTGACGGATCCTCAAAAAGTAGAGCCGGTATTTTCTTCTTTTTTTTTTTAACATGTCCCATGAAAAATCTCTATTAGCTTCTACAGAAATACCAGAGAGAGAGAGAGATTCCATTGTTCTATAGAATTATAAGATCCCATTGTTCTATAGAATTAAAAGATCCCATTGCTGATAGTTAAAAAGAGTCCAATATGCAGCTTGGCTTATATATATATATATATATTAAATAAGAAATAAGAGTTCTGCAGTAGTAAAGGGAGCAAAATCGCCTCCAGGTCGGAATTTCGAAATCTTAGAGGGGGGGGTACTTTTACAAAGTGAAATTTTTTGGACGTTTTCATTTTTCAGAAACATTTTTGAGAGTGGCAATGATTGGAATGCCATAGTCTGGTACGATGGTATTTTGAGAAAATTTTAATTTTTTCACATAATTTATTTTTTGACAAAAAATTTTCATTTTTGCAAAAATACCCCCCCCCCCTCCCCCGTCTAGGATTGCGAAATTCCGGCCGGGAGGCGACTTTGCTCCCTCCACTGCCGCGGAACTCTCATTTCTTGCTTACTTTATATATATATATATATATATATAATATTCACCCATCTTTACCACATTTTCCATTCCTTGACTTATATATGGAACAGGGAAAATGGAGTATTTTGTACCAATTTAGTACCTGTTTTATTTATAATGTTCTAATTATACTCTTCAACTTCTTGTCGTGTAGTCATTTTTGATGTCACATTTACACTTCAAGTCATCTTCTTTTCATTTTTGCTATACAGAACAATTTCAATTAATGATCCATCTCAGGTATATATAATATAAGTAAAATAAAAATTCAATTCAATATATATATATATATATATATATATATATATATATATATATATATATATATATATATATATATATATATATATATATATATATATATATATATATATATACCGGGTGGTCAGAATTAAAACACCCCTACTCTGAGCTCTCTATACATCTCTATACAGTGTAAAGGCTCCAAAATTGTTGAACCTACTATTCAAGACATGGGGAAAGGGATTACGCGAAAAAAAAATTAGTTCCAGAAACACCGATAGGTGGCGCTGTACAACAGAAAATATGCTGAAAAGACACAAAATACACATTTGTAACACATTTTATTCGAACGTACCAAACATTCATATCACAAGGACCTTATCGATGCAGGGAATGCTCCAATATGGTTCCCTTCTTCAAGATCTAAAATCTGCAGTTTGTGAACAGCTTGTTTAACTGCGGATCATAATTGGTCAATTGAGATGCTTCTCACATGCAGAGTGATACTGTCTTTCAAATCTGCCAAGGTTACCAGACGTCCTCGATAAACAAGACTCTTTAAGTATCCCCACAGCCAAAAATCACAGGGATTAAGATCTGGAGAACGAGATGGCCAGGATGTCGGAAACGCACGACTAATTACTCTACCATTAGTAAAATGTTGCCGAAGAAACTGCTGTACACAGAGTCCAATGTGTGGAGGCGCTCCATCTTGCATAAAAGTAATTGAATCAAGACATTGGTGCTGTTGCAGTTGGGGTACAACAAAATTTTCGAGCATGTTTTTGTACCTCCTGGCCGTCACGGTGCATGTCACAGGGCCATTGGGAGTAGCCTCTTCGAAAAAGAAAGGCCCAAGAATGAATGTGGCTGTGAATCCACACCAGACTGTAACTTTCGGTGAGTGAAGTGGAATCTCTTGGAAGGTACGAGGGTTTTCCGTGTCCCAAATGCGAGAGTTATGGGTGATGACTGTTCCACTTAGATGGAAATGCGCTTCATCGCTCCATAGAATGTACCATGGCCACGATGCATCCACTTCAACTCTAGCCAGAAATGTCAATACAAAGGTCAGTCGCTTCTCCCTGTCCATGGTCAGCAAGTGGTGATTGTGACTAATTTTGTACGGGAAAAAATGCACTATGTTTCTCAGTACGTTCCGCACTATGCTGTAGAGAACACCCAAGTGTCGTGACACTCCACCTGCACTACTACCGCTTATAACGTTATCCATTGATTGTTCAACAATAGCGGTAGCAACATCGTCAACGACATCTGAACGGGTCGATTTGCGTCCTCGACCCGGCTGAACTGCAAGATGTCCAGTTTTCTCGAATCGAGCGATCATTCTCCTGAGAGCTTGTGGAAGTAATGGTCCTTTGCGCAAATTCTTAAGTCGACGAAACTCTTGAAGTGCAGATGCAGCATGTCCTTTGTTTTCATAAAACAGCTTCACAAGCAAAGCGCGTTCTGGCAGTGTGGCAGCTATCGCTGATAAGAATGAAAATTTCCCAGTTTTATCCCCTTTTATGCCCAGAACATAGTAGCTGCAAACCAAGGGTTTATGCAAATTTTTGTGCTTAAAGTGCGAAATAGCAGTTACAACGGCAGTTTAAGTTTCTTCACTTTTTTATCTTCTTTTTTTACAGATCAGCAAAAGAAATTAAAAAGGAAAAATTCCACATCGCATGTGTTTGTTTTTTTGTGATTATTTTGTGTTTTGTGTCTTTTCAGCATAGTTTCTGTTGCACAGCGCCACCTATCGGTGTTTCTGGAATTAATCTGTTTTCGCGTAATCCCTTTCCCCATGTCTTGAATAGTAGGTTCAACAATTTTGGAGCCTTTACACTGAGTAGTTCGATGTATAGAGAGCTCAGAGTAGGAGTGTTTTAATTCTGACCACCCGGTATATGTATAGATATATGTATATATATATATACATATATAGATATAGATATATATATATGTGTGTGTTCTATATACTTGTTCTATATACTTCATTCAGGTGCTTCTAGATAATTAAGCTGTTGAGGTTGATCGTGTATACAAGTGGTGGAAGAAGAAGGGTTCATGCCGCATGGTAATACACATTTTCTTAATGCATCCTATTTTCATTTTTTGATGCTTGTAGTCTGGGTTGGAGTATTAATAATAATGTACTATTTCTCTATCTGAAACAGGCATGTGTTTGGGTAAATACTCAGACCTGAGGAAGAATTTAACTCTGACTAATCATCGAATTTTGGTTGGTGCTGTTCTCTTCTCTTATCGGCATTATGGCCGTGAATTTGCTTCTATGGTGATGTTAATATTACTTGAATTTTTTTTATTTTTTTTATTATTACATAATTTTTTTTATTATTACATATTTCTAATATATATATATATGCTACAATAGACCCGGGAAGAGACATTTTCACATTACTAACAATCTACTTTATTATATGACACTCGAAACAGATATAGTTACATTGGGCAGCCGAGCTCCGGCGACCTCTCAAGAAATCTCAATGCAGTCTGCGTTGGTTCACACAATGTACAGTTACAGCAGAGAGGGAGGAATAGGGTGGTATGGGAAAGGTGATGCTTTCGCGTTCGTTATCGGTCTTACTAATTTCATTGATTTTTCAATAATGACAACAGAATCCTGTTCTGGAATTTTCATCTCGTTTATAAGCCAAAGTTACTGGTGATGAATAAACACTATGGGAAGATTTTATAAATCCAGTTTTAAGTGCTTCATCTAATTGTTTTTTTATTTCTGCATTATCTTTGGGAGATGCACGAAATAGGATTTCTAGTTAACATATCTGCCTCATAATTTATAGAGGGGAGACACAGGGAGTTTAAGTGACCACCTAAATATTCTGCCAGTTGGATGTTTAATACTCTTCAGCCAAACTAATGCAGCATGATCGGTATGTACAGTAAAATGGTTTCCATGCAGATAGCAATAGTATTTATCAATTGAATCAACAATGACGGATGCCGCAAATATGCCCGTATTACAGAATTTTGAAAATATCAAGGGTCGATATTTCGAAGAAAAAACAAAAATATCTTGCCCAAAATTCTAACTAGAAGAGAAAATGGAGATCAAGACTTAGATAAAAAATTTTAATTTGCAATGTAGTAAACAGAGGATTACTGAAGGAGAAAAGCTAGAAATATTGCCTGAATACCTGGACGAAGTGACCTTAATCTTTTTTATAAATCAAGGTACAGACGTAACGGACTGGAAGCAATTAGAAGATAATGTTAATAGAACACTTTCAGAAGGAAAATAAGGAATATTTCGAGGACTTTATAGGAATTAAATTACAAAAAGCAGAAAACTTAGAAAATTATTATAAAACAAAAGTGGATAACGCGACTCAAACTTGGACTTACAGAAAAAAAAAAAAATATATATATATATATATATATATATATTATTGTTATTATTATTATTATTAATATATTATTAATATATATATATATACAGGGTAACCAGTGCTATAGGAGACCAATTGCTATTTTCTCAACCGTTAGTCAGAGATATATACTTTCAATTGCAAAAATATTTTAAATTTTAAAATCTATTATCTTAGAAACAGTTTAAATCAATACATGCATATCTGAAACAAATACCAAATATAAATTTTTATACGGTCCCCCGATCTTATCAGTTATATTTAGAAAAATCATCCTCATACAATTTAATGCAAAATAAGAAAAAATCATCCTTTTACGACCAAAATTCACAGAGTTATGAAGCGTTAAACTTTATGACTTAAGTCGCTTTTCTACGCATAAAAATGTTCCGTTTCAGGCAACCTTTAAGGAACCCTATAAATATTGAAATTCTGTATTCAAAGTATTATGTTTGGATTACATTTGCTGACATAATGTCGAGAAAGAAGTAAAGCTTTTTATCGAATAGTACTTTGTTTAGAAGAGTATTATAGTCAGGGCTCGACCTGTCTCAGGTATATTGCTGCAAAAAATAATGAAATTGCTGCAAAATATTTGTCTCTCCAATTATTTTGTGTATAACCCCCATTTCTGAGCACAAAAAATGCTCTATCTTTAAGCAGCTATAAATCGGTCAATTTTGGTCGTAAAAGGATGATGTTTTTTATTTTGCATGAAATTGCATGAGGATGATTTTTCTAGGTATAACTGGTAGGACCGGGGGACCGTATAAAAATTTATATTTCGTATTTCTTTCAGAAATGCATTTATTGATTTAAACTGTTTCTAAGATAATAGATGTGAAAATTTAAAACATTTTTGCAATTGGAAGTATATCTCTCTGACTAACGGTTGAGGAAATAGCCATTGGCCACCGATAGCACTGGACACCCTGTATATTATTAATATATTATTGATATACATATATATATATAATAGATATTTAATGCTTATACAGAAAATCCAGAGAAGTAGAGATATTGTGTAACACCTGGAGAAGACAAAACATTTAAACAAGCATTATAACACTAATTTGTTTATTAGACTGATTGAAACCTATTAATTAAGAATTACTACAGAAAAGAAAAATACGAGCAGGATGCACTATTTCATCTTCAATCCTTCAATAAACAAATTAAAGTAGAATAACAAGTAACAGTCAAGAGCGAAATTCATAGAGGAATATATAAATGTAATAAAAAATGAAACAATAGAATAGCTAGTAATTACTGAATTAATAGCTAGTAATTATTGAAGATAACCATTAAGCAATGAGTATACTAACATAGTAAAATCGAGGCAATCATATCGATAGATACGAATAGCGCTAGGAATAATATAATATGGAAAAATCTTCTAAATATGGAAATCTTATACTCAGGGCCGTATACTATGGACACCATACATTCAGCAAACATAAAAAGTATAAAGAAATCAAATAATTTCCACGGAAAAAATTATGCTTCTTAGCATGAAGTACTATTGCGATTAACGCAAATTAAATGTTGTCACTCAAAAGATAAAAAGCTGCAGTGCCAATAAGAAGTAAAAGTAGAAATAACTATATGAAATACAACTAGTATAAAGTAAAAAGTAGAAAAAGTGGATTTAATAACAGAAAATAATGGTGATATAAAAGTTAGACAAGAAATTATTTATGATACTATGTAAAATTAAGAGAAAGATAATGATTTAGCTAGAAAAATATAAGATGTTGATAAATACTAATAAGAAGGATGAATTTAAGAATGTTTAGTTAATTTAAATATTTTCACAATATTATTCACAAGACATAATGGGTATTTATATAATTTATACTAGTACTTTTAAGGTTATTAATATACAAATTATAATATTTTTTATTAAATAATCTAAAAATTCTGAATAGTTGATTAATAATAATATTACGAAACAATTGAATGGAGTTGCATGAATTAAATGGTAATAATTTATCAACATTAAAATTTAAATTATCTTTTTTGGACATGCTTTACCACTGAGATATTTAAATCCAAAAAACTATCACTAATGGTTCATTAGGTAATAATTCCAGATAATCTGGAAATAAATCTAATTTAATATTATTATTAGCTTTTTTAACTAAAAAAATCAAATCATCATATAACTGTACATAAAACCAACTGCAGGACTCCAGATCCTTGTGAGTATCTATACTTGCAAGATAGTTGTAAACATTTTGTACTTAATAACGTTCATAGATTTAAAATCTCTTTAAACGGTTCTATTCAAACATTAAGGTGGGGCATTAGGAAAGCAGAATTGGGATTTTCTTAGAAAGTTTCAATCCGACAAGAAAGATCAATCATGCATAAAGCACTGACATATTTTAAATTATCACAGTACTACAATAATTTATTATATTTGAAAACTTGAAAATTCGTCCAAAAAAAAAATGAACTTTATTCAAATAACGTCATCGAAATATACATCGTCTGGCTCTCTATGTAAAAGCAATGAATATTTCATTCACACACTTTTATTCCAAACTCCAAAGTTAAACCATTTTGCGTGAAAAAATTTCAGCCATTCTTATATAACTCATCTTACAATCACGTGTTTACATTCTGCATCCATTAAAATTAGGCTTTGTTGTTGAAATAATCAAAGTTGGATGATCATTTAAACTGAAAAATATTGTAATTGCGTTGGCACAGAATATAGATGCACAGAAAATACGCAAAAATAAAGCGGTTTTAGGACGGATGCAACACTCAATATAAATTTAAAAGAATTTTTAAAATCACGATTTTGACACTGGTAAAAAGATGAATGCCCTATTTTATTTTGAAGTGGGTCACGTGATCTCACAGTATATAGATGTCATTATTATTTTAATTTTTATTTAAAAAACTACCCAACATATTTTGCTGAATTTTTTTTATGTATTTTATGGGATAATTTAATTATTTCTTTAAAATTTCTAAGCAAGTTGTGAATTTTAACTTCGCTTAAAAATGTTTGAAAAATTGGGTCCCGTAGGGTTCAATGTATTTATTTTATTTAACCCGGGTTCAATCCAAAACTAATTGAGTGATATTATTCATTTACATTCCCGTATGTCCCACAGACCGTTTCAACGCCATACTATTACATGTTGTGTAATTTGATCAATTACTTTGCGTCAGCTAGAGTGGATACATACAATTATTACGGACCATTTCGCAATAAAGGCAAATTCTTTTATCCCAAATCGTACCAAAATCTAATCAGCACCAGAGTCGCCTACAAGTGACGTATCTACCAAAGTGTATGAAATTTAGTCAATTAGTTGAGATAGAGTGGATACATGCAATTTTTGCGGGCCATTTCATAAAAAAATTCGGGTTCTTCTTTTCGAATCGTATCAAAATCTAATCAGCACCAGGGTGACCCACAAGTGACTTATCTACCAAATTTTGTTCAATTTGATCCATTAGATTTTCAATTAGAGTGGATGCAGGCAATTTTTGAGGTCCTGTTGAAAAAAAAAGGCAGGTTGTTTTATCCCGAATCATACCCCAAATCTAATCAGCACCAGAGTCACACACAAGTGACTTACCTACCCAATTTTATGATATTCAGTCCATTAGTTTTTGAGTTAGAGTGGATACATACATTGCACAGACAGACACACAAACAGTCAGACACACAGACAGACAGACACACAGACAGACGTCACGCAGTGTCACAAACAGTTTTTTGGTATTCTAGAGGTCCCAAACCGTGTAGATCCGTCGAAAACTCGAGGTTGCGATTTTCGTCACGATTCCAATACTTTCCTTATACATTACCATGTCTTGCAGGGAAAGTAATAAGAACACATTTTCCCCATAGAAGATAGTTGAATCGCCAACTGATTTATTCTGCGAGTAGAAATATTACGAATTTCAGTAATCAATTATTTCACATTAACAAATTTCGTGCGCGGTAACCAGTGGTTAGCGCGCGGGAATTGCACTCGGTAGGCCCAGGTTCGATTCTCTCCGCTTCCAAAACTGCCGCTGTGTTCACGCGGAGTACGATCACGTTAAACATGTGGCTCCGTAAGTCTTTCCGAGAGGTTGGTGGTAGGGGATGGAGGGTACGGTCCCTGTAGATGTCTCTGCCATTGGGTTTCGGTCTAAACTAGGGGGTTCTTCCCGGAAGTCCAAACAGTTACCTTACACCTTTCTGGTAGGTGGGACGGTCTAGGTCTCAACAACATTAACAAATCTAAATTTTAATTAGGAAAGTTTTAAATTTACCTGAATACCATTACTTGTTCCTATACAGAGCTATGAATAAACAGACCTCTTCAAATCACCGTATCCTCTAAATTTTATAGTAGTATTATGAATAAACAACAACGTAGCCATTAAAAGTTGAGATAGTGTTGGGTATGTATATGTATGCGTTTATTTTCAGTAGATAAATGATCTCGCAATAGATGTCACTTCCTAAATAAAGAGAAAATGAAAGAGAATTTCTCATACCGGAATCCATGTTTAGCAGTAGTTTTTTTTTTTTTTTTTTTTTTTTTTTTTTTATAAGAAAATTTTTGAAAAATCGGTATCGTGGGTCCCAATGATTCCAATTATAGCGTGTTTACCCTTCGCATTAAAGGACATGGAAAAATCTTTCGATTGATACTGCAGAGTCCACTTCAATAAGAGCCATTTCGACCCAGTAGCTCAACGGTAGAGCATCGGCTGGCCAGAAAGGAGATCCAGGGTTCGATTCCCGGTTCGGGCAACAAGGTTCTTTACACATGTTGCCCTTCACATTAAAGGACTTGAAAAAAAATTCGATTGATACCATACATAACAATGCACTCCCGGGGAATAGAGTTTAAAAAAATTGTATCTAGTTCTAGATTGCTTGATATAAAGTTTCGTGAAAATCCATTGATATTTGTGGCCGCTATCCTGTACACAAGAAATCGACCACAGACAAACAGACAGACAGATATGACTCCAAAAATAGTCAAAACGTGTTCAGGAGGTCCAAAAGATATATTGGCATCCAAATCTCGAATTCGACAATTTTTGCGAAAACAATACTTTAGACACTGCATTACATAGTATGAGAAAGTAAAAAATCGGATGTGGGGACCGCACATGACTTTCTCTACATAATGCAATGACTCTTCTTCTATCACAGAGAAATAATGATGGGACAAGGTCCCCAGCACATGATTTGGGGAATTAAAAAAGCACCCAAAATTGAAATGGGGCACTTTGGGCAACCTATGGGTCTAAACAAAATGACTCGAGTGCAAAATTCGTACCAAAATGCAATTGACATTAAATGAAATCCTGCGAATTAAATGAGTATTGGCAAACTCTTTACTTTCGGAAAAACAAAACTATTCCAAAAAGTATCTTTTCGCGCGAATGGAATGACCTGGATCCGCGAGAATGACGCTCATAAATGGGTCGCATAATACTGCATATCAAAAGTAAACTTATTTCACGATAGTGACTACCTTTCAAATTTAATATATTTTTCATAGATTCATTTGAAAAACGTGCAGTATTTTTAAGAACGTTTCATGCTCACTTTGTCATTTGTGTTCTGATAAACAAAAAAAAAAAAACCCACATAAAAAAAATTCTGATGAAAAAAAATTTTAAGGTTCTGATTTTAAACTCATTTTTTCAAACTTCGGGTATTAAGGGGTCTTCCGAACATCCGATCTTGTTTAAAATCAGTAGAGTATTTATCAATTATAATAATCATTCCAAATTATGTTTGAATCGCTCCGTTTAACAATCGTTATAATAATTATAATAGTCGTACGTATTTACCAATTATAATAATCGTTCCAAATTATGTTCTAAACGCTCCGTTCGTTTGTGAGATATCGAATTAACAGACTGACACACACACACACACCACCTCAATAACGTTTGATTGAAGTTCAGAGATACTTAAACGCGCTCTTTCGTCAAAAAGTCAGAATCAAAATTTCGAGCGACTGCGTCACAATACTTTCCCCTATACATTATATTATATATCTGCTATTGACACATTGCGGTGAATTCGGTTAAATTGTCATTCGCAAAGGAATCCGTCCCACTGACGAAAGTCACCCTCTCAACAGGTGCTTCAGTAAGACCAAAAGAGAAATATGGGTGATCTTTGGAATAAAACTGCGTCACCTTTTTCGATTCCGAAGGGACCCAAATGATCTTAATTATTTTAGAAAAATCCCTAGAATTATTGCCACTTTTGCTGCTAAGGCACATATACTTTTGCTGCTAAGGCACATACTTTTGCTGCTAAGACACATACTTTTGCTGCTAAGGCACATACTTTTGCTACTAAGGCACATACTTTTGCTGCTAAGGCACATACTTTTGCTGCTAGGTCACATAGTCACCCAAGCCTACTTGAATCGATTTTAGCTAACTGACTCCAACAAGTGCCTAGTTTGCTCTGTAGAAGAGAGACCCTGGAACACATTTTGTTGTTCTGCACTGGAGAGAAACTGTTTTAACAAAAATGTGTGTTCCTCTGTCTATTTTATCTGTCTTTTCTAATGTAAGTTTCATGCGTATTGCTTTTGGGGTCTATAGAAGACATCGTGAAATCACATATCAAGTCGCGTATCAAGTTGTATGTATATTATGTAGGTAAAATAATAGAATTACTTTAATTTTATAAAACTGTATGGAAACACGTCAAAATAATTAATACTTTAAAAATAAAGACAACCAAAAAATTGGCCATAATTAAAAGTATTTTATTAAAATCTCCTTTTACGATAATTTTAGTACGTTGTAAAAGGAGATTTTAATAAAAGACTTTTAATTATGACCAATATTTTGGTTGCCTGTATTTTTAAAGTACTTTAACTTTAAATTAAACTTTTTTAATTTTAATACATTTTATATATATAAAAGAACATTGTCTGTACATGCTATAAGTTAAATATTCTAATAATCAGTCTGATGGTTTGTGTTAAGTTACATGCGGACAGATGGACAAATTGACGCACAAACTGATTACAAATAGATATGTTATTGTATTTATAGGGCACACATATATCCAGAAATCATAAATAGAATTTTAATTTTTAGTTTAAATCACGTAATGTAAAACAAACAGCAAAGATATTTTTCTTTCTCTACATACATAATACAATGTATAAGAAAAGTATTGTATGAGGTCCAAGATTCGCATTCGAGTTTTCGACGGAAGAGCACGTTTCAAGCATCTCTGAACTCAAATCGAACATTTTTGGAGTGATGTCTGTGTATGTATGTTAGTGTGCGTGTATGTTTGGGAGTGATATGGAAGCGATATCTCTATGGAAGCGATATCTCTTGGACGAAATGGGGAGTTTAGAAAAAAAATTGATACGATTATTACAATCAGTAAATACAGAAACTCTGTTGATTTAAAATGTTATCGAACGTTTCGGAAAACCTCCAAATTTTCGAATAAATGTTTGAAAAAATCATAAGAAAATCAAAACATTCAATACTGTTAAATAAATCATTATTAATTAAAATTCATTAATTAAAAATCATTATTAAATAAATCATACGTAATATTTCATCATAAAATGAATGGAACAAACTCTTAAACGATAGCTCGAACTTTTCTAGAGATATTGCACGGTTTTTAAATAAATGTATCTAAAAAATTACATAAAATCAAAAAGTGGTAAGTATCGTCAAATATGTAGCAGTTGGGGCTACATTTATTTACTGCTGTGTCGAAATTTTTTTAAATAACGCCAAATTGATGAAAATGTCGCCAAATTGGTATAAATGACGCTAAAATTACAAAAATGATGCCAAATTAATGATTTAATAATTAGCATATTTTAATATGTGGACTATACTGCTTAACAAATGCGAGCAATATTTCCAATTGTGAAGTTGGATTTGCGCGAAATATATTAATTCTTCAAAATAGTTTTACATGTTACTATCCAGTAAAGCGTCTATGTTCATGGGTCTTGTACATTATTATTTCTGGTACATTATTATTGAGACAGAAGTAAAGTACTTGTATTATGTAAGGAAAATCATGTGATGCTCATATCAGATTTTTTAAAAACATGGATAATAGAAGGTAAATAAAAATAAATTAAAATATATGAGAATTTTTGCAGAAGTAAATCCCTCACAATATGTAAGGTAAGTCTTTTCAAATTATTATATGAAATAGTATTGTTTGACATATCATTTTTGAATTTGAGATTTCCACATAAAGGCCCGTTTTAAAACCTCCTGAAGATATTTCGAAAGCTTTCTGAAAAGGGCCCTCTGCGTGTGTATGTGGGTGTCTGTAAGCTGTAAACACGATAACTTGAGAATTGGCATATATAAATCTAAACACATTATGTAAAAAAAAAATTAGATCATTATTTATATACAATTTTTGTAATTCGTTTTATTAGAATACGAATTATTAGCATTACCTTAATTAACAATACCTAGAGAAACTATGATTAGTCTACGAGCAATGATAGCATTGTAGTCTATGCAGGAAAATAAACAACGCTACGGATGAAATTAATACAGTGCGCGAAAAAAGTAGAAGGACAACATATAATTGAATAAAAATATACTTTTTCACTTTATCAAAATGAATTTTTGATATTTCTGACCTCTAATATAAAAATTATACAATAACATTTACAACACATAAAACAACAAATATGAACCTTACAAAAGTTGACCTTATAAAGATTATCACTGAAGAAAATATAGAAAAAAAGTATAAGGATACGTTCTAAATTACTTAATATTTATCTTAATAATCAAAAGAACAACCTTTTTTTTCAATTACTTGAATAAGCGGAGATAAGCATCGATACTGAAAGTTCTTTTAAAGTGTATATGGAATTGTGCTTCCCAAGATTGTTTGATGACTAACACAAAATCCTGTTTATATTAATATTGTGTGCCATTTTTATAAACTTCTCAGGCTAGAAGGTCCCATAAATTTTCTATTGGATTGAGATCGGGGACTCCTCACCTGCCAATCAAGTAAATTTACTGAATTAGCTTCAAACTAGAGTACTACACATACTACAAAGAAATAAAACTAGAGTACTTCACATACTACAAAGAAATAAAAGAAATTAAGACATAAAGAGGAAATAATAAAGCGTAATGCAGGTCATAAAGACAAAGACAATCAACAAATTTCAAAAATGAGGAATGCAAATAAGAAAACAAAAAAATCAAGCAAAAA